>CM046445.1:15795110-16194013 GCA_025506515.1 Flaveria trinervia
ACCTCAGTTGCTACATCCACTGCTGAAGCAGAGTACATTGCTGCTGCAAGTTGTACATCTCAGGTACTCTGGCTTCAAAACCAACTTTTGGATTATGGCATTACAGAGGCTAAGACTCCATTGTTAATGGATAGTGCTTCAGCTCTTTGCATTGCCAAAAATCCAGTCAAGCACTCTAGGACCAAACATATAGAGATCAGACATCATTATAAGGGATTGTTTTGAAAAAGGTATGATTGATCCTAAGTTTGTGTCTAGTGCTGATGAGCTTGCAGACATTTTACTAAGCCTTTGGATAGTTCAACTTTCCAAAACTGGTGTTAAGCTTGGTATGCTGCAACTAGAATAAGTGACAACTACTGATGATCTTAGTAATTCATACTGATGTTCATGAGTACCTATGTCACACATAAGTACTGATGAGCTCTTTTAACCTCAGTAGTTTTTATAACTACTGAAGGCTAAATGTCTCATAAGTACTGAAGTACTTCATCTATTCTAAACTACTGATGTAGTTACAACTATGATGAAGTTACAACTACTGCAATAAGTAAAAACAGATAAGTACTGATGTCCTATGAAACAACTGAAATCAGCCAAAAAGACTGATGAATGTGTTGAGGACAGTTTGAAACAGCTGAAAAGCTAGAATTGACGAAAACAGCTGAAGAGAACTTTCTCAGTCGTTTGTACAACTGCTATTTCATTTTAAACAACGGAAGCAAAACCACGTCTTCAGTAGTTTTTATAACTACTGATGACTAATCCCAAGTCTTCAGTTGTTTACAACAGCTGATGACAAAACCACTGTCTTCAGTAGTTCATAACCACTGATGACAAACACCAAGTCCTCAGTTGTTTCAATCATCTGAAGTCAAAACCACGGTCTTCAGTAGTTTCTAAACTACTGATGCCTAACACCACGACTTCAGCTATTCAACGTCTGAAAGGATAATACCATGTCAACGGTCGTTTAAAACTACTGATGACTAACACCACATCCTTCAGTCGTTTCTTACCCGTACCCTATATATATCCCTAACCTTAGCTCTCATTGCTTCATCTTCTTCAAAACTAACGTTCCTCTCCAAAACTTCCCTCTTCTCAATGGCGTCTATGCAAATTAAACCGCGACACAACTGCGTTGCCTACCTCACTAAATCGCCCATCTGGACTAAGTTCGATACTGCTATCGATCTTATGGTTCAGTCCCAATACAACACGGCATTTCTTCTGAATCCCATCTTACATGCCGAATCCTTGCACCAATTTTGGATGAACGTTACTGTTACCACTGGGGAGAACAACACACCATCCCTCCGGTCGGTCGTCAACACCAAAGAAGTAGTCATCACTCCTGCAATAATCCGCCAAATTCTTCAACTGAATGATGCTACTTCTCCTGCTGGATATCCGAAGGGCACCATAGATCTATCCTTTGCTCAACATGGATATCAAGGCGATCTCAGTGCCTCCACTATCATAAAAAAACACTTTAATGACGCTGAGCGCCTGATCTTTCACATGGCGAATGTATGTTTGGCCCCTAAGACGTCGTCTTGGGATCAAATGTCACCAAATGGCAGCAGGTAATGTATTCTATTCTTGAGCAACAACCACTTAATTTTTCTGAAATAATATTTTTAGAGCTCAAGGATATGGCTCAAAAACTAACTGGCAACCGTTGGATACTATATCCACGGTTCATAATGGGCATTATACAGACCAGCTTAATGTTGAGGGACTTTTTGGCTTGGGAGTCCCTGCTACGGCTGTTCTGCCGGAAGTATACTCCGGCACAACTCTGACCGGACACTCAAAATGGCTGCCAAGCTGCGCAAAACCCAGGCAGCTAGAACCCACAGCCACCACCTCCAAATCCAATGTCCCCACCAAACCCACCAAAAAGAAACCCAAAACGGCTACTCAGGGAATTGACTCCCTGAGGATGCCCCTGCAACAAACGCAGGATATATCACTAGTCCAAACCCCTAGTGGATACAATGACTCCTCCAGCCACAGCCGCTCATGCTTCCTCTCAACAGGAGCCTGCAGCAACCACACAAGGGGTACCTACTTATCTGGGATCTTCCTCACTTGAGGAGATTGCCATTGAAGAGCACCAACCTCCCCAGGTGCACACTGCTTCTATCCCTCACCCCAAATAACGCCCCTCACAGCCTAAATTTAATAGTTGCACAAGTGCTGACTCAATTGCACTCCTCACCCCCTCCCCAGAAACCACTTACTACTGGGAATACCTCTACAATTGAGGGGGAGGAACACAGTGCCCTTGAGCACCCACAGCACAGGGGTTTCCCACTTCTATCTCCTGGGTAGACAAGGAGATTAGAATATCTAGTGAGGCTGCCACTTCTCTGACTCAGCACATGACCAGAGTGAGACTGGTAATATTGCTAAGACCTCACTAGAGGCAACAGCTGATGATGGACATTGTCCTGAGGCTGTAAGTCCCAGTACCAAGCACAAGGGGCACATGCACCAACTGGTCTACACCCAGTGCATGTAAATCCTGCTCTAAGCAAGAGGTCAGCTGATTCAGCTTCGGCTGATGATGACCTGGGCTTTTTCTATGATGTTCTTGCCCAGAACACAATCGTTGAAGAGAAAGTCAGTAGGCTGCAAAACCTACTTGACCAACTCTCACAAGGAGAAAGACCATCTGCCTCTACCCACCCACAGATGGCACCTTACTTGAAGGTTTCCCCAACTGAGCCACTACAAAATCAACCACCTGCCTCTGCTTCAGGCCCTACTTCTCAGGAACAGAACCCTCCTAAGCAAATAGGTGCTGTACTCCAAAATTCCCTCTCTCTCATCACACCCATAATCACTGATATAATGACCAAAGCCATTGATGAGAGGCTTTCCTCAACTTTACAGCCCTTGGTTGATGCTGCTGTCCAAAAGACTCTTTCTGCGGTACAAACCCCTTCCTCCAATGCAACCAAAAAGGGGGGGGGGGTATTGCAGTGAAAGAAAAGAAGAGGAAAAGATCAGAGGAAAAGAAGGAAGCGAAGCAAGCCCAAAAGGAGGAGAAAGAACAGCAACCAATGCTCACCTACAAGCGGAAGAAAGGTGCTGATGAGTACATTGCTGAAGATAAAGCCTTGGAGCTACTGATAAAAGAGGCTGATGCCGAACACAACAGATCAATGGACAACATCATTGATCAGCTGTTTAGGCAAGGCCATGACACCAATAAACTTGACTCTGAGATTCGACGACTAGAGATTGAAGAAATCCAGAATAGATGGGCAAGTTATGAAGTGTTAGAAAGAGAAAGGCTTGAAATCATGATTAGATTTATTGCAAAATATCTTGGAAGAGCAATGATCGAAATCAAAGCCTGGTCCAGGGACAGTATCTTGGCAATCACCACCAAGATCTGTTCGTCTGAAGCATACACTAAGGGCTTGTTATTGAAGCTTTGAATGAAGCGGGTGCTGGGAGCAGGACTGAGCTAGCCAAGCAATCAAAAGCCACACTCACCTCAAGGATGCTAGAACAGCTGTCAACATTCCCACACCAAAACCACCCAAAACACAACACCACCCAACTCCCTTACCCTCAAAACCATAGCCGATGATATACCCTTGAAGAAGAAGAGAAGGATATTGAGGCTAGAAGATGATGAAGAAGATGATGAAGACAGGCTGCCGCTCTCAGCTGTGATTCAGTTGCTAAGGCCACAAGTCACTCCTCAGCAATACTCCTGAAGTCCAGAGACAAATGGTTAAAGTGAAGCTAGAAGAAGAAGAGCTTCATAAACAGCATGATGAGGAATTGCTGAAGAGAGTTGACAAAGCTTATGCAGCCACATCTTCTATCATCAATATGAAGGAGCAAGCCCTCAGACTTTACACTCTCAGGCATACTTTTCAATATCAAAAGGAAAGAGTGAGGATTTGCCCTGATCCCAGGGTCTCTCACAGGAATTCATAAGAACAATATACCTCGGAGATACATTGGCCAGGTGAAAAATATCGTAGATGAAGTGATCTCTCGGGCTTTGTAGTTTCACCCTGGGAAATCCTAGAAGACTTTAAGAAGGCCTACAAAGCTAATCTAAACCCTCAGAAGATGCTGGACAACAAAATAGTGAAAAAGGGGTTAGATTACAAGAGGCTTGAGGAAGTCAGGAAAAATGAGCTCCAGTTGTTCCTAGAGGGTAATCACCCGGATGAGTTGCTTACAGAATAATAACAACTGTGGAGCTAAAGAATGCGAAACAAGCCAAATACCTGTCTGAGTATTATGGGCCTGAATCATTGTTTGAAGGAGGTGCTGAAGAGCTAACCATGGAGGAACAAAACACCTTCCTTGAGGCCTACACAAGAGAGTCGTACAGACTCATTATGGGGAAGTGAATCTCATGAATGGGATAACAGCTCTGTGTCCTGTTCCCCAAAACAGAGTTCCCATTCATACTCTGCCAAACAAATATTTGAGGTTCTTCCCAGGCCGGAGCTTACATGGGTCATCTTCTCTACTGATCAAGAAGGAAAAAGACCAACATTTTGCCATCAATAAGTGGGAGAATAAATAAGTAGAGGTTTTGGCTGCATTGGTCAGGGGGAGTTTGTTGGACCAAAAGAACCAATGAGCCAAGATCAGAAAACCTCTAAGTCCCACATGGTATCACAACAACTGCTGAAAGCCTCATCAGTAGTTTGACAAGTGCTGAAGACTTCAACAGCTGAAGATCAAGTGCTGAAGACCTCAACAGCTAAAGAACCAAAGTACTGAAGTACAACAGCTGAAGAGCTTACAAGTGCTGAAGATCAACAACTGATGTACAAGGTCTGAAGACAAAGACTGAAGACATCAGCTGATGATATCTACTGAAGTCATCAGCTGATGAAACACCTGAAGGTCAAAGTCTGAAGATCAAGTACTGAAGCCTCAGTAGTTTGTCAGAACTGCTGAAGAGTACTTCTTCAGTAGTTGTGATATTAGTAGTTTTATATTTTATGTTTCAGTAGTTTTGTAAAACGACTGAAGAGCTTGTTCTTCAGTCGTTGTAGTTCAGTAGTTTTATATTTTGTACTTAACATGCTCATATGTTCTCAGTAGTTGGGAACATTTCAGTAGTTTGTTAAGAATTAGTTATTTTTGTATTAGATCTGCCAGTTGTCACTTTCCGTGATAACAGCAGTGATTGTTGCACTCTATATAAGGAGTGACAACTTATTGTAACGATTATGGCGATGAATGGAATGAATGAATGATTTGATACAAATATTCTACCTCTATAAACATTCCTTGAAATCAGAAATATATATTCTCTCCCTATAACCGTATGCGCTCTTAATGCTTACAAGTATCGATTGCTTGATACAATTGTCTAATTCTTGTTTGTATTCCGCTGCTTGGTATCCTAATACATCAAATTTGTGATCGCTGATCCTGTCACAGGTCCTCGGGAGAACGGCAGCGACCGGAGCTTGAAACGGTTCTCTCCGATGATGAAGAGGAGGAAGAAGAAGAGCCTGCGCCGGAGGCGGCATGAGGCTGTAACTACGGGGCATTTCAAAGGTGCAAGCCCCCTACTTTTGATGGTAATGGCACTTATACTGGCGCATCGATGAGTGAGGGAAATGAAGCTGTTCTGAATATCAGCGAGTGCCATAAAGACCCGAAGGTGAAATTTGTTGCCACTCGTTTATGGACTCAGCTCTATGTTGGTGGGAGAATATCGTCCAAGTCGACGGTAGTCGGGCAATTAGGAGAATGAGGTGGTCTGAGTTGACAAGTTGGTGATGAGGAGTTCAATCCTATAGGGAAAGGATAAGGTGGAAATAGAATTCCTGCAGCTAGAGGTAGGAACCATGACACATCAACAATGCACCACTAATTCAATGAGATGGCACGTATGGTGCCAGACCAAGTAACGCCTTTGTCATGAAAGATTAAGAGGTACGTTCAGGGTTTGCGGCGGATATCCGTAGACACATGATCGCTGCCCGACTGAGCTGTTAGGTCGGCGCGGTTGATTTGAAGGGAGATTGTATGATGAAAGAACCATGGTGGTGACTGAAGGTAGCAAGAAAGGTAGTGGTGACTGGAGTTGGAATGGAAAAAGGTTTTGTCCGGGTGGTGCCTCGACGAGTAACAAGAAGGCACGGGTAGATGACCGCCATATGGTCACATCGGTGTGGGAGTGAAGAGATACAACAAATGTGGGATGGAGCACATCGGCGAGTGTGGTGGGGATCGAATGTGTGCTTCAAGTGTGGGAAGCCTGGTCATATGGGAAGGGATGCACAACATGGAGATGTTTCAACTGTGGCGGGAGGGCCACATCAGTAGGGTCTGCAAGAAGCGGGGGTGAAGGTTCAGGAGTGAAGAGGCTGGGGAAGAAGGACATAGGGTGAGCGTTAGAGTTTTTACAACAATGCAGGAGGAGGCTAGGATGGACCCTCATGTTGTGTAGGTACGTTTCTAGTAAACCAAACTTTAGACTCTATGTTATTCGATTCTGGTGCTAGTAAAATTTTTATTTCTGCTACTTTTGTGCTAAACTACAGGTTAGTAGTAGGAGTGTTGATGCACCCTTTAATGTAGAAATTCCATAGGTAAGTCTAGCAGGATTTCTGAGATGGTAGAAGGCTTGTGACATGGAACTAGAAGGTCATAAGTTTCCTGTTAGACCATCATGATGACCTTAGGTGGTTTCGATGTGTTCTTGGGGTTTTGTAAGCTGACTTTGAGGTCATAGATGATGTGATGGGCATTGTATGATAATGATATGATGTATTATTGATGCTTATGCATGATGTATGTATGATGTATTTTATGCATGCATGATGATGCCCTGTATGGTGATGTTGAATGTGTATGTTGATGTTCCTTATCATGTATGATTATTTTCCAGTGGCTTATGTTGAATGTTAATGAATGAAATGAAAGTATTATGTAATGTAAAGTGGAATATAATGAAAAGAGTAACGTAATGTAAGAATGCATGCATTAATAAATGAATGAAAGTACGGAAGGCTTGTAAGCATATGAATGGAGGTTCACACCCAATGAAGGGTGTTAGCTCAACCGTGTGCGGGTTAGCTACCCCAGAAGGATGCACAATTGGGCTGATCCGTGTGATTAAGCATATGTATGGGGTTCACACCCAATGAAGGGTGTTAGCTCAACTGTGTGTGTTAATTACCCCAGAAGATTCCACACTAGGGTTCAATCCTTGTGATTAACCACATGTATGGGACCCTTGCCGCTTACCCTAGGTACTTGAGTTAGCTGGTGCACAATGTTCGGGGTCTTTGAAAGACCTCAGGCCCAGTACCGGCTTTATGCATGATGGTGGGGTGAAGCACATGTTATTGGTCCGAATGAAAGTAAAGTTTTAATGAAGAATGTAAGGAATGAATGAATGAATGATGAAGATAATAACGATATTATCTATATGTGTATATAATGCATGATTACGTACGATGTAAGGATGGTTTTAAATGAACGATAAAGTCGTTTTATTATAAAAGTAGAACTCACTCAATAATGCTGACTTTTTATGCATTTTTCAGTTGGCAGATAAAGTTTCTAAGGATGGCACGGGGCGGTTACTTGGTTCTTCTGGACGACATTCTTTTGTTTAATGTTTTTGCATTGTAATACGAACGAACGATTTTTTGAAATGAATGATTGTATTAACTTGCAAAAGCATTTATAATGAAATGAAAGGTTATTTAATGTTCTGCTGTGCTGGATCGATATAAGTCACTTGACACTTTGTTCTCTCTCAAACTCACCTAGAACAATCACTCGGGCAAAGATAGAATCAGTAAGAGTTGATCACAAATACAAAGTAATAAAGAACACAGGATGTAATTTTCAAGGTACTTTTATATATTGCTTCTTAACTCAATAATGCAAGACTCTTACAAGCAGTATGGAATGAGTTACAAAGAGAACCTAAATAAAATACTACCTACAACCGGATATACTTTGATACCAACTGGGATCCTATAGCTAATGTTTAAACTACAAGACTATAGTTTAAGGTATCGGATAAAGATTTATCTGAGATTTGGAAGTCATAATATGTCCTGACTTACCTTTGTCACCAACTAAAGTTGGTAACATGTACTATCTAAAAAAGGTGAATTGTGGAATAAAGTATGGTCAATGCATGGCTCTTTGAGAAAGCGCCATACAGTATTAGAGGTCTACAGGGAGTGTCAGAGACCATAATTATGTCCACTGGTTCATAGCAGTGTCTTCCGAAGATTAAATGGCTTCGGGAGAGTAAGTACTTCCGAAGCCACTTATACTTCAGAAGAGACTACTGCTTCCAAAGCTTGGAGACTTTTCTTATCATCATATTTGGAAGTATTCTTCAGGTTTTCTTCTAAGACTTGATATTCATAAGCATGCCTTTGCTTCGGAAGTAGAGTTCTGTCTTTGAAAGTTTTTCTTTCACTTTGTCTTCAGAAGAACTCTACCAACCTTGGAAGTTCCATGCTAAGCTTCGGAAGCCCTTGCATTAATACCAAAATTGTCTAAGTGAATTGGTTTTGGTTGCACCATCTTCTTCTTGATCCAACAAACTCCCTAGGCTGATGCTACCAAAAATCACTGTTTCTGCTTCTCAAAACTTTGAGCACCAAGGAGAGTAGATTTTTTTTGTTTCCTTGGTCTTCCCTAATGTAGTGTTGAGAAGTTTGTACTGATCCTTGGTAGATAGGGAAGTCCAGTCTATCACCTTGGGAACATGTACCCTCTATTGTTTCCCTCTGAAAAGAGTTAGTTGATGGGAACTGTAATCATATTCCCATCTAACTATAGGTTCCAATTCTGGACCCTCCACCATGTGTAAAGGCAGCTCCCTTGGTGGGAGATCTTTCTTTGTCTTCCTATCTTCTCAACTTCGACTCTTCTTCAATCTTTGCTTTTGCATTTAGCTTAGCTCGATGAAGACTGCTGAGAGATTTCTGATGAGTGCTACAATTTTAGAGTTGGAGGGGTTGGAGAATGGCTTCTCTGCTAACTCAGCTGCTAATGTAATCTGCCAGGTGTAACAGAGAGTGTTGCATTAAGTCTGTTGAATTCGCCATTCTCCCTTTCCACAACAAAGTTGTGAGAAGTCTCATCAACCTCCACTGGACTATTTTCTTTCAAGGCACAAGACACTGACTGGGAATCCTACCCACTTTCTTGGTGTCCAGCAGAGTCACCAGTTTCCTTCTAAGCTTCTTCTATTCATCATTCATGAATCTGAGTTGAGACCTAGAAGTCTAGCTACCCGTCCAATGTTCCTCTAGGTAAATCAAGAAATTGATCTCTTGTGAAGGAACAAGAGGATCTATCAACATAGGTAATGTTGATAGAATCTTCATCACATGAGCTTCACTCAAGGTTGTGTAGTTGATGAGCTTGGTCTTGATTACCTTGAACACCTCAAGAGAGAGATGTTAAGAAGGTTGAGGGGATGGTTGGATGGTTGTTGGGTAGGTTGAGGTTCAGAGGCTCTGGGAAGTGTTTTTTGTAGGAGGATGGAAATTTAGGTGTTGGGGTGATGAGATGGATGTGGGCAAAGATGTGGCTTCAGGGGTGAAGGGTTCGGTTTTGATGGTGAAAGGTAGGGGTGAGGGTTCAGGTTGTGGTTGAGTGGTTGCAGTGAAGGTCATCCCCTTTACTCTTCTGTACATCTCTTTGTTCTTTCCTAACTGGATGTCAACCTTGATTTCACTGACAATCTGTTGGAGTGTCTTCTCAGACATGGGACCCACCTGCCTTCTGGAGAAGCCATGGGTCCGAAGATAGTCTTTCATCCAGGCCTTTTAACTGAGCTTCCTGGTTGCAGTGACCCTAGCTTTTTCTTCCTTCTTCTTCTTCTCCTTTGCCTTTTTTCTTGCTGCCTTTCTTCTTTCTTTCTCCATTTGATCCTGCTCTTTGTTGTAGAGCCAGAGGATCGTCTCATCATCGTGTGGAGAGTGTTCTTGAAGATTAAAGCCTTAGAGATTAGGAAATTTATCCTGTCTCTCCTCAACTCAATTCAGCTTCCTTCTATTCTTCTTCTTCTTTCTCCAAGGCCAACCTGGCTTTTTCTTCAAGTATCAGCCGGGTTGCTTTTCCAGATCCACCAACTCCTCAGTGGTAGCAGGAATGTTTCTTCATTGGCAACTCCTATTTGGATAAGTTGGTCAATGATCTCTTCCCTTCTCTTATTGTTGACAACCTCCTGATTGGCTGCAGCTGCTTTTGTACTGGCAGCTAGAAACTTCTCAGTTGGAAGTCTTCCTTTCTTCTTCAGTTTCTTAATCTTCTTCTCTTCCTGAAGCTCTTCCGTAGTCATCTTTTGAAGAGCCTGACTATGGTTGTTCTTAGAGAGTGGATTATGATTATGAGAGAGACAAAGATGGTGTTTAGGATGGAGGTAGATTCAGAAACTCCTCGCAGTTCAGCTCAGATGCCATTTTAAGAATTGCATCTATGATGATCAGTTGCTCGGACATTTTAACACTCCTTCCACAGCCTCCATTTCAGCTTTGGAAGATTTAGCTGGTTCTTCCGAGGCTTTAACTTCAGCTTCAGAAAGTGGAGGAGATGCAGATTCTGTCCCAACTGTTTCAGTTGCTAGGACATCAGTCCCCATTTCCCCTTCGAATTGAATCTTAGGTTCCATGTGGACCTTAGGTTGACCAACTTCCTCCACAGTGGTAGAAGGTGCAGTCACCCTCTGAAGCTCTTCAGCTCCGAAGCAGAGCATTGCAACATCTGGACTTGGCTGATCAGAAGAGGTTCTCAATAGAAACTTGGTGAAGAGTCTGTACAGATTGTTGAGCATCTTTGAATCAATCTGAAGTATAACTTGAGATGGCTCAGACATAGTGATGATAGGAGTAAAAGAGGTTGAAGTTGAAGTGTGGCTGTGTGGGGTCCTCAAGTGTTTGTCTCTGAATAATTTCCCCTTTTATGGTAGCATCATCTTGAGAGCTAGATGAGCTAGAGGAAGAAGTCAATGAGACCTAAATAGGTACATACCTAACAGACCCCTCTATCTATTTCGCAGCTAGTTGAGCCTTGAGATTGTCAATCTCAAGTTGCTGAGTGGCGGACCTTGCTTGTAAAGTCCTAACCAAAGATTCAAGGTTTGAGACTTTAGATAGGAGGTCTTTATAAGGAGTTGCATACTTCCTTCATCTTCTTTTGAAGAATCACAAGGAGATGAGGTGACATACCTAGTATGTTTAGCCTTACCACCAGATGTGGTTTGTTGGCACCCTAGTTTCCCGTGCTCAATGATGTCTCTATTTGAGTCATCAAAAGGCTCGGTTGCCGCAGATTCAGTCTGAGAAATGTTACCACTGTCCATAAGGTCCATTGAGGCACCTTCTGTAGTGGCAGCTGAATTTGCATGAGTCCCCTCTACATCAGTGGGACTCACCTCAGTTATAGGTTGCTGATGGGGGCTAAAGATAAGGGATTTCTCCGTGCTCTGTTGATCTTGAAGAGGGTGTTGTAGATCAACTTCATTACCATGGAGAGATGTTATCTCTTTATTAGTTTTGAAAAGAAGGTCAGTAAAAGATAAGGAGGTTAAGCCTACTGAACCGGGACCTAGGTCAATGTCTACAGCATTGAGGCTTTGGTGGGCCTGTCCCTAGTTGGCTGCTCAGAAGAGTGTAGATACTCATCCTAAGGGCTGTTGGTTTGGGTGTCATGCTCCTGGGTTTGAGACTGAGGAGACTCAAAGCCCATATTAAGGTCAAAAGAGAAGGATGGAGAGACCTCAAACTGAGTGGGAGCCCATGTTTCCACTCTAGTCTTTTTGGATTGAACAGGAGGGGCTTGTTCAATCAAAGTAGATTGAACAAGGGTTCGTTTGAGCGTCATTTGTATGTGATGGTGATGGGGAGAAGGAAGTGTTGGCATTGGTGGAGGTTGCTGGTGTGGATTCATCACCTGTGGGGTGAAGAGGGATGTCACCAGAGCTATGTCTTAATCATACCTAGAAGCAGAGTAGTGTAGCTTCCAGTGAAGTTGGTGGACACCTTCTTCAAAGTTTTGAAGATAGTGGGCCTCATGTGAGGGACAGTCGGAGCAGCTGCACAGACAAGCATACTCTGGTCCAACTCACAGTTGATTATGTGTTGTATGAATCTGGGATACATAAAGAATGTTTCCCGTTGTAGATTCCCAATCCGATTGGTGAACACAAATCTTGAGTAACTAAATGGCATGCCTTTCACCAATCCATTAACTAAGCATCCTAGTTCATATGGGATTTGATCCTATCCCCCAGACTTGTTTGACAGGCAGTGGAGAACAACATGCAGGAGGAACTTCCAGTTGTAGGAGAAGTTGAACTTGTAAACTGTCGACCTGCTTATGTCTCCACCATATCCCATTAGGATGTAAGTGTTGTCCAAATCAGCTTTAGGGAATTCAGTAGGAGCTCCTTCATCATGAAGCTCTAGATGCTCCGTGATGAGTGGTTCAGTGATGATCAACTCCTCTCCATAAATGTTCGACCTTAGTACACGAATTCCATTTAGGGTTTTGGCTTGACCGTTTCCCCAAAATTCAGCCATTTGGTTAGAGTAAACAGTGGGGTTAACAGTAAGGGTGTGTAGTAAGATAATTGGGTGAGAAAGAAGATGATTTATGAGAATTCAGCATCTCTTGATGAATCAAGAAGTGCGACTTGGTTGTGTTGAGGGTTAAGTGCCATTGTAGAAAGGTGAATGTAGATGATTTCAAGCTTGGGTACAGTAGGAGAGGAGAATAATTTCTAGGGCAGTCAAAATTGTAAATAAGAAGATGAAATTGAATAGTCAAGATTATTTAAAAGAGGATGGGAAGGCGGTAATGGGGTAAGGATAAGGTGATGGGACGGTTTACTGGTTGAATTGATAGTGGCGGTAAGGTTAAAATCAGTTAAATAATCCGACATCATTAACAAAATCTTTGCTTTTTATAGTATGGGGCCCAAGAGATTTACATTACACAGTAGAATCTTTCTTCTGAATGTAATACATTTCCGAAGGTAATTTGTCTTCCGAAGGCAATTCTTACTAAGCAAAAACTTTGCTTCTGAAGGTTAGTATTACTTCTCGAATGGAGAGTTTGTAAACCTCGGAAGTAGATCTGATACTCAATCAATCGCTTCTTCCGTGACCAAAAACTCTTCCGAGAAGAAAAAATTATCCTTTTAGATATTGTGCTTGGAAGATATAAAAATAACTTCTGAGGGTTAATTTCTCTTTAGAAGAAATTTACACTTAGAAATTTTCAGAAAGACTTTTTGTAACAAGGCTTAAATTGTATTGACAAAAGACTTTACATATTAAAAGGTTTTCAAAAGAGGTGATCTAATCAATGTTTATCATCCCAATAGCTATTATGAGATACCTAAATCTTTGCTTATCAAAAGCCTTGGTGAACAAATCAGCATATTATTCATTTGAGTCAACTTTGATTAGTTTAATCAGATTTTTCTAATGAATATCTCTAATGAAATGGTACCTGATGTCAATATGCTTTGTCTTGGAGTGCTTCACCAGATTTTAAGTAATGGAGATAGCACTGTAGTTGTCAATATGGATAGGAGTACTCATAAAGTTGAATCCATAGTCTAACATCTGATTCTGAATCCATAGCAGTTGAGCACAGCAGCTAGCAGCAGCAATGTATTCAACTTTAGCAGTTGATGTAGAGACACAAGATTGTTTCTTGCATTGCCATGAGATGATCCTTCCACTAAGAAATTGACATCCTCCTGATGTTGATTTCTTGTCAATGTTGCAGCCACCATAGTCATTGTCAGAGTATCCATAGAGATTAAAGTCCTTGTCTCTAGGATACTAGAGACCTAGTTTAGGTGCTCCTTTGAGGTATCTGAGGATTCTCTTAATAGCAGCTTGGTGAGACACCTTTGGAGCATCCTAATATCTTGCACAGATGCAAGTAGCAAACACGGTATCAGGTCTACTGGCAGTAAGATAAATCAGAGAACTTATAATTGCCCTATACTGATGTTGATCAGTATCCTCCATCTCAAGGTCAGGACAAAAATTATGGTTTCTGGGTATGGGTGTCTTGGCAGGCTTGCAATCCTTCATTTCAAATCTTTCTATGATGTCAGAGACATACTTAGATTGATTAATGAAAAACCCTTCATTCATTTGCTTTACCTAAATTTCAAGGAAAAAGTCCAAATTCCCATAGAACTCATCTCAAACATTTTCATCATAATTCTATCAAAGTCCTTACACATTTGGTCATTTCACGAACCAAATATAATGTCATCAACATAGACTTGAACAAGCAAAATGTCCTTTCAAGACTTTCTGATGAAAAGAGTCTTGTCAATGGTACCTCTAGTGTAGCCATTCTTTAGAAGAAACTGAGACAAAGTCTCATACCATAGCATAGGTGCTTGGTTCAGCCCATATAGAGCTTCCTCCAATTACACAGATAGTTAGGGTGCTGTGGGTCTTCAAATCCTGGAGGTTAGCATACATAAACTTTCCTACCTATATCCCCATATAGAAAGGTGCACTTGACATCAAGTTGATAGATAATGAAGTCCTTGGATGCAACATAAGCAAGGAAGATCCTAACTGCCTCATGTCTTGCAACTGGTGCAAAGACATATAATCAATTCCTTCCTCTTGAGTGTATCCTTGAACAAAAAGTCTTGCTTTGTTCTTGATGATCAAGCCTCTATCATCTCTCTTGTTTCTGAAAACCCATTTTATGCCTATGGGTACTTGACCAGATGTTAGCGGACATAGGTTCCATACCTTCTGGCTTTTGAATTGAAGCACCTCTTCTTGCATCGATTCAAGCCAGCTACTATCTTTCTAGGCATCTTCTACCTTCTTGGGTTCCATCTGGGATAGAAAGCATGAGTACAAGCAGACATTTCCATAATGGGTTTGTCCTCTTGTTCTCACACCCTCAGTGACAACCCCTATGATGTTCTTAGCAGGATGAGTGTTGTGAATCCTAAGGCAAGGAATCACTTCCAGTTGCAGAGATAGGTCCAGGTTGGACATATTCTGCTCAGGAACTAGAACACTCTGTCCAGCTACTGTTTCAAAATCATTCAATGAGGATTGATTGAATGAGTGAGAAACATCATCAATGGTTGGCTGTGAAGTAGTATTAACAGTTTCTTGTTCCTTCAAACCACTACTTCCTTCTGCCTGGTGTTGTGGTGGATCACCTGATGAGTTTTGAGGCCCAGCAAGTGATTCACTTGTAGAAGCTTCACTATTCCATGATATAGTTAAACTATCAGATCTGTGAATGGTGGAAGCTTGGTGTATTGCAGCTCTTGGAGAACTTGGACTAGGCCTAAGTAGCTCAAACAGTTGATCATAAGCAGTAGCATCAGCATCATGTTAAGCACCTGTTCTAACTCAAACATTATCACAACATGGTTTAGAATAGTTTGGGAACAATTCTAAATCAAAGATATGATCAGGGCCATTGCCCCTAACACAATGAGTGTGCTCATTAACAACTATATTCGATGACTCCTCAAATTGTTGATACTTAATGTTGTATACTCTATAAGCTTTGGAGCTAGAAGAGTACCCAACAAAGATAGCATCATCTGACTTTTTAGCAAACTTTGCTAAATTGTCTTTTGTGTTAAGTATGGTACCCCTGCTGCCAAAGGACCTTAGAAAGCCAATGAACATTAGCCTCTTGTTCCATAGCTCATAAAAGGTTTTTCCATGGTGCTTAACTACAAGAACTCTGTTATGCACATAGCATGCAGTGCTGACAGCCTTTGCCCAGAATGTAAGAGGTAGTTTTAAATCAGCTAACATAGTTCAAACAGCCACAATAAGTGTCCTCTTCCTCCTCTCAGCAACACCGTTTTGTTGAGGAGTTCTGGAAGCACTATATTGTTTAGCAGTCCGTTTTGAGTTACAGAACGTGTCAAGAAAAAAGTTCTTAAACTCAGTCCCTTGATCACTTCTAATAATTTTAACCTTGTGATCAATTTGATTTTCTATTTTAAGAATAAAATATTTTAATATTTCAGCAGTTTCATCTTTAGTTCTTAAAAAGAATACCCATGTGAATCTTGTAAATCATCAACTATCACAAGCCAATATTATTCCTTCCAATCCTCATTATACTTGTGGGACCAAAAAGATCCATGTGCAATAAGTGTAATGGAGTAGTGATAGAGTTAACACATTTTGATTTGTGAGATTTCCTATGTTGTTTCCCTTTTAGGCGTGCAACACAGTTATCTTTGCAAAAAACTCCTTTTTAGGCAAACCATGTACCAAGTTATTTTTAACCATTTTATTCATTGTCTTCAAATTTACATGACACATATGTTTATGCCTTAGTGTAGACTTATCACTATCAGCTTTGGAAAGAAAGCATGATACTTCACCCATTGGAGAAGCATTTTTCATATTCAGCTTGTACACATCCCCTTTCCTGGGAGATCCAAGAAGCACCAATTCGAGAGGAATTGTCATCCCTGGTTTGAGGATAATGCACTCATGTTCTGTGAAAAGCATTTTGTCCTTTTGATCACAGAATTGAGAAACAATTAACAATTGTGTTCAAGCTGTTTGGCAAAGTGAACTTTGTCAACCTTTAATTTCCATTGGATATACTCCCTCTGCCATAAATATATCATCCGGCCTCACCTCCAATTGGACAGGACCTCCATCATAGTTCTGAAACTGTTGAAGGAGAGATTTGTTCCCTGTCATGTGCTTGGAGTGTCCACTGTCTACCATCCAGACATTGTTTTTCTTGTCATATGGATGTCCCTGCACACAGGATGAGATAGTTAGTTTTGTTTGGAAGCCCAAGCCTTGCTAGTCTTGGGTTCTTCCAAAGATAATGACAGAATTGAACCAAAAGATATGCATGGGGATTCAATAAAGGTCGTTGAAGAAGAGGTTTGGGCTGCAACATCTTCCTTGATCTTCTAGTCCACCCTTTGGTTGATCTTGGAGGATGAGCTTGTTGAAGCTTTTGTAGCATGGCCATCTTTTGAAGCTTCTTTCTTTTCGGAAGAAGCCTTCACCACCTTTTCTTCTAAAGCAGCCTTATTCTAGGATGGTTTCAAGGGAACTTTCTTGTTCTTCAGAACCTTAGTAGCTTTGGCTTCCGAAGCCATTTTCCCTTCGGAAGAAAGAGTTTCTTCCGAAAGCAACTTGGCTTCCGAAACTAGCTTTCCCTTTTTCATCACTTGAACCGTTTGATAAGGTCCAAATGTAAAACCTTCCCTGACTCCTTCTTTTCTAACATTATTGGCATAGTGTGTGCTTGCAGCATTGTAGTAACAATCTTTTGCCATATGGTTTTGCAGACCACACATTATGCATGTAATGTTAGTCTTTTGGGAATGTGAGGGTTGTTGTTTCTTGGGATTCTTTTCTTCATCAACACCTTTTCCCTTCAACTTCTGATCCTTTGGCAGGACAGGAGTGCTGGTATTAGACTCCTTTCCTGAATCAGAAGTATGTAACACTTGAAATGCAGCTGAGATAAAGACACCTTTTTGCTTTGGGTCAATCTTCAGCTAGACTGAGCCACCTTCTTGGCAGTTCTTCTAGTAGCTTTAGCTCTGCTTCTTCTGGCCTTAGTGATTAGGATTTGATCTTCACAAGAGGATATGGGTACATCTACCTGTTCCTTCCCTGTGGTGGCCACTATTGTTGCTTCATCCTTTAACGCTAGTGAAGAAGGGTCAGCAGTTGGAACCTCTTGCTCCTCAGTACCACACCTAAGCTGTCTAATAGACTCATAGGAGTGTGGTGGAGAAATTTCATTGGTTCGTAACCCTCCTTTGTTCTGATAATAGAGTTTGGAATGGGAGGATGATGCAAGAATAGCTTGGAAGTTCTGCTTAGAAATAGCATGCTTCATGGCCTGAGCCTTAGTAGTGATAAGCTGGGCTTGAGCCTCAAAAAATTTGGATATCAGATCCTTGATTTGAGACTTGTAGTTGGTGTGTTCATGTTTTAAAACAGACACAGTTTTCTCTAACTCCTTAATTTTCTTTTGATAGTCAGATTCAGCTCTTTTAAAATCAGATTTTAAGATGTTTAAAAACTCAATATCAGATGTGATTTCCATATTGTAATCCTGATAAAGTTTAACTTTAGCTATACAGACTAGAGTACAGAGATGTTCATATACCTAAGTATCATCAGTTCCAACCATGAGAGCTTGAGTAGGAGTTACATGTTGTACCATGAAGTTCCAGTCAACTTCTTGAGCCATTGCAGCTGTTTCACATGACTTCTCAGCAGGCTATAAGGTCAAGGGATGTGTGTAGGCCTATGGGGTTCCTAGATTGGTCTTGGGAGCCTTGCATTCCCTTGCAAAGTGACCCAGTTGGTTACGGTTGTAACACTTTGCCTTGGTCTTCTCAAACCCAAACTTGCTGGTAGTTGGTTTTGAGGAAAATGCCTTCCAGTTCTCTTAAATAACTTCTTTGCTCTATAAGTTGAAAGACCCATCTGTTGGACAATATCCACGTACTCTAGATCATGTGGACTGAAACACTCAAGATCATCAAAGCAGTATTGAAAATCACCAGATTGTCCCCCTCCTGAGACAAAGGCATAACTTTCTTGGAAGGAGTTGTGTTGAGCCTGTTGAGACCTTGGAGTCTCAGGATAAGTAATGTATGGTCTAGGAGAGCAGGATGGTTGCTGGTAGGTCAGGTAATGCTGAGGTTGTGGGGGTAATGAGCCTTCAGCAACCATTAAAGCGTTGCTAGCAGGAAGATTCACCTCTCTGCTTGTATGGTGGCCCTTCTTACTCTCCATCTCTAGGTGATACCCATCGAGGATGCCATAGAGTTCAGTCATGGTGAGAGTGTTCAAGTTCTCTATCCTTTTAATAGAGACATAGTAAAATGTCCACTCATTTGGAAGAGCACTCATGAACTTTCTAGTAAGATCTCTAAGTTCGGGAGTGATCTTCACATACTGAAGAGAAGAGATAAGATCCATGTACCTGAAGTACTACTGGCTGAGAGTCTCTCGAGCAATATGAGTGAAGTTCTCAAACTGCTGCTTCAGCAAGTCCTTCTTCGAGTGGTTGGAGGTTGAGTACATCTGAGCAAGTGCATCAAACAATTCTTTGGCAGACTTGCAATGCTCGAATCCCACCATAATGGAGTTCGGTATTACAGTAATGAGAATGGTCATAGCATTGATGTCGATGTCCATCTTCTTTTTGTCTTCATTAGAATTGTCCTCAATAGCCTTTTATATCATGGCACCATTTCCACCAGGTGATGCCACCTTTGGCTTATACATGCCATTAACAATGGAGTTCCACAATCTCCTGTCTTGGTATCTGATAAAGCCTTCCGTTCTCCTATTCCAGGACCTAAAATTTTAAGGAGTAATGATGGGAGCCTTTGTCATGGTTCCTATCTCTACCTCGGACTTGTTAACGGCCGTTTTTAGTGAGTGGGTAGTAGGGAGGAGTGAAAAACAGGTTGATTTAGATGGTTAGATCACACAATCAAGGGACTGAGAGCTCTGATACCAATTGCAGGATTGATATAAGCCACTTAACACTTTGTTTTCTCTCAAACTCACCTAGAACAATCACTCGGGCAAAGATAGAATCAGTAAGAGTTGATCACAATATAGAAAGTAATAAAGAACACATCAAGTAATTTTCAAGATACTTTTATATATTGCTTCTCAACTCAATAATACAAGACTCTTACAAGCAGTGTGGAATGAGTTACAAAGAGAACCAATATATAATACTACCTACAACCAGATATACTTTGATACGAGCTGGGATCCTATAGCTAAAGTCTATACTAGAAGACTATAGTTTAACGTACCTCGGATAAAGTCTTATGTGAGATTTGGTAGGTAGGACATGTCCCTGACTTACCTTTTGTCATCAACTAAAGTTGGTAACATGTACTATCATAAAAAGGTGAATAGTGGAATAAAGTATGGTCAACTGCATGGCTCTTTGAGAAAGCGCCATACATATCAGAGGTCTGCAGCAGAGTGTCAATGACCATAGTTGTGTCCACTGGTTCATAGCAGTGTTTTACGAAGATTAAATGGCTTCGAAAGAGTAAGTACTTCCGAAGCCACTTATACTTCGGAAGAGACTACTTCTTCCAAGGCTTGGAGACTTCTTCTTATCATGATACTTCGGAAGTAGTCTTCAAGTTTTCTTCTAAGACTTGATCTTCGGAAGCATGCTCTTTGCGTCGAAAGTAGAGTTCTGTCTTCGGAAGTATATCTTTCACTTTTTCTTTGGAAGAACTCTACAACCTTCGGAAGTTCCATGCTAAGCTTCGGAAAACCTTGCATGTAGTACCAAAATTGTCTAAGTGAAGTGGTTTTGGTTGCATGAGCATTCTTCTTAATGCAACATGTTGCGATGTTTATGAAAGTTAAATGTAATTATACGTTTTATATGCAATGATTGACCAGCTGTGAGCATCCTAGGAAAGGGGCCTTACAAATGGCTACCATCGTATCAAAGTTTTCATCAGGTATTAAGATGGAAAGATGTGGATATATTTCATCAATGGTCCTTACAGACCAAAGGTTGCTGCAACAGGTGGAAACAATACGATGATAGAGAAAGCTGTAGAAGACTACTCTGATGAATACCGCAAAAAGTTGGAAATTGATAGCAATGCTATGACTGTCCTAAAGACTACAATACCCAACTCCATCATGACATGTTTTGAGCATTGCAAGTCAGCAAAAGAACTATTTGATGCTTTGTCCCAGATATACTTCAGCTCGAACAACTCCAACAAAGATTCATTGAAACAACAATTCGAGAACTTCACTTATATTGCTAGAGAGACCCTCAACGAGCAATACTTCTGGTATATGGATCTAATTTACTCCGTTCACTCTATGGGAATTGCCATTGAATTGACAGATCTCACACGAAATTTCATGAGTGCGCTCCCAAATGAGTGGACGTTCTACTGTGTCTCTATCAAGAGCACATAAAACTTGAACTCCCTCACCATGACTGTACTATATGAAGGATGGATATTTTGTAGAGATGAAAAACAAGCGAGGCCACTAGATGAGCAGACTCTCAAGCCTTCCTGCTAGCAACGCTTTAATGGTTTCACAAGGCCTAGGACACCCCCACCTCAGAAGTACCTGACACACCCCAAGAAGCCATCTTGTTCTTCTGGGACATACATCATTTTCCTTAAGACTCCAAGGACTCAGCAGACTCAACAAAGTTTTTCCAGGATAACTGTACTTCTGTCTCAAGAAGTGGACATTCTAGTGACTTTCAATACTGCTTTAATGATATATAATGCTTCAGCCCATATGACATTGACTATGTGGACATTGTCTAGCAGATGGCTTTGTTAACTTATCTAACAAAGTAGTTCTTCAAAAGAACTGGAAGGTAGTTACTCCAAAACCCAACTAACAGGAAGTTTAGGTTTGACAAGACAAACGCCAAATGTTACAACTATAACCAACTTGGCCACTTTACAAGGGAATGTAAGGCTCCCAAATCAAATCCAGGAACCTCACATGCCTCCACACATCCCTCTACACCTAAAGCCCCTGAGAAGTCAACTAAAACAATAGCTGTGGCTCAAAAAGTTGAATGGAGATTCATGGTACAGGATGTCACTACTGCTCAAGCACTGATGCCTGGAATTGACGACAGCAAGGTATATGAACACCTCTGCACTCCATCTTGTATTGCTAACGTTAAGTAATATACAACTACAATATGGAAATTAAATCTAATATTGACTCTTTAAATATATTAAAATATGATTTTAAAAAGGCTAAATCTGAGTACCAAATGAAAATTGAGTTAGAGAAAATTGTGTCCTTGCTAAAACATGAACACACAAACTACAAGACTCAAATCAAGGATTTAATATCAAATTGACTGAGGCTCAAGCCTAGCTTGTCACGGCTGAGGCTCAATACAGGAAGCATGCTATTTCTGAGCAAAAGTTCCAAGCCATTCTTGCATCATCCTCTCACTCAAAACTTTGTGACCAAAACATAGGGTGGTTGGGAACCAATGAAATTGCTCCACCATATTCTTATGAGTCTATTAGACAACCTAGATGTGAGACTGAAGAGCTAGAGGTTTCATCTACTGACCCACCTTGCCATGAGTCAAATAGTGATGCACCTCTAGAGACCATCACAGGGAAGAACTAGGTAATCAAACCTCTCTCAGCTGACCAACCTCTATTCACCAAGTCGGAAGACGTCGAGCCAAGGCAGCGAGAAAAACTGCCAACAAAGTGGTTGAATCCACATTGAAAAGAAACCCAAAACAAAAGCGTGTATCTGTTTTAGAAGGATTCGAAGTGGTTGGAAACTCTGATTCTAGAAAAGTGTATAGTACCAGCACACCCATCCAGCAAAAAGGATTAGAAGAAGAAGGGAAGGACTATTGAGGAAGACAAGAAAATCCATAAACAACAGTCATCAAGTTCCCAGATGGCAAAAGATTGTTACTACAATCTTGCTAGCACACACTATGCAAACAATGTCAAGAAAGAAGGAGTCAAGGAGGGTTTCACATATGGACCGTATCAAATGGTTCAACTAATGAAAAAGGGAAAGCTTATTTCCAAAGCAAAGTTGCTTTCGGCAGAAACTCCTTCTTCCAAAGGGAAAATGGCTTCGGAAGATAAAGCAAATAAAACTTAGGAGAACAAGAAGCTTCCCTTAAAGCCTTCCAAGAAGAAGAGTATTTCAGAAGAAAGGTGGTGAAGGTATCTTACAAAAATAAAGAAGCTTCGGAAGAATGCCATGTTCTCAAGCTTCAACAAGCTCATCTACAATGATCAACCAAGGGATAGAGTAGAAGATCAAGAAGATGTTGTAGCCCAAACCTATTCTTCACAAACTCTCAATGAACCCCATGCCTAAATTTTGGCTCAATAAAATCCTCATCATTGGAAAAGCCGAAGACCAACAAGGCTTGGGTTTCTAATAAAAAACTAACTTCCTTCACCTTACGTACAGGGACATCCATATGACAAAAATAACAATGTGTGGATTGTAGATAGTGGATGCTCTAGGCACATGACTAGGAATAGATCTCTCCTTCAACAATTTCAATATTTTGATGGAGGTCTTGTTCAATTTAGAGGTGAGGAAGGAGGATACATTTCTGGGAGAGGAAGTGTATCCAATGGCAAGTTAAAGGTTTACAAAGTTAACTTTGTCAAACAACTTGAACACAATCTTCTAAGTGTTTCTCAATTTTGTTATCAAAAGCAACAAATGCTTTTCACAGAACATGAGTTCATTATCCTCAAACTAGGGATTACATTTTGTTATGGAATTGGTGCTTCTTAGATCTCCTAGGAAAAAAGAAATGTACAAGATAGATTTGAACAATGCTTCCGGACTGGGTGAAGTATCATGATTTCTTTCCAAAGCTTATGGTAATGAGTCAACACCATGGCCTAAATGAATGTGTTCTGTCAATTTTACAACCATGAATAAATTGGTTACAAATAACTTTCTACATCATTTCCCTAAAAAGGATTTTTTTACAAGGATAACTATGTTGCATGTCTGAAAGGAAGGCAACATAGAGTATGTCATAAATCCAAAGTCGTTAACTCTATCACCACTCCATTGCACTTATTGTACATGGATCTTTTTGTCCCCCAAGTATAATGAGCATCGGAAGGAAATCATATTGCCTTGTGATCATTGATGATTTTACTAGATTCACATGGGTATTCGTTTTAGGAACCAAGATGAAATTGCTGAAACGTTAAAATATTTTATTATTGAAATTGAAAATCAAATTGATCACAAGGGAAAATAATTAGAAGTGATCAAGGGATTGAGTTTAAGAATCAAGTTTTTGACTCATTATATCACTCAAAACAGATTGCCAAATAATATTGTTCCCCTAGAACTCCTCAACAAAATGGTGTTACTGAGAGGAAGAACAAGACACTTATTGAGGTTGCTTGAACTGTGTTAGTTGATTCAAAGCTACCCTAACGTTTTGGGCGAGGCAGTCAGCACTACATGCTATGTGTAGAATAATGTACTTGTAGTTAATGCATATGGAAAAACCCCTTATGAGCTATTGAATACGAGGGCACCATTCATTGGCTTTCTAAGGTCCTTTAGAAGCAGGTGTACTATACTTACACAAATGACAATTAGCAAATTTGCTTAAAAGGTCAGATGATGCCATCTTTGTTGGATATTGTTTAGGTTAGACTCACCTTAGATTAGATTATGTTTATATTACTTTGTAATAGGCCTAGTGTTAGTTTAGTTTGGTATTAGTTCATTTAGTTTAGTTTTGAAGTCCAGCGAAACTGTGAGCAAAACTGCAGTTTCACTCATAGTCAGTTGTTTTAGTTCACCCGAAACTGTTGTGTCTGCCTGGCGAAATTATAGTTTCGGCAGTACAGTTTCATTGACAGCGAAACTGTTTGTGAAACTAAGACTGCTATATATGAATTTGATCATTTTCATTGTTGGGTAAACCTGCAAAACCCTAATTGTTATCATTGTGCAAGTGACCTTTGAAAGCAGTCTGTTCTCAAAAATATAATTGTGATTTGTTGGTATTGAGTGTAATGATCCTCATTGTTGTTACTTTGATATATTTGTGGTTGTTCTTAATCTTCTTCAACTTTTTTACCTATCATTTGCATTTGATATTGAACGATTCAACATCTCATTTGTACTGAAAATTGATCAAATGGACCAACAATAATCCTCCAACTCTATTGCCTATAAAATATACAACATTAAAACTCAAGAATTTGAGGAATCATGAAACATTATTGTTAATAAGCACACTCATTGTGTTAAGGCGAATGGACCAGATCATATATTTGATTTAGAGTTGTTTGCAAACTATTATTAACCTTTTGTGAGAATGTTTTAGTTGGAACATGTACTCAAAGTGATTCTAATGAGGACTAACTATTTGAGTTACCAAGACCTATTCCAAGTTTTTCAAGAGGAACTAAAGATCAAGCTCCCACTATTTTCAAATTTGATAGTATGACTATCTTGAGTCATAATGGAGCTTTAACAAGTTGTTAGCCTAGTGAGCCTCAACACTTATCCGGTGACACTACGTAACACCAAGCTACTAGAAGTAGCATTCTGAAGGAATAGGAAACTATTAATGTTGCTTCATAGCCAAGTGATAATGATGATGTTTCTCATTCAATCAATATGACCTCATTGAATGAGTTTGAAAAGATAGCTAATCCTAGTGTTCAAGCTCCTAAGCCAAACATATCAAATTTGGATCTGTCTTTACAATTGGATAAGATGTGAAGTCTCAAAATTCACAATATTCATCCAGCTGAGAACATCATTGGAGATGTCGCTAAAGGTGTAAGAACAAGGAAACAATCTTATAATGGAAATGTCTCTGTACTCATGCTTCTTATCCTAGATGGAACCTAAGAAAGTTGAAGATGCCTTGAAAGATAGTAGCTGGGTTGAATCAATACAAGAAGAGCTGCTTCAATTCAAAATACCAAAGGTTTGGAAAATGGGTTTTGAGGAACAAAAGAAGATGTCCACTACCATCCGTTCAAGTACCAATAGGTATAAAATGGGTTTTGAGGAACAAAAGAGAGGATAGAGGATTGCTCATCAAGAATAAGGCAAGACTAGTACTTCAAGGATACACTTAAGACGAAGGAGGATCTTTCTTGCTTATGCTACATCCAAGAATTTTACTATCTGCCAACTTGATGTCAAGTGTGCCTTTCTATATGGGGATATAGATGGGGATGTCTATTTATGCCAGCCTCTAGGATTTGAAGACCAACAACGCCCCAACTATGTGTGCAAATTGGATAAGGCTCTTTATGGGCTGCACCAAGCACCTAAGCTGTTGTATGGGCCTTTTTCTTGATTTCTCCTAGAGAATGGTTATACCAGAGGTACCATTGACAAGAACTTATTCATAAGGAAGTCTCGGAAGACATTTTTTCATCCAAGTCTATGCTGATGACATCATATTTGGTTCTTCAAATGATCAAATGTGTAGAGACTTGAGTGCATCATGAAGAAGAAATTTGAGATGAGTTCCTTTCAAAAATGGACTTTCTCCTTGGAATTCATGTAAAGTGATGAAGGAAGGGTTCTTTATCAATCAATCTAATATGTATCTGAAAGATTGGACAGATTTGATATGAAAGATTTTAAGCCAATAAAGACTCCTATACCCAGAAACCATAATCTTTGTCCTGACTCTGAGGGGGATGGTACTGATCACATCAGTATAAAGCAATTATTAGGTCTATGATGTATCTCATAGCAAGTAGACCTGATATCATGTTTGCATCGTGCATTTGTGCAATATATCAGGCTGCTCCAAAGGTGTATCATCTAGTTGCTACCAAGAGAATCCTTAGATACCTCAAAAGAGCACCTAACTAGGTCTTGAGTAACCAAGGAATAACAATTTCAATCTCTAAGCCTATTTTGACAGTGACTATGCTGGCTGCAATATCAACAAGAAATCCACATAAGGATGATGTGAATTTCTTGGTGGAAGGATAATCTCAAGGCAATGCAAGATGCAATCATGTGTCTCAACATCAACTACTGAAGCTGAATACATTGTTGTTGCTAGTTGTCGTGCTCAGCTTCTATAGATTCAAAACTAGATGTTAGACTATGGATTCAACCTCATGAGTTCTCATATCCATATTGACAACAACAGTGCTAACTCCACTACTGAAAATCCAGTCAACCACTCTAAGACAAAGCATATTGATATCTTGTACCATTTCATTAAAGATATTCATGAGAAAAATCTGATTAAGCTAATTAAAGCGGATTCAAAAGTTCTCTAAGTACAAATTCTTTCAAAGAGGAATCTTTTAATGAACAAAGATTCAAGTATCTTATTATGGCTATTGGGATAATAAACATTGATTAGTCTATCTCATTTGAAAACCTTTTCAAAACATGTATTGTCTTTGTCAAAACAATCTAAGCTTTGTTGCGAAAGGTTTTTCTTTAAAAGTTCTCTAAGTACAAATTCTTTCAAAGAGGAATATAACCCTTGGAAGATATAAAATATATCTTCCGAAGAAAAATTCCTCCAAGCGAAATCTTCTTCTCGAAAGAATTTTAGTCTAGGAAGAAGCGATTAGTACCATATCAGATCTATTTCTGAAGCTTATGAACTCTTTCACTTTGAAGGCAATTTTACTGTAAAATGTAAGGAATTTACCTTCGGAAGTAAGATTGGCTTAAGAAGAAAATGACCTTGGAAAATGATTTATGCTCGGAAAAAAACATTATTGTGCAACGGAAATCTCTTGGGCCCCACACTGTAAAAGGTAACGATTTTATTAATGATTTCGAAATTTTTAAATGGATTTAACCTTATCGCCCCTGTAACATCATACCGGAAACCATGTTTTCACCATATCCATCCACCATTTTCGCCACTTAAATACTTTCGACGAGTTCGCTTTAATCTTTTTACTGCTTCTACCACGATAAGCTTCTTTGTCGTTACTTCACCTAATCTCAAGCTTACTTCTCCTTCTCAAAAAAAATGACACTTAATCCTCAGTACACTCAAGTATCAGTCTTGGATTCATCCAAGGATGTTGACTTCTCTAAAATCATCTCCTTCCTAACCCAGTCAACCTACTTCACAGCCCTAACTATCAACCCCATCATGTATTCAAATCACATGGCTTAATTTTGCGGGAATGGACAAATCACAACCTTGAACAGAGTTAAGGTTCTGAAGTCGAGCATTTGTGGTCAAGAGTTGATCATTTCCGAACAGACCATCATGGAGCATATGGAGCTCCATAATGAAGGTTCTCTATAGAGTTCCCCACGATACACATTGACAAAAAATATACCTTAATGGGATATGGTGGTGATATCAACAGTTCCACAGTTTACATGTTCAACTTCTCTTACCAATGGAAGTTCCTGGTGCACATTGTCCTTCACTACTTGTCAAACAAGTCAAGGGGTTAGGATCAATTCCCATAGGAACTAGGATGCCTAGTTCATGGGTTGGTAAGAGGCCTCTGTTTCAAATATTCCAAAATTGTGCTAAACAATTTGATGGGCAACCTTCAAAGGGAGACCTTCTATATCTATCCTAGGTTCATCCAACACTCCATCAACTGTGAGTTGGACCAAAGCAAGCTTGTTTGTGTAGCTGCTATGCCAGTCCCTCACATGAGGCCGACCATCTTTAAGAATCGGAAAAAGATGTCCACCAACTTCACCATAAGACAGACTCCACTTCTTCCAGTTATGATTGAGCGTATAGCTCCTAGCGATATCCTATTTAACCTCACAGGTGATGAACCCACACCAACAACAACCCTCACAATTGAAAAACTACATTCTCACCCTATCAAAATCACATACCAGGGACATCCCAAATGAAACCTTGTTCAATCTACTTTGATTGAACAAGTCTGAAAGGTTCAAACCGAAAAGACTAAAGTGGAAACATGGGCTCGCATGAGAGGTCCCACATTCCTTCACTATTGATCTCAATATGGATTTTGAGTCTCATCCATCTCAAACCCATGAGCCGAAATGCAAGCTGACATCACTGAGGATGAGTCCTTCCCGAGCAGCCAAAAAGAGACATCTTTCTCATAAGCTCAATGCCCATGGACATTGTTGGACCAAAAGAACCAATGAGCCAAGATCAGAAAACCTCTAAGTCCCACATGGTATCACAAAAACTGCTGAAAGCTTAATCAGCAGTTTGACAAGTGCTGAAGACTTCAACAGCTGAAGATCAAGTGCTGAAGACTTCAACAGCTGAAGAACTAAAGTGCTGAAGTACAACAGCTGAAGAAGACAAGTGCTGAAGCTGAAGTTCAAAGCACTGAAGTACAACAGCTGAAGAGTTTACAAGTGCTGAAGATAAACAACTGATGTACAAAGTCTGAAGACATCAGCTGATGATATCTACTGAAGTCATCAGCTGATGAAACGTCTGAAGTTCAAGTCTGAAGATCAAGTACTGAAGTTCCAGTAGTTTGTCACAACTGCTGAAGAGTACTTCTTCAGTAGTTGTGATATCAGTAGTTTTATATTTTTACTTTCAGTAGTTTTGTAAAACGACTGAAGAGCTTGTTCTTCAGTCGTTGTAGTTTCAGTAGTTTTATGTTTTTCAGTAGTTATAACAACTGATAACACTTAGCATTTTTGTAAGGCGATGTCAGCTGTTTTGACATCTTCAGTAGTTGTGTTTCAGCTGTAATAAATCTGTTAGATGTCACTATCAAGTGACATTAGCAGACGTCACATTCTTATATAAGAGGTGTCGACCTAATTGTAAGTGTGACATTCTGTTACCACGAAAGCGAATATTGAATGAAATATATTTGCAGAAATTCTCTCTCTCTATAACCGTCTTGTTCTTCATTGAATATCGTTTCGTTCTTGTGAATTGGCTAATTCATTGTTCGATTTCCGCTGCTATACTCTCTAATCAATCAAACATAGATCATTGATCATAACAAGTGGTATCAGAGCAGGTAATCATTGATCGATCTAACAATTGATCATTGAAACTGCTAATTGATATATGTGTTTGATTGAATTAGCCTATTCACAAGAACTGGTTATAGATTATTGAATTTCTGTCGCTTTCGTTCATTTATTTTGAGATCTTCTGGTTCAATTGGTTGTTGCGTTTTGTTCTAAATCTGTTTTAGCTTAACCGAATTTGATTGAATCTGAGATGACGACTACTTCTAATCATCCTCACAATACCGGTTCCTCAACCAAGCCTCCGATGCTGGTTAGGACGAGTATAACATATGGCAACGAAGAATGCTTCATCACATGTCTGTTAACAGTTCAGGTTGTTGGACATCTGTGGTACATGGACCACATAAGCCTATGGTGAACAATCCGGAAACCAATCAAATGGTTCCGAAGAAGAAGGAACAATACTCTGATGAAGATCGGAAACTGTTTGAGATTGATGCTAAAGCCCATGGAATTCTGGCCATGGCACTGCCTAATGAAATCTATTCTGGGCTTATGCATCATGAAACTGCTCATGATCTCTGGAATGCCCTGAAGGAACAATTCGGTGGCACAGATGAGGTCTTAGCAAACAATAGAGAAATCCTTGCCCAATAATATGAGACATTCTCTCATAGAAAGGGTGAGACACTGACTCAACAGTTTGAGCGCTTTTCTTGCTTGATATCTGAGCTGAAAATGGTGAAACAGGAATACACCAATAGCCAGATGAACAACAGATTCCTCAGATCACTGCCTGAGAGATGGGACACATACACTATTGTCCTACGCTCCAGTGCAAATCTGGATGGCCTATCTCTCACCCAACTTCATGGGAAACTGCTTACATTTGAAAGAGAGATAGAGCAGAAGAGGAAACTGTCCTCATCAGGAAAGCTCACTGATGACTTTGTACCAGGGAATACTTCCTTGGTTGGTCATGAGTCAGAATATGCTGCATCTGAAAGCAATTATGATGAGCATATAGATTTCTCTTCAAATAGTTCTCATCATGCATTTGTTGGTATTGAGAGTCATTCTGGCAGTAATAGTGACAATTTATGGTTCATCATGGATGATCTGAAAGGAATAGCTGATGATGATCTAGAAGAGATGGATATTCTAAGCCAAATGGCATTGATTAATATCAGATCTCAGAAGTTCTATAAGAGAACTGGCAGGAAATTTTTTGGACTCTCTGGCAAAACCAAAGTTGGTTTTGACAAGAGTAATTTGAGGTGTCACAAATGCCAAAGGCTGGGACACTTTGCAAGAGAGTGTAGATCAACTGGATCTAACTCTTCTGCACCCTTTGTGACTTTTCCTAGTACTAGTCCACAAAACAGAGGGCAACATCCTGCTGGTTCTGGTCATCATTCACATCCAAGATCTCCTGCATACTTTGTTCCCCAGGGTCAAATGTCATATCCTTATCCCTGCTATTATATGCCTCAACCAAATCTGTTCAAGCTCCAATTACACAACAATAAGCATTGCCTGAACCATAGCCTTCCCAATCTCATCAACAAACTCAAACTCAACAACACAGCTTCTTCACACCAGGAGTTGTTGACTGGAGCAGTTTACCAGATGACTTGTCTGGTCATGAACAACTGTTCTCAGGTGATGGTCAACATGGTGGTGAAAGTCCCTTTGGAAATCTAGCTCTTATGGCTTTGGATTCTGCTGATACTTCATCCACTAATGCCTCTACATCAAAGGTATCACAGGTATCCTCTGAGGCAAAAGCAAAATTATGTTCTGAACATGCATAGTAGCATTTGCATCTATTAGAGAAGCAAATGTAGCTTTAATCAATAAGAACATTGAGTTAGAACAAATAATTTCCAAAAGCAAAGCTGAGTTTGAGTCTGTGCTTAATGATAAAAATGATGAGATTTAGAAACTGAAATGCCAAATAACTGATGATAAGGCTAGGGAAGAGATACTTCTAGAGAAGTATAAAGATCTCAAAGAAACCCTTGCAGTTACCCAGGTAGAGTGTGATAGATGGGTACAATCATGCAAAGGTTTGAAATGCTTCTTAGTAAGCAATCTGCTTCCAATGTGAAGTTTGGCATTGGTTACAATCACACTTCCACCTACAGATTTTACTCCAAGAGCAGAGGTAGAATCTGATGGTAAGAGTAATAACCAATCCATCTCATCATGTGATCTACTCTCTGATACAACACAATCAGAAGTAGAAATCAACATCAAGCCCTCTCTGAAACTATCAGCTGATGTTGATGGTTCCACTACTGACACTCACATGATCAATGAGTTGATCAACTCAGGAGTTAATTCTGAAAGTCCTGAAAGGACTAGAGAGCAGGATTTAACACCTGAAGTTCAAACTCCAACTACTGTCAGTACTGAAAAGAAGAAAACTGTAGTAGGAAGAGTTTGAAGGTACTAAAGAGGAAGTCAAGAAAGCAAACAATGCTTCCAAAGCACTGAAGAACAAGTCTTCAGTTGCTTCACCCTCTTTATTGATGATCAACCTAAGATGAAGAAGAAACATGTGAAGTATGTGGCTTGTTCAATCATCTTACAGATGATTGCTCGTACAAAAGAGGTTCCAAACTCAAACAAAAAGAAGAAATTAAAAAGAAAATGATAAAAATGAAAACTGAGTTTGAGACCACACTTGTATCAGCAACATCAAATCCTGTAACCCTTAAGTCCTCAAAGAAATCCAAAAGGAAGGGGTTAAACAGGTGACAGCTAAAAGTGCTCAGAAGAAGAAGGTGCAACATAGGAACTTATCAAACTCAACTGGCAATGTGTCTGATGAGCTAAAAGCTTTATCACAAAATCAGACATAGCTGGTTATGATGGTTCAACATCTGTTGGGTAGAGTTAACCAATTAGATGTTCCTATGTTGAAACCACAGAAAAGGAGATCCAAGCCAAAGGATTCCTCTTCTTCACCATCTTCTTCCTCTCAGGCTGTTGTTTCAAATAAACCTGTTAGTTTACCATCTATGATGAGACCAGGCCCAAAACCAAAAAGGTTTGGGTCTCCAAAACTAACTGATTGTTTATTATTGCAGGGTTCTCCAACATGCCAAAGTAGCATCTGGTATGTAGACACTGGGGGATCTATGCACATGACTGGGAACAGCTCTCTTCTTCATGACTACTCTCTAGGAAAGAAGGGGTTGTTTCTTTTGGCAATGATGCTAGGGGTTACATCATTGGAAATGGCTTTGTCTCCAATGGAGAAATCAAATTTGATGATGTTAATCATGTGGAAAATCTCAAGTACAATCTCTTGAGTGTCAGCAAATGTGTGATAAAGGCCATGCTGCTCTTTTCACCAGTCAGAACTGTAGGATTCTGTCATCCAAAGTTCTGCATTTGATTGACAAGGTGTTGGATGATCACACTCTCCTGAGAGCCAACAGGACAGGAAGAGTGTATGCCTTAGATCTTTCCAAGAAAATAGATCTCAGAGGCAATCCTTGCCTATTTTCCAAAGCCTCTTCTCAAGAATCTAAACTGTGGCACAGAAGGCTAGGTCATGTTAATTTCAAAAACATGAATCAGCTTATCCACAACAGTTTAGTCAGAGGCTTACCAATAAAGGAGTTCCACTGTGATGAAACCTGCACTGCTTGTTTAAAAGGAAAACATCACGAAGTCTCATTCCCTCCTATTGAAGAGCCTAAGTCCACTGTCTGCTGGCAATTACTGCATATGGATCTATTGGTCCTGTGAGAGTGATGAGCATGGCAAAGAAGAAATACTGTCTGGTAATTGTGGATGATTACTCCAGATTTGTATGGACTTTCTTTCTACATTCAAAGGATGAGGTTGCTCAGAAGGTTATTAACTTTGTGTTGTATATTGAGAAGCAGTATTCCCTTCCAGTCAAGTGTATCAGGAGTGATAATGGAACTGAATTCAGAAACCATACACTTGATGACTTCTATCTCTCAAAGGGAATCAAAAGGAAGTTTAGCATCCCAAGGACTCCAGAACAAAATGGAGTAGTGGAGAGAAAGAACAGGACCCTCATTGAAGCTGCAAGGTCCATGCTGGCTGACTCTGGTTTGCCACTGACCTTTTGGGCTGAAGCTGTTAACACAGCTTGCTATGTGCAAAATAGAGTTTTAGTAAATCAGAGGTTGATGAAGACTCCATATGAAGTTCTCCATCACTTGGCTCCTCTAATTTCATTTTTCATAGCATTTGGGTGTCCCTGTTTCATTCTCAACATAAAGGATCAACTTCATAAATTTGATCCTAAGGTGGATGCAGGGTATTTTGTTGGTTATTCATCTACTTGCAAGGCATACAGAGTCTTCAACTGCAGAACAAAGATAGTTGAAGAGACTTTGCATGTGAAGTTTATTGAATCACCTTTGGACAAGATTCCACAAAACCCTGTGGATTGTTTGATTTGGACATACTGCAATAGGTTCCTTATCAACCTCCAGCTGTTGCAGATCCTGTGGATAAATCATCTTGTGCAGCATGTCTTCCACCTGGTGGTATTGATGATGATGATGATAATATCAATACTCACCTATTCAAGTTTAGTGACCAACTGCCTGTGTCTGCTAAATTTGATGTTCCTGTAGCTTCAGCAGTTCCATCCACAACAAATGCTGATAAGATCTCTGTTTCCTCTACATCTTTTGAGTTACCATCTAATTCTTGGTTTCAAGAGTCTACATCAACATCTACTGCTGCTGAAGGTTCTACAAACACTTGCATAGATCTCATTGTTTATGAAGAACTGAAGAATCACCCCATGTCTCAGATTAAGTGTGATATCAATGCTGGTGTTTCAACAAGAAGTCAATTGTCTAACTTCTGCTTCTATGCTCTCTTCATCAGTCAGCTAGAGCCAAAAGAACTACGATGTTGCTTTGAGAGACAATGGATGGGTTGAAGCTATGCAGCTTGAGCTACTTCAGTTCAAGAAACAGCAAGTGTGGGAACTGGTTCCTCTTGCCCCAGGTAAGTGTGCAATAGGCACTAAATGGGTGTTTAGGAATAAACTGATGAAAATGGGCTTATTGTTAAGAACAAGGCTAGACTGGTTGTACAGGGGTTTTCACAAGAAGAAGGTATTGACTATGATGAAACCTTTGCCCCTGTAGCCAGACTAGAGGCAATCAGATTGTTTTTAGCCTATGCTGCATTCCACAATCTTAAAGTTTTTCAAATGGATGTCAAAAGTGCATTTTTATATGGTAAAATAAAGGAAGAAGTTTATGTGTGTCAACCACCAGGCTTTGAGGATAATAAACATCCTGAATGGTGTATAAACTTGATAAGGCTCTTTATGGGTTGAAACAAGCTCCTAAAGCCTGGTATGAGATACTCTCTACTTTTCTTCTTAAGAATATTTCACTAGAGGCTCCATTGATAAAACTTTGTTTATTAAGAAGGTGGATCAGCATAAGCTACTTGTTCAAATTTATGTGATGATATCATTTTTGCATCCTCTGATCCCCAGTTGTGTGATGATTTTACAACATTAATGAAAAAGAGGTTTGAAATGAGTGCAATGGGAGAATACAGTTCTTTCTAGGCTTGCAAATTAAACAAAAGGCTGATGGAACCTTTATTCATCATCAAATATACAAAAAATCTTTTGAATAAGTTTGATTTACAAAACTGTAAGCCCTGTTCTACTCCCATGTGCAACACCACACAACTGGATGCTGATCAGAAAGGTAAAGCTGTTGATGAAACGCTTTACAGATGTATGATTGGGTCCTTGATGTATTTAACAGCTTCTAGACCAGATATTATGTTTGCTACATGTGTTTGTTCTAGATTTCAGGCTGCTCCTAAAGAGTCTCATTTGATTGCAGTCAAGAGAATCTTTAGATATTTGCAAGGTACACAATCTCTGGGTTTATGGTACTCCACTGGACACTCTTGCAAATTAGTTGCTTTTTCAGATAGTGACTATGCAGGGTGCAAGTTAACTAGAAAGTCAAGTTCTGGTGGTTGTCAATTCCCAGGCAACTGTTTGATTTCTTGGCAGAGTAAGAAACAAACATCTGTTGCTACATCAACTGCTGAGCCGAGTACATTGCTGCTGCAAGTTGCACCTCTCAGGTACTCTGGCTTCAGAACCAACTTCTGGATTATGGCATTACAGAGACTAAGACTCCATTATTAATGGATAGTGCTTCAGCTCTGTGTATTGTCAAAATCCAGTCCAACACTCTAGGACCAAACATATAGAGATCAGACATCATTTTTGGGATTGCTTTGAAAAAGGTCTGATTGATCCTAAGTTTGTGCCTAGTGCTGATGAGCTTGCAGATATTTTTACTAAGCCTTTGGATAGTTCAACTTTCCAAAACCTTGTGTTAAGGCTTGGTATGTTGCAGCTAGAATAAGTGACAACTACTGATGATTTCAGTAATAATTACTGGTGAGCATTGGTAACCATGTCATATATAAGTACTGATGAGTCCTTTCACCTTCAGTAGTTTTTATAACTACTGACGGCTAAATGCGTCACAAGTACTGAAGTACTTTATCTGTTCCAAACTACTGATGTAGTTACAACTACTGATGTATTCACAACTACTGAAATCAGTACAAACAGATAAGTACTGACGTCCTATGAAACACCTGAAAAGCAGATGCAAAGTCTGATGAGTAAGTGTTGAGGACAGTATGAAACAGCTGAAAGGCTATGCATTGACGAAAACTACTGAAGCGAACTTTCTCTTCAGTTGTTTCAACAACTGCTGTTTCATTCTAAACAACTGAAGCAAAACCATGTCTTGAGTAGTTTTATAACTACTGATGACTAATACCAAGTCTTCAGCTGTTTACAACAACTGATGACAAAACCACTGTCTTCAGTAGTTTCACAACTACTGATGACAAACACCAAGTCCTCAGTTGTTTCATCATCTGAAGTCAACACCACGGCCTTCAGTAGTTTTCTAACTACTGATGCCTAACACCACGACTTCAGCTCTTTCAATGTCTGAAAGGGTAATACCATGTCAACAGTCGTTTAAAACTACTGATGACTAACACCAAATCCTTCAGTCCTTTTCTAACCCATACCCTATAAATATCCCTGACCTAATCCTTCAAAGTTTCATCTTCTTCAAACCTAACGTTCCTCTCCAAAACTTCTCTCTTCTAAATGGCGTCCATGCAAATCAAACCGCGAAACAACTGTGTAGCTTATCTTACTAAATCGCCAGTCTGGGCTAAGTTCGATACTGCTATCGATCTTATGGTCCAGTCACAATACAAAACGGCATTTCTTCTCAATCCCATTCTACATGCCCAATCCCTCAAACAGTTTTGGATGAACGTCACCATCACCACTGGGGAGACCAACACAACATCTCTCTGGTCGGTCGCCAACAACAAAGAAGTGGTCATCACTCCCGCAATACTTCGTCAAACTCTACATCTGGATGATGCCATTTCTCCTGCTAGATATCCCAACGGCACAACTGATTATCCTTTGCCCATCATGGATATCAGAGCAACCTTAGTGCCTCCACTATAATGAAGAAACATTTCCATGACGCTGAACGCCTAATTTTCACACGGTAAATGTCTGTTTGGCTCCTAAGACTTCGTCTTGGATCAAATGTCTACGAGTGGCAGCAGGTACTGTATTCTATTCTTGAGCAACAGCCTTTAATTTTTCAGAAATAATATTTTCCGAGCTCAAGGATATGGCTCAAAAACTAACTGCTAACCGTTGGATATTATATCCACGGTTCATAATGGCCATCATTACAAACCAGCTTCAAGCTGAGGGACTTGTTGGCATGGGAGTCCCTGCTACGGCTGTTCTGCCTGAAGTATACTCCCGGCACAACTCTGACCACACACTCAAAGTGGCTGCCAAGCTGCGCAAACCCACGCAGCCGAACCCACAGCCACCACCTCCAAATCAAAAGTCCCCACCAAACCCACTAAAAAGAAACCCAAAATGGCTACTCAGGGAAATGAGTCCCCTGAGGATGCCCCTGCAACACAAATGCAGGATATATGCACTGGTCATAACCCCCTAGTGGATATCAGGACTCTTCCAGGCATAGCCGCTCATGATTCCTCTCAACAGGAGCCTGCAGCAACCACAAACGGGGTACCCACACATCTGGGATCTTCCTCACTTGAGGGGATTGCCATTGAAGAGCACCTTCCTCCCCAGGTGCACACTGCTTCTATCCCTTCACCCCATGCAACCGCCCCCCAAAGCCCTACATTGCTCGTTGCACAAGTGCTGACTCAATTGCACTCCTCACCCCCTCCCCAGATACCAATTCTACTGGGAACACCTCTACCATTGAGGGGGAGGACCAAAGTGCAATTGAGAACCCACAACATAGGGGTTTACCACTTCTATCTACTGGTGTAGATAGGAGATTAGAATATCTAGTGAGGCTGCCACCTCTTCTGTATGAGTACATGATCAGAATGATGCTGGTACATTGCTAAGACCTCACTAGAGGCAACAGCTGATGATGGACTTAGTCCTGAGGCTGGAAGTCCCCAGTTCCACGACAAAGGGGCACATGCTACAACTGGTCTACCCCAGTGCATGTACATCCTGCTCCAAGCAGGAGGTCAGGTGATTCAGCTTCTGCTGATGATGACCTGGGCTTTTTCTACGATGTTCTTGCCTAGAACACAATCCTTGAGGAGGAAGTCAGTAGGCTGCAAAACCTACTTGATCAACTCTCTCAAGGAGAAACACCATCTGCCTCCACCAACCCACAGATGGCACCTTGAGTTGAAGGTTCTCCAAACACTGAGCCACTCCCAACAACTAAGCCACCTGCCTCTGCTTCTGGCACTATTTCTCAGGAACAGAACCCTCCTGAGCAAATAGTTGTTGTTCTTCAAAATTCCCTCCCTCTCATCACACCCATAATCACTGACATTGTGACTAAAGCCATTGATGAGAGGCTTTCCTCAACTTTACAACCATGGATTGATGCTGCTGTGCAAAAGACACTTTCTGCGGTACAACCCCTACCACCAATGCATCCAAAAAGGGGGAGAGTACTACAGTGAAAGAAAAGAAGAGGAAAAGAACAGAGGATGAGAAGGCCCAAGAGCAAGCCCAGGAGGTGGAAAAGAAAAGCAACAACTGATCACCTATAACGAAAGAAAAGTGCTGATGATCAACCTACTGCTGAAGAAAAATGCTTGGAAGAGCTGGTAAAAGATGCTGATGATACACACAGCCGATCCATGGATAAAATCATTGAGCAACTCTTCAGGCAAGGTTTTGATACAGCCACATTAGATAGTGAAATCAGGAAGTTGGAAGTGGAGGAGATTCAAACCCGATGGGCTAGGTATGATGTACTGGAGAAGGAAAGATTGGAGATCATGATCCGTTTCATTGCCAAATACTTAGGAAGATCTTTGATGGAGATTCGTGCGTGGACCAGAGACAGTATTCTGGCTATAGCCACTAGAATCTGTCTGTCTGAGCAATTCCACAAGGGGATTATCATTGAAGCCCTTGATGAGGCTGGGGCTGGAAAAAGGTTTGAAATGGCAAGACTTACAAAGGCTAAACTCACAACCAAGATGCTGGAACAACCTTCCCTTCCACCCACTCAAAACAACAGCCTACCCCTCAAATCTCCAAACCAATCTCAAAGCCCAAATCCAAAAACCACAATCACACCCACAAAACCAACTCCCTTACCATCTAAACCAATAGCCGATGATGCACCTAAGAAGAAGAAGAGAAGGGTGTTGAGGCTAGAAGAAGAAGAAGAAGAGGATGATGTGAAGAAGATAGGATGCCTCTGTCTGCAGTCCTAACACTGGCGAAAGCCAAACCTATGCCCACTCCCACCTCACAGATGGATGTTGTGAGAGTAAAATTGAAGAAGAGGAGCAGCAAAAGCTTCATGATGATGAAATGCTGAAAAGCATTGACAAAACCTATGCTGCCTCCTCATCAATTATCGATGCAATGAAGAAACTCTGAGATTGTACACTCTCGCCAACACATTTCAATATTAGAAGGAAAAGGTGAGAGTATGGCCTGATCCAAGGGTGGCTCACAGGATTGTAAAGAAAGACATTCCTTCGAGATACAAGGGTCAAGTCAAGAGGATCGTAGATGAAGAGATCACAGTGGCCCTTGTAGTATCACCCTGGGAGATTGTCGAAGATTTCAAGAAGGCCTACGAGACTAAACAACCACCCCAGAAGATGCTAGAGAACAGAATTATCAAAAGGGGTTAGTCTACAAGAGGCTTGAGAACTTCAAACAAATGAGCTCAGTCTGCTACTCGAAGGGAATCATCCTGATGAGTTTGCATATAGACAAATTACAACAGTTGAGCTCAAAAACGGCAAACAGGCCAAGTAGATCTCAGAGCTGTATGGGCGAGAAGGATTGTTTGATGGTGAAGCCGAGAACCTGACCATGGAAGAACAAATCATGTTTCTCAGGGCCTACAGCAGAGAATCCTACAGACTCATACACGGGAAGTAGATCTCATGAATGGGATAACAACTCTGTGTCCAGTTCCCCAAAACAGAGTTCCCATTCATATCTTGCCAAACAAATATCTGAGACTTCTTCCCAGGCGGGAGCTTATATGGGTCATCTTCTCTACTAATCAACAAGGAAAAAGACCAACTTTTCTGCCAACAATAAGTGGATAATAAATAAATTAGTGGTTTTGGCTGCATTGGTTTAGGGGGAGTTTGTTGGACCAAAAGAACCAATGAGCCAAGATCAGAAAACCTCTAAGTCCCACATGGTATCACAACAACTACAGAAAGCTTCATCAGCAGTTTGACAAGTGCTGAAGACTTCACACAACTGAAGATCAAGTGCTGAGACTTCAACAGCTGAAGACTAAAATGCTGAAGTACAACAGCTGAAGAACACAAGTGCTCAAGCTGAAGTTCAAAGTACTGAAATACAATAGCTGAAGAGTTTACAAGTGCTGAAGATCAACAACTAATGTACAAAGTCTGAAGACAAAGACTGAAGACATCAGCTGATGATATCTACTGAAGTCATCAGCTGATGAAACGTCTGAAGTTCAAGTCTGAAGATCAAGTACTGAAGTTTCAGTAGTTTGTCACAACTGCTGAAGAGTACTTCTTCATAGTTTGGATATCAGTAGTTTTATATTTTTACTTTCAGTAGTTTTTGTAAAACGACTGAAGAGCTTGTTCTTCAGTCATTGTAGTTTCAGTAGTTTTATGTTTTTCAGTAGTTATAACAACTGATAACACTTAGCATTTTTGTAAGGAGATGTCAGCTGTTTTGACATCTTCAGTAGTTGTGTTTCAGCTGTAATAAATCTGTTAGATGTCACTATCAAGTGACATCAGCAGACGTCACATCTCTTATATAAGAGGTGTCGACCTAATTGTAAGTGTGACATTCTGTTACCACGAAAGCGAATATTGAATGAAATATATTTGCAGAAATTCTCTCTCTCTATAACCGTCTTGTTCTTCATTGAATATCGTTTCGTTCTTGTGAATTGGCTAATTCATTGTTCGATTTCCGCTGCTATACTCTCTAATCAATCAAACATAGATCACTGATCATAACAGACATTGACAAACATCTTGTGTCATTAGGATTACCTTTATATCCTTCATGGCCTCCTTACTAGAATTCATGAAGAGATTATGTCCATCAAGCCAATGAAGTTGATCCACAGCACCCTTTCAAGGATCAACAGAGCCTTAGGAACCTCTTATCTCTAGCCCCTCATCATGCCCAAACAAAGGTAAGTCACATTGATGTAGAGGGAATCATGTGGATTCAACTACCACTAGTAAAGGAGCCTCATTAGATCCTCAGGACAATGGTAACATATGTAGTCTGATCTACAGAAACCGTACCCATTGATGACTTTGAAAGAGACATCATTAGGTAGGGGAACCAGGGTGCCAAGAAATCATATCTGGTGGTGAGGGTGAACATACAAGTTATGTTACCTCATCTCCCCATTATTCTTCAAATGAAGATGAAGGAAGTCTAAAACTCATCATGCAAGACCAAACTTTTAAATGTTATGTAACGCCTGGTTATTTTTAAAGATAAAGAAAGAAAGATTAAAGTGAAGTAAAAAAGAAAAGAAAGATGTGTTATCCAAGTTAAGGGGTAAAAAGTGTCCAAAAGGACAAAATCTTTGAAAAATGGGTGTAAAGGTGGTATAGCCACCCATATGTCACACACATCACAAATCTTCGGATTTTTGAGAGAGAAAGTAGCAACAGCAACATAGAATGCTCGGTTTTAGAAAGAAGAACAAGACAAATTTGAATTCAAGGTAAGAATTCATGCGTTCATGATGTTCTTGACTGGTTTTATCCTTGGGTTTATGCTTATGTGTGTTTGTAGGTGGTTAAACTCAATTGTAAATGAGTTTGGAAGAAGCCACACTCAAGACCTGCAAAGGTGAGTTCTAGAACCCCTCTTTTACTGGTTTTTAACTGATTTTGAGGATGGATGCATGAATGCATGTTTTCATTTAACTGGGTTTCAAACCCGTATGTTTAACTGTGTGTATGTTGATGTTATGATGTAATGATTGGCTATGTTCATGCTTGTTGATGTATGATTGTGTTTCTAAGGCTTAGAAGGTAAGACTTAAGCTTAGAACATGACGGATGGTGATTGGATACTGAAATCTGATGATTAAGGCTCATATGTTAAGTTTTTGAATCTGCCTAAGTATGCGGAAAATATGCGGATGAGTAGTGGAAGTCAATGCGGATGAACAGTTAATACAGATGAACATTTACTATTAAGTAAGTCAATGCGGATGTGGAATGGAAGTCAATGCAGATGAACAGTTAATGCGGATGAGCATTAACTATTAAGTAAGTCAATGCTGATGAGAAATGAAAAGTCAATATGGATGAACAGTTAATGCGGATGAGCATTAACCACTAAGTAAGTCAATGCGGATAAGTATTGGATGAAATGCGGATGAACATTGACTAAGTATGGGAAATACGGATGAGTAAAGTCAATACGGATTAGTAAAGTCAATGCGGATGAGTAAAGTCAATACGTATGAACAAATGTGGATGAATAGGAACAATTGCACATGAAGTAAGACAAATGTGGATGAACTATGGCAAATGCGGATGAACAAAAGACATGCGGATGAACACTTAGAATGTTTTCTGACTTTCTGGAAAAAGGGATGAATGTAGGCATTGACTAGGGAGGTTCTCAGGGGCTTTATAAGCTGAATTTTGATGTCATAGATGTTATGATGTGCATGTTATGATGTACGTATGATGCTTATGCGTGATGGTATGTATGATGTATGTGATGTATGTATGATGCCCTATGTGATGATGTTGACTGTTTATTTTCCTTGTTGTACGATTATTTTCCCGTGGCTATACGTTGTGTGTTAATGAAAAAATGAAAGTATTATGTAACGTAAAGTGGAAGATATAAAAGAGTAACATGATGAATGAATGCATGAATTAATGAATGATGGAAAGTAAAGAAAGTCTTGCAAGCCTTGTATATCGGGACACACCTCATTGTAGGGTGTTAGCCCAACGGTGTGCGGGTTAGCTACCCCCGAAGGATGCACATCGGGTTATTTCTTTGTGATTGACCATATATGTATAGAACCTTTGTCTCTTACCCTAGGTACTATGGAAAGGTTGTTGTGCACCATGACGGGGGTCAATGATGGACCCCAACCCAGTATCAGCTTTATGCATGACGATATGGTATAGCACATGACAATGGTACACCTAAATTGCAGGATCGGTTTTTGTCACTAAACACTTGGTTTTCTCTCAAACTCACTTAAACAACACTCTCGATGAAAGCAGAATCTTTAAGAGTAATTTTCAAGGTTCTTGCATGTATTGCTTCTCAACTCAAATATTACAAGAATCTTAAAGCATGTTCTTATGAGTTACAATGAGAGACTATACATAATACTACCTACAGCCGGATATACTTTGATAGCAACTGGAATCTTCTAACTAAAGAAAATATATAATGCTATAGTTTAAGGTATCTCACATAAGACTTTATGTGAGATATGGTAGTTAAGACATGTCCCTGACTTACCTTTTGTCACCAATAAAAGTTGGTAACTTGCACTAACATTACAAGGTGAACAATGGAATAAAGTATTGTCAACTACATGGTTGTTTGAGAAAACACCATGCAGTATCAGAGGTCTGCAGCGGAGTGTCAGAGACCATACTTATGTCCACTGGTTCATAGCAGTGTCTTCCGAAGGTTAAATGGCTTCGGAAGAAAAAGTACTTCTGAAGCCACTTCTACTTCGGAAGAGGATGCTTCTTTTGAGGCTGGAGAACCTCTGCTTTCTTCATACTTCAGAAGTAGTCTTCTGATTTCTTTTTCTGAGACTTCATCTTCGGAAGTGAATACTTTATCTTAGGAAGTAAAGTTTTGCCTTCGAAAGTAGAACTTCACTCTGTCTTCAGAAGAACTCGACTTCCTTCGAAGTTCCACACTTGGCTTTGGAAGCCTTTGTAAGTTGCACAAAAAAATTGTCTAAGTGACTTGGTTTTGGTTGCACCAGCCTTCTTCTTGATCCAACAAACTTCCCCTAGGCTGATGCTACCAAAACCTCACTTGTTTCTACTACCCAAAACTTTCAGAACCAGGGATAGTAAATACTTATCAGTCTCTTTGTTCTTCCCTGTTTTGCCTGTTAAGAAGTTTGTACATATCTTTGGTTGACAGGATCTCCAGTCTTTCTCCCTAAATGATATGTACCCTTTGTTGTGGCCCTTGGAAAAGAGTTAGTTGATAGGAGCTATAATCTATAGGTTCTAATTCAGGACCTTCCATCATCTATAGAAAGGTTGTGCCCTTTGTGGGAGATCTATCCTTGTCTTTCTTTCTTCTCAATCTCAACTCTTCCACAATCTTGGCTTTTGCTGTTAACTCAGCCAGATGAAGACTGCTGAGATGATTGTTGATGCGAGCAGCAGTTTCAGAGTTGGGGGGTTAGAGAATGGTTTCTCTGTTAACTCAGCAATATCAAATCTACTGTAGTGTAGCAGAGAGGAGGCATTCAGTCTATTGACTTCACCATTCTCTCATTCCACAACAAATTTGTGAGTAGCTTCATCGAACCTCCACTGGAGTATACTCTTTCTAGCCACAAGAGATTGACTAGGAATCTTGTCCTCTTTCTTTGTATCTAGTAGAGTCACCAGCTTCTTCTTAGTTTCTTCTCTTCATCATTTAATGATTCTGAGTTGATTCCAAGAAGTACTATAGCCTGGTCTAGTGTTCCTCTAGGTAGATCAAGAAATTGATCTTTTGTAAGGGAACGTGAAGATCCATCCACATAGGTTAGCTTGATGGAGTCTGCCTCACCGGAGATATCGCTCAGGGTTGTGCAATTGATGTGCCTATTCTTGATGCTTTTAAACTGTTCCAGAGAGAGATGTTTAGAAGGTTGGGGGATGGTTGAGAAGGTTGTGGGGTAGATGTGGTGAGGTGGTTCGGGTTAGAGTATTGGTAGAAGGGTAGCAGTATTGGTGGTTGAGGTGAAAAGTAGATGAAGGTAAAGGTGTGCCTTCAGGAGTGTAAGGTTCAGTTTTGATGGTGAAGGGAGAGGGAATTGGTTTAGGTTGGGGTAGTGTTTTGGAGTGAAGGTTATCCCTTGTACCCTTGTGTACATCTCTCATCTTTTCCCCGAACAAATGTCATCTTTGATCTCACTGACAAATCGTTCGAGTGTCGTTTCAGACATGGGACACACCTACCATCCAGAGAGGCCACGAGCCTAGAGATAGTCTTTCATCCAGGCTTTGTCACCTATCATCCTGGTTGCAAATGCCTTTGCTTCTTCCTCTATCTTCTTCTTCTCCTTCAACTTTTCTCTTGTAGCTCTTTTTCTTTCTTTCTCCATTTGATCTTGCTCTTTGTTGACGAGCCAGATGATCATTTCATCATTGTGTGGATAAAGTTCTTGAAGAAGGAAGCCTCTGGAGGTTAGGAAATCTATCCTTTCCTTCCTGAGTTGTGTGTCAGCTTCCTTTTGTTCCTTTTCCTTCTCTTCCTCTGAGGCCAACCTTGTTGCTTTCTGCTGTAGCTTGGTTGCCTTTTCCAGTTTCACCAACTTCTCTAATGGTAGCAGGAGTGTTTTTTCATTGGCGGCTCCAAGCTGAATGAGTTGGTCAATGACTCTTCTCTCTTTTTGTTGTTGATAGCCTCCTGGTTGGCAATAGCTGCTTTTGTACTAGCAGCCAACAACTTCCCAGTTTGAAGTGTCCCTTTTCTTTTTCAGCATTTTGATTTCTCCTTTTCCAGAAGCTCTTCCGCGGTCAACTTCCGTTTTCCTTTGGTATCTTTTGAGGAACTTGACTTTGGTGGTTCTTGGATAGTGGATACTGATTGTGTGAGAGGTAGAGATGGTTCCGGATAGGAGGTTGATCCAGAAAGTCGTCACTGTTCACCTCAGATTCCATTTCTAGGATTGCATCTGTGATGATCAATTCCTCAGACATTTTTAACAGTCCTTCTGCAGCTTCCATTTCAGCATCGGAAGATTCAACTTGTTATTCCGAGGCTTTAGCTTCAGCTTAAGAAGTAGGAGAGAATGCAGATTCTGTCCCAACTCTTTTAGTTGCTGGGCCATCAGTCCCCATTTGCCATTCGAATTGAATCTCAGGTTCCATATGGACCTTAGGTTGACCAACTTCTTCCATACTGGTAGAAGGTGCTGTAAGCGTCTGAAGCTCTTTAGCTCCAAAAAATCATGGCAGCATCAATACATGGCTAATCACGAGCAGATCTCAACAATAACATAGAAAAGAAGCTGTAGAGATCTCTGAGCATCCTTGAATCAATTGTTAGAGTGACTTGAGATGGCTCAGGAGAAGTTGTGATAGGAGCCTAGTATTTAGTAGTTAAAGATTGGCTTTATGGTCATCATATGTTTGTCTCTGAACACTCTCCCCCTTTTTGGTAGCATCATCTTAAGAGGTAGATGAGCTAGAGGAAGAGGTCAAGGAGACCTGAATAGGTACATGCCTAACAGATCTCTCAATCTGTTTCTCAGCTAGTTGAGCCTTGAAATTGTCAATCACAAGTTCTTGAGTGGTGGACCTTTCTTCTAAAGTCCTAACCTTGGATTCAAGTTTTGAGAATTTAGATAGTAGGTCTGTAGTGAAGAGTTTCATGCTTCCCTCATATTCTTTTGAAGAATCATGGTGAGATGAGGTAAGTTACCTAGTATGCTCAGCCACACCACCAGATGTGGTTTCTTGGCACCCTGGTTTCCCTTGGTTAGTGATGTCTCTTGTAGAGCCATCAAAAGGCATGGTTGCCGCAGATTCAGTCTCAGAGATGTTACCACTATAAGGTCCATTAAAGCACCTTGTGTAGTGGCAACTGAATCTACATGAGTCCCCTCCACATCAATGGCACTCACCTTAATAACGGGTTGCTGATGGGGGCTAGAGATAAGGGATCTCTCTACGGTCTATTGATCTTGAAGAGGGTGTTGTAGATCAACATCATTGCCATGGAGAGAGGATCTCTTCATTAGTTTTGAAGAGAAGGCCAGTGTAAGATAAGGAGTTTAAACCTACTGACCCGGGACATTGGTCAATGTCTATAGGCATTTAGCCTCCGGTGGGTCGTCCTTTGTTGGCTGCTCATAGGAGTGTAGAGACTCACTCTGAGGGCTTTTGGTTTGGGTAATGGGATCATGGGTTTGAGACTGAGGAGACTCAAGACCCATCTTAGGTCAATGGTGAAGGAAGGTAAGACCTCAGACTGAGTGGTAGCCCAATGTTCCACTCTAGCCTTTTAGGTTGAACAGGAGGAGCTTGTTCAATCAAAGTAGATTGAACAAGGGTTTATTTGGGGCGTCTTGTGTAGGTAATGGTGATGGGAGGAGAAGGTAGTGTTGGCATTGTGGTTGCAGTTGCTGGTATTGGTTCATCACCTGTGGGGTGAACAGGGATGTCACGAGGAGCGATGTGCTCAGTGATACTAGGAGGTAGTGAAGTGTATCTTCGAGTGAAGTTAGTGGATACCTTCTTTAATGTCTTCAAGATGGTTGGCCTTATGTAAGGGATAGATGGAGTGGCTACACAGACAATCTGACTCTGGTCCAGCTCACACTTAGTAATGTGCTGAAGAAATCTGAGATATATAAAGAATGTTTCCCTCTGAAGATTTCCAATGAGATTGAGCAACACAAATCTTGAGTAGTTGAAGCGCAGGCCACTCACCAATCCATGAACTAGGAACCCTAATTCTATGGCATTTGATCCCATCCCCCAGATTTGTTTGACAAGCAGTGAGGACCATGTGCAGGAGGAACTTCCAGTTGTAGGAGAAGTTGTATTTGTAGATAGTGGACCTGCTCACATCTCCACCATTTCCCATGACAATGTATGTCCTGTCTAAATCTTCCTTGGGGAACTCAATAGTGGCACTATAATACCCATATAATAATAATAATATATGTAAGTGTTTAGCAAAATGAAACTATGATTTCAATTAGAATCAAAGAAAAGAAAATGTAATAACACTAGTTATTAAATAATTGTTGACCAAATCTCGTTGATCACGTTTTATCTTCTAAAACGAACTTCCGAGAGGACGGGGATAATGATTCCCACTTCAACCACCTTTTCTGAACAATTTATATCATCCGGCTCTCAATCACACCCCAATTTGCTTCCATATTGCTCTCCGCAACCCACCAACCGTGCAGCCATCATGAACACCTAGAACCACCCCATCACCACAAATCAACCTCTTCTTCCCTGTTAAGTCGTCGCTACACCGCCATTTGCATGTCACGTGCCTGTTTGTGTCCAATTTGACTCAAGATTTTCGTTTCCGAATCAAGACGCTAGGTACGTAGCATTATACCTTGTTATTTTGAACCCGTTTGAGTTATGTTGCCTACTGAGTTTCTCATTCATTCCGACGACTTACACAGCCACCATCATACGATAGACAACATCGCTGCTTTCACCTTGGTTAGTTAGCCATAAAACGCGAATTGGTGAGTCAAGTTTATAGGCAATTAAGGTACGAGTTTTGATTATTTGTTCAGGTCTTGTAAATTCTTCAAATGGTTATGACTGTTGTTGTTTTCCAGCGCCCGCAACTTGAGTAATCTAAACTTTGAATGAGGGAGACAAGCAAAAGCAAATGGTGAAGGAGTTGCTTCGACTCCTTGTTTCTGTTATCAAATAGTAATTCTCACAATTACTAATATTATTATTAATTTCATTTCTTTAGCGACAGAATTGAGTTGTTACATGCTTTGATTGATTCTCTTAAATAAGTATTGGTTTATATAATTTTTACCCAAATTTAGAAGTGGGAGTCATACCAAAAAATATATATCTATATCATGGTAAAGAACATTTATTATTTTATGAATATATTTTTGAATGTGAATCAAAATGTGATGTAATTAATAAATACGATGCGTATGAAATCTTGACAAGAGGAATAGTGATAATTAGTATAACACAACTACATTCAAGATGACACACACCTATATGTATGTATACGTATATTTACAAATAAGAAAAACATATATTACTACTAGTCCAAGGTAGTTGGTGATGTTAATTTAAGTTGCTTCAGCCATTATGTTATAAACAAATCAATTGTTTTATTCGGATAATAAATTAAGAACTTGATCTTCTATGATAAATGGATAATATGGTTGGGTTTTGCCGGAGGTCAACGAGTCAACAAAGGACACGACATGGTTACACGAAGAAATACGAAACATATATTTAGTAAAGTTGTTAACTAAATTATAGGTCTTAGCACGGGTGGACGTCAATATTTGTGTGTTCAGTTTGTCTACTGGTGTAAGGTACGGATTAATTATTCTTGTCTCATATTCAATTCTGTTCATCTCTAGTTTTGATTCCTGTCATATGTAGTTAGTTTGGTTTTGATTCTGTTATAAGTAGCTAGACTACTTTAGATTCTAAAATTTGTTACCCGAGTTCTCCCTATATTCGGGGTGACCAGACACTTTATTGCAGCATCGATTACGTGGCACCAACCATGGCGGTGACCTGAGATCACGGTGTCTCTAAAGAGGACCCTGAAATTATGTTGGCCATCCTGTTATTTTATTATTATTTCCTCAGAGGCTTATGGATTTATCCAAGGTTAGTCCTGTATTTCCTGATGGATGGTTACACACCACTCCATTTAGGACTCTGGTGAATGGTCTGTATGTCTGCCATACTCCATTTCACATTGGTTCATGGGCTCGGTACCTGTGTTCCCTCTGTTCAGTTATTATATGATATGATTGTTAGCTCAGGATATGTTTTATTTGATCTTATGTATCCTTTTTCATCATTATATTTGTTTATTTTTGTTATCTGTTATTCTGTTCACTGAGTGTTATGCTGAGGCGTGCTTTTGTTTTCATGCACGTCAACTAAGCAGGGCCATCCGGGAGGCGAGTGAAGAGTGGAATTCTGCTTAAAGAAGAGTTTATTTAATTTGATGTAATGACTTTTCTGTTGGATTTTAGACTAGTGTTTTCTTTTTGGTTATTTAACTTTTATTGTTATGGATAATGGATGATGTTTTGGATTTTGATTACTGTGATAGTGACACGTCAACCTTGTTGGGTTGGGGTGTTATAGTTATGGTATCAGACCCCAGGTTCTTTCCTGTAGAAACTTAAAAATTTGAAACTAAAATGTGAGGTAATGGGTGGATATGAGGTTTATGTTCTAATCTTCCGCTCAAGCTATACCTACCTGCTTATGCGTAAATCTTGGTTTTCAGTTATCATGGCTCCAAATAGACGCACGAACGACCGAAATGTTAGGAATAACTCTTCATCTCATACTCCTCTAGAAACTCTCATTGCTAATGTCGTAAACGTAGCTATTACTGGATTACTCCTAATCTGATGACTTAGACCACTCAAACAGTCGTTCAACACATGCAACAACCGAATTTCGGTGGAAACAATACAGGACCACCACCTAGTGGAAACAACACAGCACCACCTCCTAGCGGAAATGTAACACCACCTGTGGCTGAGATTCATGTTTGGCTTGAGCGCTTTATGAAGCAAAGACCAAGATCTTTTAGTGATGCTGCTACACTCATGGATGCTCGAAACTGGATAGCCCATGTGGAAAAGATTTTCGAGGTGCTAGGAGTTGGCGATGTATTTTAAACTAGGTTGGCTTCTTACAAACTAGGGTGATGCTCTTGTTTGGTAGGAAGGGGTCAAACATGCACATGGTGGAGAGGGTTATGCTGCTACCCTTCCTTGGGCTGACTCCCGCACTATATTCTTCTGAAAGTATTTCTCTGAAGTGGAACGAAATTAGTATGCACGAGAATATGCATCTCTTCTGCAACGAGATGATGACCTTAACAAAATTTATGGCAAGATTCTGTAGGCTGGCTAGTTTTCTTCGTGAAGCTGCAGGTAGCCTAGTGGTCCAAGCAGAAAAGTTGAAATAGGCCGTTCATGATAGAACCCGAAGATGGATAGTGACCCAAAAGTTTAACAACATCAATGAAGTGGCCGATGCCATGAAAACACTTGAGATGGAAAACAAGAAGAGGTTGGCTAAAGCTGAGGAGAGTCGTAAGAGAAATTGTGAAGGGAACCAAACCGCACCTTCTAGGCAATCTTCAAATGAGAATCACAATATAGGTGATCGGAAAGCCAAATTCAACAAAAATAATAACAGCCAAGGAAATCAATGGAAACAAAAACAACAGAATTCTAAGCCTATCGAAAACCAAGGTGCAAGCCCCGGTGTGCACTACATGTGGGAAATGTCATTTTGGTGTCTGTCGTCGAGCTTTAGGAGCTTGTTTTAGATGTGGAAAGACTGACTATTTACTGAAAGATTGTCCATACCCTAATAATAAGGAAAGGCTAGAAGTAACATTAAACAACCAACTAATGGAGGACGAGTGTTTGCCTTGAATGCAAAGGATGCTGCAACACACCAGGTACGATTCTTGATATTTCTCACATATGTGAATCTGTCATATCTGATCAATCTAAAATCCTTACATTTCATTGTGCTTTCTATTTGTCTACAAAGTGTATCATGGTATCGTAAATTCTTTAGGTATTGTTTCTAGTACTCTAATGTTAGACACTCGTGAGGTTCAAGTCCTATTCGATACTGGAGCAACAAATCTGTAGTTTCACAATCTTTGTTAAACATCTAGCGATGACTCCCACACTATTAGAAAATGTTCTGAATATTATGACTCCTATGGGAAACTCTGTTGTAATCACTCACGTGTATGAGGATTGTCTGATCCGGGTTGAATCGCTTATTTTTACAATGGATCTGTTACCCATGCAAATGGAAGATTTTGATATTATCTTAGGAATGGACTGGTTAACTTGACATCACATCACAATTAAGTGTCAGACTCGTCGCGTTCTATTTGGAGATCCCCATAATCCTGAACTCGTTTATCAGGGGACTAAAACTCAAAGAGCTCTTCAGATTATTTCAGCACTTAAGGCTCGCAAATCTTTACTACACGGCTGTGCAGGATTCCTTGCTTCTGTTAAAATTTCATCCTCTGAAGAGCCTAATATTTCTGATTTTCTGATTGTTTGTGACTTTCCTAATGTTTTTCCTATGGAGTTAACTGGACATCCGCCGGATCGCGAGGTGGAATTTACTATTGATCTTATTCCTGGTGCTAAGCCGATTTCAAAAGCACCATACCGTATGGCACCACTTGAACTCAAGGAACTAAAGGAGCAATTACAGGAGTTATTAGATCTTGGATTTATTAGACCAAGCATCTCACCTTGGGGTGCACCAGTCTTATTCGTGAAGAAGAAAGATGGAACTATGAGGCTTTGTATTGACTATCGGGAATTAAATAAGATCACTATTTGAAATCGTTACCCTTTACCTCATATCGATGACTTATTTGATCGTCTTCAGGACGCGAAATGTTTCTCTAAAATTGATTTGAGGTCCGGGTATCATGAGTTGAATATTAAAGATTCTGACGTCCCGAAATCAGCTTTTCGTACGCGATATGGCCACTATGAATTCTTGGTTATGCCGTTTGGGTTAACTAATGCCCCGGATATTTTCATGGACCTAATGAACCGAGTGTTCCGTGACTATTTGGATAAGTTTGTCATCATTTTTATTGATAACATTCTAATATATTCTAAGAGTAAGGAGGAACATGAAAACCATCTTGGTATCGTGCTTGAAACTTTGCGTTAAAAGAAGCTTTAAGCTATATTTTAAAAATGAATTCTAGTTAAGTCAAGTAGCTTTTCTGGGTCATGTGGTTTGTGCAGATAGTATTATGATGGACCCAGCGAAGATAGAGGCAATCACTAAATGGCCAAGACCTACTTCAACCACAAAAGTCCGGAGTTTTCTAGGTCTTGCCGTTACTATCGTAGATTTGTAGAAGGGTTCTCTGTTATGGCCCTACCCCTTAGGCAACTGCTAAGGAAATAGGTTAAATACTCTTGGAACGATGAGCGAGAGAAAAGTTTCGAAGAGCTTAAGAAGAGATTGGTGTCTGCCCCGATTCATACCCTTCCATCGGGTACGAGTGGATACCAGATTTATAGTGATGCCTCAAAGAAAGGGCATGGATGTGTGTTGATGCAAAACGGAAAGGTCATTGCTTATGCTTCACGATAGTTGAAACCTTATGAGGTTAATATCCTACGCCTAACCTTGAGATTGCAGCTATGATTTTCGCATTAAAGATCAGGCGGCACTATCTTTATGGAGAGACTTGTGACATCTTCACCGCATAAGAGTTTGAAGTATATTTTGAAGTAGAAGGAATTAAACATGAGACAAAGGAGATGGTTAGAGCTGTTGAAAGACTATGATGCCAACATTCAGTATCATCCAGGAAAGGCTAATGTAGTAGTTGATGCTCTTAGTCGGAAGAGCTCCGGGATGGTAGCCTCACTCCTGTTACAGCCTCAAATAATTACAGACCTTGAAATACTGGGTATTGGCTTGCAAACTGGTAAGGGTGACACATATCTGCCAGACTTCAGATTGAGCCAGATCTGGTATCACGGATCAAAGCACAAAAGACGATGGTGAACTTTGGGCAATTGTGTAAAAATTGGATAATGGAAAATAGTTAGAATTCAGAACGGATGAGCATGGAGTAATTTGGTAAGACAAACGTTTGTGTGTGCCTAATGATTCTTCTCTTCGAGAATCGATATTAGCTGAGGCACACAGTTCTCCGTTCTCTATACATCCTGGATCTACTAAAATGTATCATGATCTTCGTCAGAATTCTCGTGGAATGGTATGAAAGAGGACGTGGCTAGGTTTGTTAGCAGGTGTTTTACTTGTCAGCAGGTCAAGATTGAGCATTAGAGAGCAGTGGGTTGCTTCAGCCACTACCTATTCCTATATGGAAATGGGATGATATTTCCATGGACTTTGTGATAGGGTTACCAAGAATATTCAAGAAGAATGACGCGATATGGGTTTTGGACGACAGATTGTCAAAGTCGGCTCATTTTCTTCCAATTCAACAGGGATTCTCTATTAGCAAACTATCTGAAGTATTTACACAGGAAATTATCAGACTTCATGGAACTCCGGTCTCTATTGTTTTTGATCGAGACCTAAGATTCACTTCTCGTTTTTGGAAAGGCTTACAAGCACACGGGGTACTAAATTGAGATTTAGTACGGCGTTCCATCCTCAGACAGATGGGAGTGAGACGTACTATTCAGACACTCGAGGACATGCTTCGAGCGTGTGCCTTAGAATGGACCGGGAACTGGGATGAGTATTTATGTTTAGTCGAGTTTGCCTACAATAATAGTTGGCAAGCTAGCATCAGCATGGCACCTTTCGAATTATTATATGTCATAAATGCAGAGCGTCCATTGTTGGGAAGAGGTTGGTGAAAAGATTATTTAAGGACCTGAGTTGGTACACATCACCAATGAGAAAGTTGCTACTACTCGCGAGAAAATTTGAAGGAAGCTCAAAGTAGACAGAAAAGTTATGCAAATCGACATCGTCGACCTTTGGATTTTATGTCGGTGACAAAGTATTTCTACGGGTTTCACCATGTAGAGGCGTACGTCGTTTTGGTATTAAAGGGAAGCTCAGTCCAGATTCATCGGGCCATTTGAAATATTATAAAGAATTGGTGAAGTATCTTATCGTCTGGCATTACCACCTCAGCTGTCACATGTGCATGACGTTTTCCATGTATCTCTTTTAAGGGGATACAACTACTATCCACTTCACGTTGTAAATTATCCGCTTCATTTGATTCGAGAAGACTTATCATTCGACGAAGAGCCAGAAGCTAGTCTTGACCGACAAGAACGCATTATGCGTAAGAAAACTATCCCTTTCTTTAAGATATTATGGACGAACCACTCTAAACGTGAAGCTACATGGGAGATGGAAGATGCGATCTATTCTCGATACTCAGAATTATTTACATCTTAGTAATTTGATTCAGTTATTTCCATTTGGTATCATCTGGAATTAAGTTATAATAATTGCAGTAATTCACTTCTGATTATAAGGTTGTGAGTTATGTATCTTATTTTTTCATATTAGTTATGTCCCTCCATCTAAACGTTTATGAGTATTCCATTCACTCGTTACTTTTTATCGCTTCGTACAGGTTATGACGTCAATTCGTTGGATTCGTACCTAACAATTTTGTGGACGAAATTCTTTTAAGGGGGAGAGAATTATAATACCCATATAATAATAATATATGTAATGTTTAGCAAAATGAAACTACAATTTAAATTAGAATCAAAGAAAAGAAAATGTAATAACACTAGTTATTAAATAATTGTTGACCAAATCCCCTTGATCACGTTTTATCTTCTAAAACGAACTTCCGAGAGGACGGGGATAATGATTCCCACTTCAACGACCATTTTTGAACGATTTATATCATCCGGCTCTCAACCACACCCCAATTTGCTTCCATATTGCTCTCCGCAACCCACCAACCGTGCAACCATCATGAACCACCTAGCACCACGCCATCACCACAAATCAACCTCTTCTTCCCTGTTAAGTCATCGCTACGCTGCCATTTGCATGTCACGTACCTGTTTGGTGTCCAATTCGACTCAAGATTTTCTATTCCGAATCAAGAAACTAGGTACGTAGCATTATACCTTGTTATTTTGAACCCGGTTTGGGTTATGTTGCCTATTGATTTCTGATTCATTCCGACGACTTACACAGCCACCATCATACGATAGACAACATTGCTGCTTTCTCACCTTGGTTCGTTAGCCATAAACGTGAATTGTTGAGTCGAGTTTATGGGCAATTAAGGTACGAGTTTTGATCCATTGTTCAGGTCTTGTAATTTCTTCAAATGGTTATGACTGTTGGTTGTTTCAGGCGCCCCGCAACTTGAGTAATCTAAATTTTGAATGAGGGAGACAAGCAAAAGCATATGGTGAAGGAGCTGCTTCGACTCCTTGTTTCTGTTATCAAATAGTAGTTCTCATAATTACAAATATTATTATTAGTTGCATTTCTTTAGCGACGGAATTGAGTTGTTACGTGCTTTCAATGATTCTCTTAAATAAGTATTGTTTATATAATATTTACCTAAATTTAGAAGTGGGAGTCATATCAACATATATATACGTATATCATGGTAAAGAACATTATTATTTTATGAATATATTTTTGAATGTGAAACAAAATGTGATCTAATTACTAAATAGGATGCATATGAAATCTTGACAAGAGGAATAGTGATAATTAGTATAACACAACTACATTCAAGATGACACACACCTATATGTATTTATACGTATATTTACAAATTAAAAATATATATTACTACTGGTCTAAGGTAGTTGGTGATGTTAATTTAAGTTGCTTCAGCCATTTTGTTATAACAAATCAATTCTTTTATTTGGATAATGGTTGGGTTTCACCGGAGGTCAACGAGTCAATGAAGGATACGACATGGTTACACGAAGAAGTACAAAATATATATTTAGTAAAGTTGTTAACAAATTATAGGTCTTAGCACGGGTGGACGTCAACATTTGTGTGTTCAGTTTGTCTACTTGTGTAAGGTACGGCTTACTTATTCTTGTCTCATTCAATTCCGTTCATCTCTAGATTTGATTCCTGTCATACGTAGTTAGTTTGCTTTTGATTATGTTATAAGTAGCTAAACTTCTTTATGTTTCTGAAATTTGTAACCCGAGCTCTCCCTATCTTGGCGGTGACCAAGACGCGTTATTGCGGCATCGATAACGTGGCACCAACCGTGGCGGTGACCTGAGATCATGGCGTTTCTTAAGAGGACCCTGAAACTATGTTGGCCGTCGTGTTATATTATTATTTCCTCAGAGGCGTATGGATCGATCCTAGGTTAGTCCTGTATTTCCTGATGGATGGTTACACACCACTTCATTTAGCACTCTCGTGAATGGTCTGTATGTCTGCCCATACTCCATTTCACATTGGTTCACGGGCTCGCTACCCGTGTCCCTCTGTTCAGTTATTATATGATATGATTATTAGCTCGGGTTATGTCCTATTTGATCTTATGTTATCCTTTGCCATCATTATATTTCTTTATTTTTGTTATCTATTTTTCGGTTCACTGAGCGTTATGCCCACGCGTGCTTTTGTTTTCATGCACGTCAGGTCAGCACGGCCATCCGGGGGGAGTGAGGAGTGGAATTCTGGTAAAGAAGAGTTTATTTAATTTGATGTAATGACTTTTGTGTTTGATTTTAGACTAGTGTTTTCTCTTTGGTTATTTAACTTTTAATCATTATGGATAATGGAATGATGTTTTGGATTTTGATTACTGTGATAGTGACACGTTAACCTTGTCGGTTGGGGTGTTACAGGCACCTTCATCATGAAACTCTAGATGTTCCCTCATGAGTTGTTTAGAGATGACCAACTTATGGCCACAAATGTGAGATCGTGTTACACCAACCCCATTTAATGATTCGACTTGACTGTTTCCCCAAAATTCAGTCATGTGGTTGAGGTAAACCATGGGATTAATAGTCAAGGCTGTGTAGTAGGATAATTGGGTGAGGAAGGAGATGTCTTCAGAGAAGTCCGCATCTCTTGAAGAAACAAGAAGTGTGACTTGGTTGTGTTGAGGATTTAGGGCCATTGTAAAAGTGAAGGTAAAGTATTTGAGTGTGGGTGAACTTGGAAGCAGGGAAACTTTTAGGGCTATAAAATTAGTGATAAGAAGATGCGAGTGAATAGTCGGGATTATTTAAAAGAGGGTGGAATGGTGGTAAAGTGTTAGGATAAGGTGAAATGATGGTTTAGTGGATCAAGTGACAGGGGCGGTAAGGTTTAATTCAGTTAAATAATGCGACATCATTAACAAAATATGTGCTTTTTACGGTGTGGGGCCAAGAGAGTTCCGCTACATAGTAAAATCTCTCTTCCGAATATAAAACATTTCCGAAGGTAATTTGTCTTCCTTAGGTAATTTGTCTTTATAATGCAATTCCTACTTTCGAAGGTAAAAAGTAACTTCCGAGAGTAGAGATTGCTTTCCGAAGGGAGAGATTTTGTATGCTTCAAAAGTAGATCTGACATAAAATCAATCACTTCTTCCAGGACTAAACACTCTTCCGAGGAAAACAATATCCTTGGAGAAATTTTGCTTCGGAAGATATGAAGATAACTTCTAAGGGTTAATTTCCCTTCGAAAGAAATTTATGCTTAGAATATTTTAGAGAGACTTTTGTAACAGGGCTTAAATTATATTGACATAAGACATTACATATTAAAAGGTTTTCAAAGAGGTAAGTTAATTATTGTTTATCATCCCAATAGCTATTATAAGATACTTAAATCTTTGTTCATGAAAAGCTTTGGTGAACAGATCAGCATATTATTCATTTGAATCAACTTTGACTAGCTTAGTCAGATGTTTCTCATGAATATCTCTAATGAAATGGTACCTGATATCAATATGCTTTGTCTTGGAGTGCTTCACCGGATATTCAGTAATAGAGATAGCACTGTTGTTGCCAATATGAATAGGAGTACTCATGAAGTTCAATCCATAGTGTAACATCTAGTTCTGAATCCACAACAACTAAGCACAGCAGCTAGTAGCAGCAATGCATTCAGCTTTAGCAGTTGATGTAGAGACACAAAATTGTTTCTTTCATTGCCATGAGATGATCCTTCCACCAAGAAATTGACATGCTCCTGATGTTGATTTCTTTTCAATGTTGCAGCCACCATAGTCACTGTTAGAGTAACCATAGAGATTAAAATCACTATTTCTTGGATACCAGTGACCTAATTTAGGTGCTCCTTTGAGGTATCTAAATATTCTCTTTGCAGCACTTAGGTGAGACACCAGCCTGATATCTTGCACAGATGCAAGTTGCAAACATAATATCAGGTCTACTAGCTGTAACATACATCAGAGAACCAATACTCACCCTATACCATGTTGATCAGTATCCTCCCCCTCATGGTTAGGACAAAGATTATGTTTTCTGGGCATGGGTGTTTTGGATGACTTGCAATCCTTCATCTCAAATCATTCTAAGATGTCATTGACCTACTTGGATTGATTGATGAAGAAGCCTTCCTTCAATTGCTTCGCCTGAATTCCAAGGAAAAATCCATTTTTCCTGTGGAATTCATCTCAAACTTCTTCTTCATAATGCTTTCAAAGTCCTTACACATTTGGTCATTGAAGAACCAAATATGATGTCATCGGCATAGACTTGAACAAACAAAATGCCCTTACGAGACTTCCTTATCAATAAAGTCTTGTCGATGGTTCCTCTGGTGTACCTATTCTTAACGAGAAACTGAGACAAGGTCTCATACCACAGCCTTGGTGCTTGGTGCGGCCCATTTAGAGCTTTATCCAATTTGCACACATAGCTAGGTGTTGTGTAGGATCGTCGGATGAGTTTTGAGGATCAGCAGGTGATTCACTAGTTAAAGCTTCACTATTCCTTGATATGGATATGTTGTCTGATCTGTGAATAGTGGAAGCTTGATTTATTGCAGCTCTTGGAGAACTTGGAAGAGGTTTAGGTAGCTCAAACAGTTGATCATGAGCAGCAGCATCAGCATCATTTTGAGCACATGTTCCAACTGAAAGATTCTCACAAGAAGGTTGAGATTAGTTCGGAAACAATTCAAAATCAAAGATATGATCCGGGCCATTCCCCCTAACACAAGGAGTGTGCTCATTAACAACTATATTGGATGACTCCTCAAATTGTTAATTCTTAAAGTTGTATACTCTATAAGCATTGGAGCTACAATAGTATCCAACAACGATAACATCATCCAACTTTGCAGCAAATTTTGCTAAATTGTCCTTGGTGTTAAGTATGGTACACCTATTGCCAAAGGACCTTAGAAAGCCAATGAACGATGGCCTTTGTTCCATAGCTCATAAGGGGTTTTCCATGTTGCTTAACTACAAGAACTCTGTTCTGCACATAGCGTGCAGTGCTGACTGCCTCTGCCCAGAATGTTAGAGGTAGTTTGGAATTAGCTAACATAGTTCGAGCTGCCTCAATAAGTGTCCTGTTCCTCCTCTCAGCAACACCATTTTCTTGAGGAGTTCTGGGAGCACTATATTGTCTGGCAATCCCTTTTGAGTTACAAATGAGTGAAGAATGAAGTTCTTAAACTCAGTCCCTTGATCACTTCTAATAATCTTAACCTTGTGATCAATTTGATTTTCAATTTTTAAAAAAAAGATTTTAATATATCAGTAGTTTCATATTTAGTTCTTAAAAAGAATACCATGTAAATCTTATAAAATCATCAACTATCACAAGGCAGTATGATTTTTTTCCAATGCTCTTATACTTGTCAGACCAAAGAGATCATTATGCAATAAGTGTAATGGAGTAGTGATAGAGTTAACACATTTGGATTTATGAGAGGTCCTTTGATGCTTCTTTTTCAGTCATGCAACACAGTTGTCTTTGCAGAAAAATTCCTTTTTAGGCAAACCATGTACCAAGTTATTTTTAGCCAATTTATTCATTGTCTTAAAATTTACATGACACATACGTTTATGCAAAGTGTTGAATCATCACTATCAGCTTTGGAAAGAAAGCATGATACTTCACCCATTGGGGAAGCATTGTTCATATCCAGCTTGTACATAACCCCTTTCCAGGGAGATCTAAGAAGCACCAATTCTAGAGGAATTGTCATCCATGGTTTGAGAATAATGCACGCATGCTTTGTGAAAACCATCTTGTGCTTTTTGATCACAGAACTAAGAAACACTTAACAGACTGTGTTCAAGCTCTTTGACAAAGTTAACTTTGTCAACTTTTAACTTACCATTGGATATACTCCCTCTGCCAAAATATATCCTTCGGCCTCACCTCCAAATTGAACAAGACCTCCATCATAGTGTTGAAACTGTTGAAGGAGAGATCTGTACCTTGTCATGTGCCTGGAGCATCTACTGTCCACAATCCAGACATTATTGTTCTTGTCATATGGATGTCCCTACACATAAGATGAGATTGTTAGTTTTGATTATAAATCGAAGCCTGTTGGTCTTGGGTTCTTCTAATGATAATGACATAATTGAACCAAAAGTCAAGCATGGGGCTTCAATGGATGTCTTTGAAGAGGAGGTTTGGGCTGCAACATCTTCCTTGATCTTCCAATCCTTCCTTTGGCTGATCATAGAGGATGAGCTTGTTGAATCTTTTGCAGGTTGGCATTCTTCCGAAGCTTCTTTCTTTTCGGAAGAAACCTTCACCACCTTTTCTTCCTAGGCAGTCTTCTTCTGGGATAGTTTCAAGGGAGCTTTCTTGTTCTTCCGAACTTTAGTAGCTTTTGTTTCTGAAGCCATTTTCCCTTGAGAAGAAGTTTCTTCTGGAGGCAACCTGGCTTCAGAAACTAGCTTTCCCTTTTCATCACTTGGACCATCTGATAAGGTCCAAACAAGAACCATTCCCTGACTCCTTCTTTTCTAACGTTATTTGCATAATGTGTGCTAACATGATTGAAGTAACAATCTTTAGCCATGTGGTTTTGCAGACCACACATGATGCATGTAATTGTTAGTCTTTTGGGAGCTTGTAGGTTGCTGTTTCTTAGTCTTTCTCTCTTGGTTAGCAACCTTTCCCTTCAATTTCTGATCCTATGGTAGGAAACGAGTGTTGGTATTATAATCATTTCTTGAATTAGAAGTACTTATCACCGAATCCAGCTAAGATAAAGACACCTTTCTGTTTTGGGTCAATCTTCAGGTTAGACTCAGCCACTTTCTTGTCAGTTCTTCTAGCAGCTTTAGCTCTGCTTCTTCTGGCTTTGGTGGTAAGGGTTTGATCTTTACTAGGAAAGGTGGTACATTTACCTCTTCCTTCCTTGTGGTGGCCACTATTGTTGCTTCATCTTTCAACTCTAGTGAAGAAGGGTTAGCAGTTGAAACCTTTTGCTCTTCAGTACCACATCTAGGTTGTCTTATTGACTCATAAGAATGTGATGGAGCAATTTCATTGGTCCCCAACCCTCCTTTGTTCTGATAAAAGAGTTTGGAGTAGGAGGATGATGCAACAATAGCTTGGAAGTTCTACTCAGAAATAGCATGCTTCCTAGCTTGAGCCTCAACAGTGACAAGCTGGGCTTGAGCCTCAACAGTGACAAGCTGGGCTTGAGCCTTAGACAATTTGGATATCAGATCCTTTATTTGAGTCTCGTAGTTGGTATGTTCACATTTTAATACGGAGACAGTTTTCTCTAACTCCTCAATTTTCTTTTGATAGTCAGATACAACCCTTTTAAAATCAGATTTTAAGATATTAAAGACTCAGTATCAGATCTAATTTCCATATTGTAATCCTGATATAATTTGACCATAGCTATACAGGCAGGAGTACAAGATGTTCATATACCTGGTTATCATATGTTCTGGCCATGAGAGCTTTAGCAGGAGTCACATCCTGTACCATGAAGCTCTAGTCAACTTCTTGAGCCAATGCAGCTGTTACAATTGACTTTCCAGTGGGGTTTGAGGTTGAGGGATGTGTGGAAGCCTGTGGGGTTCCCGGATTGGTCTTAGGAGCCCTGCATTCCCTTGCAAAGTGACCAGTTGGTTACAGTTATAACATTTGGCCTTGGTCTTGTCAAACCCAAACTTGCTGGCAGTTAGGTTTTGAGGGAATTTCATTCAAGTTCTCTTAAAGAACTTATTCACTCTGTAGGTTAAAAGAGCCATCGGTTGGACGATGTCCACATACTCTATATCATCTAGACTGAAACACTCCAGTCATCAATACAATATTAAAATCACCAAAGTGCCCACTTCTTGAGACAAAGGCACAACTATCCTGAAAGGAGTTGTGCTTAGCTAGTTGAAACCTTGGAGTCTCAGGAAAAGTGATGTAAGGTCCAGAAGAGTAGGATGGATGTTGGTTGTATGTCAGGTATTGCTGAGGTTATGGGGGTACTGTGCCTTTAGAAAACATTAACGCATTGCTAGCGGGAAGATTCAGAGGGCTGCTTGTTTGGTGGCCCTTCTCACTCACCTTCACCAACCGGTATCCATGAAGGATGCCGTAGAGTTTAGTCATGGTAAGAGTGTTCAAGTTCTCGGTCCTCTTGATAGAGACACAGTAGAATGTCCACTTATTTGGAAGAACACTCATGAACTTTCTTGTGAGATCTCTGAGTTCAGGAGTAATCTTCACAGACTTAAGTGAAGAAATAAGATCCATGTACCTGAAATACTGCTGGCAGAGGGTCTCTCCAGCAATATAAGTGAGGTTCTCAATCTGCTGCTTCAATGAGTCCTTCTTTGAGTCGTTGGAGCTTGAATACATCTGAGCAAGTTTATCAAACGATTCTTTAGCCGACTTACAATGCTCAAACCCCACCATGATGGAGTTGGACATCGCAGTCATAAGAATGTTCATAGCATTGCTGTCGATGTCCATCTTCTTTCGGTCCTCGTCAGAATAATCTTGAACAGCTTTTTCTATCATGGCACCGTTTCCTCCAGGTGAAGCCACCTTGGGTTTGTATGGGCCGTTGACAATGGAGTTCCACATTTTGCTGTCTTGGTATCTGATGAGCCTTCCATTCTTCGGCTCCAAGACGTGAAGTTTTCAGGAGTAATGATGGGAGCTTTGGTCATGGTTCCCATCTTTACTTTGGATTTGTAAGGGCCATTTTGTGAGAGTTATAAGGAGGAGTGAAAAAAGGTTGATTTGTATGGTTAGATCACACAATCAAGAGCCAAAATAGCTCTGATACCAATTGCTGGATCGGTTTTTCTCACTAAGCACTTGGTTTTCTCTCAAACTCACTTAAAGAACACTCTCGATGAAAGCAGAATCTTTAAGAGTTAATAACAACATAATAAGTAATAAGAGAACACAAGAAGTAATTTTCAAGGTCCTTGCATATATTGCTTCTCAACTCAAATATTACAAGACTCTTACAAGCATGTTCTTATCAGTTACAATGAAGACTATATATAATACTACCTACAGATGGATATACTTTGATACTAGCTGGAATCCATTAACTAAAGCAAATACTACAAAGCTATAGTTTAAGGTATCTCAAATAATACTTTACCTGAGATATGGTAGTTAGGAGATGTCCCTGACATACCTTTTGTCACCAACTAAAGTTGGTAACTTATACTAACGTAAAAAGGTGAACAGTGGAATAAAGTATGGTCAACTACATGGCTCTTTGAGAAAACGCCATGCAATATCAGAGGTTTGCAGCGGAGTGTCAGGGACCATACTTATGTCCACTGGTTCATAGCAATGTTTTCTCAAGGTTAAATGGCTTCGGAAGAACAAGTACTTCCAAAGCCGCATATACTTCGGAACAGGCTACATCTTCCAAGGCTTGAGAACTTCTGCTTTCTTCATACTTCGGAAGTAGTCTTTTGATTTCTTCCTCTGAGACTTCATCTTTGGAATTAGAGTTATGCCTTCAGAAGTAGAACTTTCACTCTGTCTTTGGAAGAATTCTACTTCCTTCGGAAGTTCCACACTTGGCTTCGGAAGCTTTTCTAAGCAGCACCAAAATTTGCCTAAGTGATTTGGTTGATTTGGTTTTTGTTGCACGAGCCTTCTTCTTGATCCAACATGAACTTACCCTAGGTAGTGTGGCCAGGCTGCTGTGTGCCATGACAGGGGTTCTATGATGGACCCCGGCCCAGTATTAGCTTTATGCATAACGGTAGGGTAAGGTTCATGGTTTTGATTGAATGAATGAAGTAATGATAAACAAATGAACGAAAGTGATGAATGTGAATGATAGTGACATACAATGAATGACAGAAAGTTAACGAACGACTGATGAAGATAATAATGATATTATCTATGTGTACGTATGATGTGTGATCACATGCAAAAGTAAAGAACTGTTTTAATGAATGTAAAGTATGTTTTATTATAAAATTAGAACGTTGACTTTTTATGCATTTTCCAGTTGGTAGGTGAGCATTGATAAGGATGGCGCGGGGCAGCTACTTGGCATATTTGATGGCGTTCTTTTGTTATGTTTTTGCATTGTAATGCGAACAAATGAAAATGTGTAATGAATGCTTGTATTAACTTGCAAAAGCATTTATTATTATGGAATGAAAAGTTAGTTTAAATGTTTCGCTATGATGTTGTTATGAAAGTTAAATGTAATTGTACGTTTTGTGAGCAATGATTGGCCAGTTGTAGGCGTCCCGAGAATAGGGCCTTACAAGTTGGTATCACAACCAAATTTAACTGAAACGGGTAAAATTTTAAAATAATCATAAACTTAAACTGAAAATGGGATGGAAAGGGAAGGCATGCCAGTCCGAGTAGTTGCGTGCCATTAGGTATTTTCTAAATAATTAACTAGTATATGTGCACTTGATATGTAGTTATGTGTAGCTAGTAGATTTAGTTAATGATGTAGTCAGGACAGGTACTGGTTGGGGTATGAAGGGTAAAGTAAGTGGCTAATCAAAACTGACCACTGTAATTAGGGACATACTATACTTGACATAAACTGAGTTGTTCCCTTGAATGACCGTGTTGGTGTTTGAATCTTTCAGCCTGTGTGTGTCGCAAGAAGGTGATTCGATTGACAGTGCCTCACGGGAGTTCGGTAACGGTTTATGGTGATCGGGTCATCACGAATCCGAAAGTAATCTCAATGGTGGTGGCAGGAAAGTGCATGAGGCATGGATGTAGCGCCTACTTGGTCTATGTAAAGGATGTGGATATGCCAACACCACAATTGTCGGATGTACTAGTTGTGTGTGACTTTCCAGACGTGTTCCCAGAAGACTTACTAGGAGTGCCACCTCACCACATGATCGAGTTCCAGATTGACTTGATACTGGGTGCCCAGCCTATTGCCAAGGCACCGTAGCGGTTAGCTCCGACTGAGATGAAAGAGTTGATGGAGCAGTTGCAAGAGCTGCTTGATAAGGGGTTTATTAGACCGAGTATCTCTCCTTAGGGTGCTCCGGTCTTATTCATGAAGAAGAAAGATGGTAGTATGAGAATGTGTACCGACTACCGTGAGCTGAATAGGTTGATGATAAAGAACCGCTACCCCTTACCATGAATTGATGACTTGTTTGATCAACTTCAAGGTGTTAGTTGGTTTTCAAGGATAGACCTTTGATCTGGTTACCATCAGTTGAAAGTGAAGGAACAGGATATCCCAAAAACAACTTTTCGCATACGTTATTGTCATTACGAGTTTCTTGTCATGTCATTTGGTTAGACCAGTGCGCCAGCTGCCTTTATGGATTTGATGAATGGAGTGCTTTCGCCGATATTCGATAAATTAGTAATTGTGTATATTGATGGTATCCTGATTTATTCAAAGAGCGAGAATGAACATGCTGGTCACATTCGTGAGGTGTTGGAGACGTTGAGAACGGAGAAGTTGTATGCTAATTCTCCAAGTGTGCATTTTGGTTACGGGAGGTTCAATTCTTGGGTCATGTGGTGAATCCCGATAGGATTATGGTGGACCAGCAATGGTGGAGGCAGTGATGCAATGGAAGTCCCCGAAGACGCCATCCGAGATTCGTAGTTTCTTGGGTTTGGCATGCTACTACAGAAGATTCATCCAAGTCTTTTCTAAGATCGCTTCTCCACTAACCAAGTTAACCCAGAAGGATGTAAAGTTTGTATGGGGTCAAGCTCAAGAGAAGGCGTTCGGAGAATTAAAGGTGATATTGACTCAAGCTTCTGTTTTGTCATTACCCGATGGGAGTGCTGATCGGGTGGTTTATTTTGATGCTTCCTACTCGGCTTAGGGTGTGTGTTAATGCAGATAGGAAAGTTTATAGCCTATGCATCCGGATAGTTGAACGTTCATCAGGTCAATTATCCTACTCATTACTTGAAGCTAGCAGTCGTGGTCTTTGCATTAAAGATTTGGAGGCACTACCTTTACAGAACAAAGTGCACCATATTCACTGACCATAAAAGGATGATGTACTTCTTCGAGTAGAAGGACCTGAACATGAGGCAGAGACGATGGTTGAAGCTTATAAAAGATTATGATTGTGAGATCCATTACCATCCGGGCAAAGCCAACGTGGTCGTGGATGCCCTTAGCAGAAAAAGAAAGGCCCAAGCCAATTCGGGTAAAACCTTACCAGATGATCATGACCCCTCATGTAATGAAGCAAGTTAAAGAGTTTCAAGATGAGCCATTGAAAGAAGATCACCTTAACTCGGAAAGAATGAGAGGTCTGGTCGCAGAATTTGGTGAGAACACGCTTGGTGTTAGAACTCCATTCGGGAGGATATGGATTCCTTGTTTTGGGGATCTACAAGTCAAGATTTTGGATGAAGTCACAAGACTCGATACTCCATTCATCCCGGTGCTACAAATATGTATCAAGACATGAAAAAGATTATTGGTGGCCGGGTATGAAACGCGATGTGGTGGAGTATGTGAGTAAATTCCATACTTGTTACAAGTGAAGCCCGAGCAGCAAAAGCCGTATCGGAAGATCCAACTTTGGATATACCAGAGTGGAAGTGGAGCACATCACCATGGATTTCATTATGAAGCTATGATCGGGGGTCTATGATAGACCCCGGCACAATAGCAGCTTTATGCATGACGGTAGGGTAAGGTTCATGGTTTTGATGGAATGAAATGAAGTAATGATGAACGAATGAATGAAAGTGATGAATGTGAATGATAGTGACATACGATGAATGAAAGAAAGTTAATGAACGAATGATGAAGGTAATAACGATATTATCTATGTGTACGTATGATGTGTGATCACACACAAAAGTAAACCGGTTTTAATGAAAGTAAAGTATTTTTTATTGTAAAACTAGAACTCACTGAGCAACACTGACTTTTTATGCATTTTCCAGTTGGCAGGTGGGCATTGCTGAGGATGGCGCACGACAACTACTTTGCATTTTGGATGTAATTTTTGATTAATGTTTTTGCATTGTAATGCGAAAAAATGAAAATGTGTAATGAATGATTGTATTAACTAGCAAAAGCAGTTATTATGGACTGAAAAGTTATTTTAAATGTTCTGCTATGATGTTTTTATGAAAATTAAATGTAATTGTTTGTTTTGTGAGCAATGATTTGCCAGTTGTAAGCTTCCCGGAAACGGGGCCTTACATGTTAAACCTTGAATCAAAGGTTAAGACTTTAGAGGATAGGTGTGCCATTCAGTAACTTGAGATTAAAAATCCCAAGGCCAAACTAGCTGAGAAACAGTTTGAGAGTTCTATTAGGCATGTACCCATTCATGTCTCCTTGACATCTCCTCTAGCTCATCAAGCTCTTAGGATGATGCTACTAAAAAGGGGGAGAGTGTTCAAAGACAAACATCAGAGGAACCACATAGTCTAGCTTTAATAACCTAACTTCAAGATATCCTTCTCAACAAGCAACAGGTAGTGGTCGATCGGCGGGATGTGGTCAGATAGCAAATTGGCAGAATTCGAGGAATTGGACGGCGACGAAAATCAACTTCTTGAGGAATTTGACGGCGAAGAGGGTTTTGGATAAATAAAAAGAAAAGGAAACAATGAATGCTTAGAGGCAGGGTTTTGGCAAAGGATTTCTATTTAACATTTAAATATTTAAAGATCCATTACAAACTATAAAACCAATTTGATCATAGCTGTCTGGTAAGCAATTGATTTAATACATGAGAAGCTTGGGTTCGAGACCCAACCTGTACACTTTTTTTTAGTTTATTTTACATTCTTTAAGAAATCTGAAATTAAAAAAATGTATTGATAAACATAATATAAACCATGTTATTTAAGTTGAGACTTTAAACTTTTGAAGAGAATGTAAATGGTTGAATTTTTATATATCACAATAGATGTCTAAATTAAACTAGATAAGATAAATAAATTTGACTTTTGAATACATTAGAGTCATTTGTTTTTTTAGCGGTTTGACTGATCCAACCATCCAATCAATGTACCTTTAAGACGACTGTTTTGACTTTTGGTTCAGGGTTATAAAATATTTCTAAATTTTCAGAGAATTAAAATATATTTAACTTTAAGTTTATCAAAACAATTGCAATTACTAATGGTAATGTTTTTAGAACCGGTTCAGACGTCGGACCGGACGCCTTACTAATGGCAATTGTTGGGATCAGTGATCTACGTTTGAATGATTAGAGAGTATAGCAGCGGAATTCTAACAATGAATTAGCCAATTCACAAGAACAAAAAGATATTCGATGTAAGAACAAAACGGTTATAGATAGGGAGAATTCTGCAGATATATTTCATTCAATATTCGCTTTCGTGGTAACGAAATGTCACAATTACAATTCGGTCGACACCTCTTATATAAGAGATGCGACGTCTGCTGATGTCACTTGATAGTGACATCTAACAGAATTTATCACAAACTACTAATAGTTGACACAACTACTGAAGATGTCAAACAGTTGACATCTTCTTACAAAAATGCTAAGTGTTAACTATTATTACAACTACTGAAAAGAACTACTGAAACAATAACAACTGAAGAACATACTCTTCAGTTGTTTTACAAATATTGAAACAAAGAACTACTGAAAGGTAACCATCACAACTACTGAAGAAGACCTCTTCAGCTGTTGTGACAACGTCTAATACTTTGTCTTCAGCACTTGTGTCTCCAGACTTTCTCTTCAGCACTTGTGTCTTCAGACTTTGTCTTCAGCACTTGTGTCTTCAGACTTGTCTTCAGCACTTGTGTCTTTAGACTTTGTCTTCAGCACTTGTGTCTTCAGACTTTGTCTTCAGCACTTGTGTCTTTAGACTTTGTCTTCAGCACTTGTGTCTTCAGACTTTGTAATCAGCTGTTGTGGTCTTCAGTAGTTGTTGTGACATCTGTGGGACTTAAAGGTTTTTCTGATCTGGCTCATTGGCTCTTTTGGTCCAACAAACTCCCCTGCACCAATGCAGCCAAAACCTATACTTTATTGAGGTCCCACTTATTGTTGGCAGAATGGTTGGTCTTTTTCCTTCTTGATCAGTTGAGAAGATGACCCATATAAGCACTGGCCTGGAAATGAGTCTCTGAAGCTTTGGTTGGCAATGTATGGATGGGAGCTCTGTATTGGGGAATTGGACACTGAGTTGTTCCCCCATCCATTAGACTCACTTCCCATGTATAAGCCTGTAGGATTCTCTGGTGTATGCTCTGAGAAACATGATTTGTTCTTCCATGGTCAGGTTCTCGGCTTCACCATCAAACAATCCTTCTCGCCCATACAGCTCTGAGATGTACTTGGCCTGTTTACCATTTTTGAGCTCAACTGTTGTAATCTGTCTGTATGCAAACTCATCACGATGAGTCCCTTCAAGTAACAGACTGAGCTCATTTTGTTTGAAGTTCTCAAGCCTCTTGTAGACTAACCCCTTTTTAATAATTCTATTCTCTAACATCTTTTGGGGTGGTTGTTTAGTCTCATAGGCCTTCTTGAAGTCTTCTACAATCTCCCAGGGTGATACTACAAGGACCACTGTGATCTCTTCATCTACGATCCTTTTGACTTCGCCCTTGTATCTCGAAGGATTGTCTTTCTTTACAATCGTGTGAGCCTCCCTATGATCAGGCCATACTCTCACCTTTTCCTTCTGATATTGAAATGTGTTGGCAAGGGTGTACAACCTCAGAGCTTCTTTCTTCATACTAATAATTGATGACGAAGCAGCATAAGTTTTGTCAATGCTTTTCAGCATTTCATGATCATGAAGCTTTTGTTGCTGTTCTTCTTCAATCTTTACTCTCACAGCTTCCATCTGTGAGGTGGGAGTGATGGGCATGGGTTTGGCTTTCGCCAATGTTAGAACTGCAGACAGAGGCAGCCTATCTTCTTCCACATCATCCTCTTCTTCTTCTTCTTCTAGCCTCAACACCCTTCTCTTCTTCTTCTTAGGTGCATCATCGGCTATTGGTTTAGATGGTAAGGGAGTTGGTTTTGTGGGTTGTGGTTGTGGTTGTTTTGGAGAGGGAATGTTGACAGGCTGAGTTAGCATTTTGGAGGTGAGTGTTGCTTTTGAGTATTTGGCTAGCTCAGTCTTGCTCCCTGCTCCTGCTTCATTCAAAGCTTCAATAACAAGTCCCTTAGTATATGTTTCAGATGAACACATCTTGGTGGTGATTGCCAAGATATTGTCCCTGGACCAAGCTTTGATTTCGATCATAGATCTTCCCAGATATTTTGCAATAAATCTAAGGATGATCTCAAGCCTTTCTCTTTCTAACACTTCATAACTTGCCCATCTATTCTCGATTTCTTCAATCTCTAATCGTCGAATCTCAGAGTCAAGTTTATCGGTATCATGGCCTTGCCTAAACAGCTGATCAATGATGTTGTCCATTGATCTGCTGTGTTCGGCATCAACCTCTTTTATCAGTAGCTCCAAGGCTTTCTCTTTTTCCTTCTCTTTATCGGTCTCCACATTCAACTCCAACTCCTTTTCCACTACTCTCCCTTCTGTTTCTTTCTCCTTTTCTTTCTCCTCTGTACTCCTCTTTCTTTTTCCTTTCACTGGCTTAATCTCCCCCTTTTCGGTTGCATTCGTTGCAAGGGGTTGATTGCCAGAAAGTTGTTTGCCCACAACCTCCTTTATCAATGGGTGTATTACTGAGGAAAGCCTCTCATCAATGGCTTTAATCACGATGTCAGTGATTATGGGGGTGATGAGAGGGAGGGAATTTTGAAGGATAGCAACTAGTTGCTGAGGAGGGTTATGTTCCTGAGAAATAGTGCCAGAAGCAGAGGCAGGTGGCTTAGTTGTTGGGAGTGGCTCAGTGTTTGGGAGACCTTCAGATGAAGGTGCCATCTGTGAGGTGGTAGAGGCGGATGGTCTTTGTTCCTTAGAAGTTTTGGCAAGCAGCTCTTTGAGTCTGCTCACCTCCTCTTCCAGGATGGTGTTTTGGGCGATTACATCGTAAAAGAAGCCCAGGTCATCATCAGTAGATACTGAATCACCTAACCTCCTGATAGGATCAGGATGAACATGCACTGAGTGTAGCTCAGTTGTAGCATGTGCCCCTTTGTCTTGGAACTGGGGACTTCCTGCCTTAGGACTGTCCGTCATCAGCAGTTGCCTCTGGTAAGGTCTTAGTAATGGTACCAACTACAACCTGATCATATGTTGACGCAGGAGAAGTGGCAGCCTCACCAGAAGTTCCAATCTCCATTTCTACATTAGGAGAAGGAACATTGTAACCCCTATGCTGTGGGTTCTCAGCTGCACTTTGGTCCTCCCCCTCAATGGTAGAAGTGTTCCCAGTAGTAATTGGTAGCTGGGGAGGGGTGTGGAGTGCAACTGAGTCAGCACTTGTGCAACAAGTAATGTAGGACTTTGGGGGGCGGTTGCATGGGGAGATGGGGTAAAAGCAGTCTGCACCTAGGGAGGATGGTGCTCTTCAATGGCAATCTCCTCAAATGAGGAAGATCCCAGATTGGTGGGTACCCCTTCTGAGGTTGCTGCAGGCTCATTTTGAGAGGAATCCTAAGCGGCTGTGGCTGGGAGAGTCCTTATATCCACTAGGGGGTTATAACCAGTGGATATAGCCTGCGTTTGTGTTGTAGGGGCATCCTCAGGGGACTCATTTCCCTGAGTAGCCTTTTTGGTTTTCTTTTTAGTGGGTTTGGTGGGGACTTTTGATTTGGAGGTGGTGGCTGTGGGTTCCAGCTGCGTGGGTTTGCGCAGCTTGGCAACCATTTTGAGTGATTGGTCAGAGTTGTGCGGGAGTATACTTCAGGCAATACAGCCATAGCAGGGACTCCAGGCCAACAAGTCCCTCAACTTGGTGCTGGTTTGCAATTATGGCCATTATGAACGGAGGATATAATATCCAACGGTTAGCAGTTTGTTTTTTAGCCATATCCTTGAGCTCTGAATATAGTATTTCCAAAAAATTTAAAGGTTGTTCCTCAAGGATGGAGTACATTACCTGCTGCCACCTTGTAGACATTTGATCCCAAGAGAAGTCTTAGGAGCCAAACAGACATTACCATGTGAAATATGAGACGTTCAGCATCATGGAATGTTTCTTCAGTATGGTAGAGGCACAAAGGTTTCCCTGATATCCATGGTGGGCAAAGGATAAATCAGTTGTGCCCTTTGGATATCCAGCAGGAGAAGTGGCATCATCCAGGTGTAGAGTTTGACGAAGTTATCGGGAGTGATGACCACTTCGTGGTTGTTGATGACCGACCAGAGAGACGCTGTGTGTTTCTCCCCAGTGGTGAGGGTGACGTTCATCCAAAACTGGTTAAGGGATTCGGCATGAGAATTGGATTGAGAAGAAAGGCCATTTTGTAGGGTGACTGGACCATAAGATCAATAGCATTATCGAACTTAGCCAAGAATGGCGATTTGGTGAGGTAAGCTACACAGTTGTGTCGCGGTTGAGCTGCATGGACGCCATTAATGAGAGGAAGTTTAGAGAGATGAACGTTAGGTTTGAAGAAGATGAGGCTCTGAAGGATTAGGTCAGGGATATTATAAGGTAGGGTTAGAAAACGCCTGAAGGGTTTGGTGTTAGTCATCAGTAGTTTTAAACGACTGTTGACAAGGTATTACGCTTTCAGACGTTGAAACAACTGAAGTTGTGGTTTTAGGCATCAGCAGTTAGAAAACTACTGAAGACCATGGTTTTGACTTCAGATGATGAAACAACTGAAGACTTGGTATTCGTCATCAGTAGTTGGGAAACTACTCAAGACATTGGTTTTGTCAGCAGTTGTAAACAGCTGAGGACTTGGTGTTAGTCTTTAGTAGTTGTGAAACTACTGAAGACATGGCTTTGTCATCAGTTGTTGAAAACAACTGATGACTTGGTATTAGGCATCAGTAGTTGTGAAACTACTGAAGACATGGTTTTGTCATCAGTTGTTTAGGATGAAACAACAGTTGAAGAAAAAACTGAAGAGAAAGTTCTCTTCAGTAGTTTTCGTCATTCATAGCCTTTCAGCTGTTTCATACTGTCCTCAACACTTACTCATCAGACTTTGCATCTGCTTTTCAGGTGTTTCATAGGACGTCAGTACTTATCTGTTTGTACTGATTTCAGTAGTTGTAACTACATCAGTGGTTTAGAACAGATAAAGTACTTCAGTACTTGTGAGGCATTTAGCCATCAGTAGTTATAAAACTACTGAAAGTGAAAGAACTCATCAGCACTTATATGTGACATGGTTACCAATGATCACCAGTACTTTTTACTGAAATCATCAGTAGTTCACTTATTCTAGCTGCAGCATACCAAGCCATAACACAAGGTTTTGGAAAGTAGAACTATCCAAAGGCTTAGTAAAAATATCTGCAAGCTCATCAGCACTAGGCACAAACTTAGGATCAATCAGACCTTTTTCAAAACAATCCCGAATAAAGTGATGTCTGATCTCTATATGTTTGGTCCTAGAGTGCTGGACTGGATTTTTGACAATACACAAGCTGAAGCACTATCCATTAATAATGGAGTCTTAGTCTCTGTAATGCCATAATCCAAAGTTGGTTCTGAAGCCAGAGTACCTGAGAAGTGCAACTGCAGCAGCAATGTACTCGGCTTTAGCAGTTGATGTAGCAACAGATGTTTGTTTCTTACTCTGCCAGAAATCAAACAGTTGCCTAGGAATTGACAACCACGAGAAGTTGTCTTTCTAGTTAACTTGCACCCTGCATAGTCACTATCTGAAAAAGCAACTAATTTGCAAAAGTGTCCAGTGGAATACCATAAACCAAGAGATTATGTACCTTGCAAATATCTAAAGATTCTCTTGACTGCAATCAAATGAGACTCTTTAGGAGCAGCCTGAAATCTAGCACAACACATGTAGCAAACATATATCTGGTCTAGAAGCTGTTAATACATCAAGGACCCAATCATACATCTGTAAAGTGTTTCATCAACAGCTTTACCTTCTGATCTGCATCCAGTTGTGTGGTGTTGCACATGGGAGTAGAACAGGGCTTACAGTTTTGTAAATCAAACTTATTCAAAAGATCTTTTGTATATTGGACTGATGAATAAAGGTTCCATCAGCTTTTTGTTTATTTGCAAGCCTAGAAAGAACTGTAATTCTCCCATTGCACTCATTTCAAACCTCTTTTTCACTAATGTTGTAAAATCATCACACAACTGGGATCAGAGGATGCAAAAATGATATCATCAACATAAATCTGAACAAGTAGCTTACGCTGATCCACCTTCTTAATAAACAAGTTTTATCAATGGAGCCTCTAGTGAAATTATTCTTAAGAAGAAAAGTGGAAAGTGTCTCATACCAGGCTCTAGGAGCTTGTTTCAACCCATAAAGAACCTTATCAAGTTTATACACCCATTCAGGATGTTTATTATCCTCAAAACCTAGTGGTTGACACACATAACTTCTTCCTTTATTTTACCATATAGAAATGCACTTTTGACATCCATTGAAAAACTTTAAGATTGTGGAATGCAGCATAGGCTAAAAACAATCTCATTGCCTCTAGTATGGCTACAGGGGCAAAGGTTTCATCATAGTCAATACCTTCTTCTTGTGAAAACCCCTGTACAACCAATCTAGCCTTGTTCTTAACAATAAGCCCATTTTCATCAGTTTTATTCCTAAACACCCATTTAGTGCCTATTGCACACTTACCTGGGGGAAGAGGAACCAGTTCCCACACTTGCTGTTTCTTGAACTGAAGTAGCTCAAGCTGCATGGCTTCAACCATCCATTGTCTCTCAAAGCAACATGGTTCTGTGGCTCTAGCTGACTGATGAAGAGAGCATAGAAGCAGAAGTTACACAATTGACTTCTTCTTGAAACACTAGCTTTGATATCACCAATAATCTGAGACATTGGGTGATTCTTCAGTTCTTGATAACAATGAGATCTGTGCAAGTGTTTGTAGGACCTTCAGCAGCAGCAGATGTTGATGCAGACTCTTGAAACCAAGAATTAGATGGTAACCCAAAAGATGTAGAGGAATCAGAGATCTCATCAGTATTGTTGTGGATGGAACTGCTGAAGCTACAGGAACATCAAATTTAGCAGACACAGGCAGCCGGTCACTAAACTTGAATAGGTGAGTATTGATATTATCATCATCATTATCAAACCACCAGGTGGAAGACATGCTGCAGAAGATGATTTATCCACATGATCTGCAACAGCTGGAGGTTGATAAGGAACATATTGCAGTATGTCCAAATCAAACAACTCCACAGGGTTTTTGGAGATTCATTAAACTTCACATGCAAAGTCTCTTCACTATCTTTGTTCTGCAGTTGAAGACTCTGTATGCCTTGCAAGTAGATGAATAACCAACAAAACCCTGCATCCGCCTTAGGATCAAATTTTTGGAGTTGATCCTTTGTGTTGAGAATAAAACAGGGACACCCAAATGCTTTGAAAAATGAAATTAGAGGAGCCATGTGATGGAGAACTTCATATGGAGTCTTCATCAACCTCTGATTTACTAAGGCTCTATTCTGCACATAGCAAGCAGTGTTAACAGCTTCAGCTCAAAAGGTCAGTGGCAAACCAGAGTCAGCCAGCATGGACCTTGCAGCTTCAATTAGGGTCCTGTTCTTCCTCTCCACTACTCCATTTTGTTCTGGAGTCCGTGGTATGCTAAACTGCTTTTGATTCCCTTTGAAAGATAGAAGTCATCAAGTGTATGGTTTCTGAATTCAGTTCCATTGTCACTCCTAATACACTTGACTGGAAGGGAATACTGCTTCTCAACATACAACACAAAGTGCATAATCATCTGAGCAACCTCATCCTTTGAATGTAGAAGAAAGTCCATACAAATCTGGAGTAATCATCCACAATTACCGGACAGTATTTCTTCTTTGCCATGCTCATGACTCTCACAGGACCAAATAGATCCATATGCAGTAATTGCAAGCAGGCAGTGGACTTAGGCTCTTCAATAGGAGGGAATGAGACTTTGTGTTGTTTTCCTTTTAAACAAGCAGTGTAGGTTTCATCACAGTGGAACTCCTTTATTGGTAAGCCTCTGACTAAACTATTGTGGATCAGCTGATTCATATTGTGAATTAACATGACCCAGCCTTTGTGCCACAGTTTAGATTCTTGAGAAGAGGCTTTGGAAAATAGGCAAGGATTGCCTCTGAGATCTATTTTCTTGGAATGATCTAAGGCATACACTCTTCCTGTCCTGTTGGCTCTCAGGAGAGTGTGGTCATCCAACACCTTATCAATCAAATGCAGAACTTTGGATGACAGAATCCTACAGTTCTGACTGGTGAAAAGAGCAACATGGCCTTTATCACACATTTGGCTGACACTCAAGAGATTGTACTTGAGATTTTCCACATGATTAACATCATCAAACTTTATTTCTCCATTGGAGACAAAGCCTTTTCCAATGATGTAACCCCTAGCATCATTGCCAAAGAAACAAACCCCTTCTTTCCTTGAGAGTAGTCATAAAGAAGAGAGTTGTTCCCAGTCATGTGCATAGATCCCCCACTGTCTACATACCATGCTACATTGGCATGTTGAAGAACCCTGCAATTATAAACAATCAGTAGTTTTGGAGACCCAAACCTTTTTGGTTTTCGGCCTGTTCTCATCAACAGATGGTAACTAACAGGTTTGATGAAACAACAGTCTGAGAGGAGAAGATGGTGAAGAAGAGGAATCCTTTGGCTTGGACCTCCTTTTCTGTGGTTTCAACATAGGAACATCTAATTGTCAACTCTTCCCAATAGATGTTGAACCATCATAACCAGCTGTGTCTGATTTTATGATAAAGCTTTCAGCTCATCACATATTGCCATTGGAGTTTGATAAGTTCCTATGTTGCACCTTCTTCTTTTGAGCAATCTCAGCTGTTACCTGTTTACCCCTTCCTTTTTGGATTTCTTTATGGACTTAAGGGTACAGGATTTTATGTTGCTGATACAAATGTGATCTCAAACTCAGTTTTCATTCAACCATTTTCTCTTTAATTTCCTCTTTATGTTTGAGTTTGGATCCTCTTTTGTACGAGCAATCATCTGTAAGATGATTGAATAAACCACATACTTCACATGGTTTCTTCTTCATCATATGTTCATCATCAGCTAAAGAGGATGAAATTACTGAAGACTTGCTCTTCAGTGCTTTGGAAAGCATTGTTCGCTTTCTTGACTTCCTCTTTAGTAGTCTCAAAGTCTTTCTACTGACAGTTTTATTCTTTTCAGTACTGACAGTAGTTGGAGTTTGAACTTCAGGTGTTAAATCTGCTCTCTAGTCCTTTCAGGACTTTCAGAATTAACTCCTGAGTTGATCAACTCTTTGATCATGTGAGTGTCAGCAGTGGAACCATCAACATCAGCTGATAGGTTCTGAGAGGGCTTAGTGCTGACTTCTACTTCTGATGGTGCTGAATCAGAAAGTAGATCACATGATGAAATGGATTGGTTATTGCTCTCACCATCAGATTCTACCTCTGCTCTGGGAGTAAAATCTGTAGTGGAGCAGTGTGAATGTAACCAATGCCAACTTCACATTGGAAGCAGATTTCTTACTAAGAAGCATTTCAAAACCTTTGCATGATTGTACCCATCGATCACACTCTACTTGGGTGACTGCAAGGTTTCTTTGAGATCTTTGTACTTCTCTAGAAGTACCTCTTCCCTAGCCTTATAATCTGTTATTTGGCATTTAAGTTTGTAAATCTCATCATTCTTTTCATTAAGCACAGACTCAAATCAGCTTTTCTTTTGGAAATTGTTTGTTCTAGCTCAATGTTCTTGTTAATCAAAGCTACATTTGCTTCTCTAATAGATGCAAATACTGCTATGCATCTTTCAGAACATAATTTGGCTTTTGTCTCAGAGGATACCTGTGATACCTTGGTGTAGAGGCATTAGTAGATGAAGTATCCGCAGAATCCAAAGCCATAAGAGCTAGATTTCCAAAGGGACTGTCACCACCATGTTGACCAGCACCAGTGAACAGTTGTTCATGACCAGACAAATCATCTGGTAAACTGCTCCAGTCACAACTCCTGGGGTGAAGAAGCTGTGTTGTTGAGGTTGAGTTTGTTGATGAGATTGGGAAGGTTGTGGTTGGGGCAATGCTGTGGTTGTTGTGAAATGGAGCTTGAACAAGATTTGGTTGAGGCCTATAATAGCAGGATAAGGATATGACATTGGACCCTGGGGGACAAAGTATGCAGGAGAGCTAGGATGTGAATGATGACCAGAACCAGTAGATGTTGCCCTCTGTTTTATGGACTAGTACTAGAAAAGTCACAAAGGGTGCAGAAGAGTTAGATCCAGTTGGTCTACACTCTCCTGCAAAGTGTCCCAGCCTTTGGCATTTGTGACACCTCAACTTACTCTTGTCAAAACCAACTTTGGTTTTGCCAGAGAGTCTAGGAAATTTCTGCCAGTTCTCTTATAGAACTTCTGAGATCTGATATTAATCAATGCCATTGGCTCAGAATATCCATCTCTTCTAGATCATCATCAGCTATTCCTTTCAAATCATCCATGATGAAGCATAGATTGTCACTATTACTGCCGAATGACTCTCAATACCAACAATGCATGATCAGAACTATTTGAAGAGAAATCAATATGCTCATCATAATTGCTTTCAGATGCAGCATATTCTGACTCATGACCAACCAAGGCAGTATTCCTTGGTACAAAGTCATCAGTGAGCTTCCGATGAGACAGTTTCCTCTTCTGCTCTATCTCTCTTTCAAATGTAAGCAGTTTCCTATGAAGTTGGGTAAGAGATAGGCTATCCAGATTTGCACTAGAGCGTAGGACAATAGTGTATGTGTCCCATCACTCAGGCAGTGATCTGAGGAACCTGTTATTCATCTGGCTATTGGTGTATTCCTGTTTCACCATTTTCAGCTCAGAGATCAAGCAGGAAAAACGCTCAAACTGTTGCGTTAGTGTCTCACCCTTTCTATGAGAGAATGTATCATATTGTTGGGGAAGGATTTCTCTGTTGTTTGCTAAGACCTCATCTGTGCCACCAAATTGTTCCTTCAGGGCATTCCAGAGATCATGAGCAGTTTCATGATCCATAAGCCCTGAATAGATTTCATTAGGCAGTGCCATGGCCAGAATTCCATGGGCTTTAGCATCAATCTCAAACAGTTTCCGATCTTCATCAGAGTATTGTTCCTTCTTCTTCGGAACCATTTGATTGGTTTCTGGATTGTTCACCATAGGCTTATGTGGTCCATGTACCACAGATGTCCAACAACCTGAACTGTTAACAGACAGGTGATGCATTCTTCGCTGCCATATGTTATACTCGGTCCTAACCAGCATCGGGGGCTTGGTTGAGGAACTAGTATTGTGAGGATCATTAGAAGGAGTAGTCATCTCACATTCAATCAAATTCAATTAAGCTATAGAGATTTAGAACAAAAACCAACAACCATTGAACCAAGAGAGATCTCAAAATAAATGAACGAAAGCGTCAGAAATTCAAAAATCTATAACCAGTTCTTGCAAATATGCTAATTCAATCAAACATAGATATCAATTAGCAGTTTCAATGATCAATTGTTAGATCAATCAATGATTAACCTGCTCTGATACCACTTGTTAGGATCAGTGATCTACGTTTGATTGATTAGAGAGTATAGCAGCGGAATTCTAACAATGAATTAGCCAATTCACAAGAACAAAAAGATATTCGATGTAAGAACAAAACGGTTATAGATAGGGAGAATTCTGCAGATATATTTCATTCAATATTCGCTTTCGTGGTAACGGAATGTCACACACAATTAGGTCGACACCTCTTATATAAGATGTGACGTCTGCTTATGTCACTTATAGTGACATCTAACAGAATTTATCACAAACTAGAGATAGTTAACACAACTACTGAAGATGTCAAACAGCTGACATCTTCTTACAAAAATGCTAAGTGTGAACTATTATTACAACTACTGAAAAGAAACTACTGAAACAATAACAACTGAAGAACATACTCTTCAGTTGTTTTACAAATATTGAAACAAAGAAACTACTCAAAGGTAAACCATCACAACTACTGAAGAATACCTCTTCAGCTGTTGTGACAACGTCTGATACTTTGTCTTCAGCACTTGTGTCTTCAGACTTTGTCTTCAGCACTTGTGTCTTGAGACTTTGTTTTCAGCACTTGTGTCTTCAGACTTTGTCTTCAGCACTTGTGTCTTCAGACTTTGTAATCAGCTGTTGTCTTCAGCTGTTGTGCTCTTCAGTAGTTGTTGTGACGTCTGTGGGACTTAAAGATTTTTCTGATCCGGCTCATTGGTTCTTTTGGTCCAACAGCAATGTTTTTAAAATCGAATCGAACAACAATGCGCAAATCACCATTACATACAAAACTAAACTCAAAAGAGTCTGAGACAAACGCGCACGACAAAGCATGGTCTCAATTTTTAGTTATCAAGTAATCATCAAGATTAATTAAGGTGAATTAGGAGTATTCAGGTCATACAGGGTTGATATACGATCATCACAAATTAGGGCCACTTAAGGGTAACTAACGTCTATGACTATTTTATTGTATTCATTTCAAACATAATATGACCTATAAGGTCTATCCACTAAATGCTATCAACAATCCAAACGCATATGACCCGTTAACATTAAGTAGTTAGTAAATTTGGTTGTGGTTAGGCCTGGCAAAATGGGCGGGTCGGTTGGGTTAGGTGTCGGGTCTGGATGGGTTCGGGTGAGGACGGGTTTGGATCAGGACGGGTTCAGAGCAGAAACGGATCAGGGTGGGTTCGGGTTAAAATAGGTTCGGGTTAAGATGGGTCGGGTCAGAATGGGTCATATTTGATACTAATTATGAAATACTATCAAACTAATTCTATATGTGTAGTACCATCCTAAAAAATCAAACTAAAATACTATCAAACTCATCAAAACAGTTAAATAACCCACAAATCAAAACAATCTATATTAGTAACCCTAATCAATCATATAATAGAACATCAAACGAATCTATAGTAGAACTATCAAACTGAATGACAAGGGGACCAAGTGCTCTTCGTTGGTTGATACAAACAACTTCCCCTATAACCAATCATATTTGGTTCATTTTTACTATTGCTATTTTTTTTGCAAATTATGTTGGTTTGATTAATTTTCTTACAAATTATTATTGGTCATCAGAATTGAAATTGAACAAAAAACCCCAATCAGAACAAAAAACCCCCGAGCGGTGCTTGTGTTTCAAGTCAAGAACAAAAACCCCCAATCGAAAGTTCATGTTTGAGAAATCGAACTTGAAAACCAAAGCCAAATCTCACAGTTTTCTTCACAAAACAAAATCAAAATTGAACAGAAAGAAAGTGAATACATGTTTTGTGCAATTGGCGATGACGAATTGAGGATGGCGATGGGTAGCGAACTACAAGAGGGAGCCTATCCTGACCCGCGATGATCGATAGGCAGCAGACTTCAACATCTTCAACTCTTCTATACTTCTATAGTTCCTTAACTTCCTTCTAAGATTGATGATGTGCTGATGTAGTATTGTGCTTTAAAAGCACCAAGACTGGACTCTATGGTGTTGATGAGAACCTATTCTTTTCTTGGGTACCCATCTTGATCCATTATTTATATTTAGGGAGTCCATCTTGACCCATTAATTATTATGTTTATTTTTAAGAGTTGTCCATCCTAACTCTTTGATTAATATCCTTGACCCAAATAACCCATAGCTTTATTTTCTAAAGTCCAAATCAGCCCGTAACTATACAGATGGGTCATGTTTACCAGGTCTAGTTGTGGTGCTAACATGTGTCATCTCAAGTTATTCTTTTATTAGAGTAAAAAGATTATGGGACTCATATTTTTTCCTTTCCCAAGATCAACGCCTTTTGGGAATTTTCGAGGCCGATTGTGCTACTTAAAACATTATTTTATCTTATTTCTAATGACCGAAAACTTTTATATTCCAAACACATAACTTTAGAAAATATCTCAATCTATATCATGAATTAAAATTTATAAATCGGCATTACATTGACATAATAATAAACTAACTACAAACAATATGTAATCATGCTTATAGATAGAGTCAATCAAGAAAAAAAAATGAATCAAATTTAATTTTTGTTTCACAGATCATAATAGTCAAATAATCAAATTATATATTTCCATCAAAATATACATACTAAAACCCTTATTTTATTCCATAACTTCCGACTAAAGTTTTACAAGAACAAACCAGAGAAATAGGGATGTCAAACCCCTCCATAACCACGTTCCATAGTAATGATTCAAACCCCATTATCATTCAGTTCCTTTCTCATAAAACAAACTGTCCTCTCGTTCTTCTATGTGCGCTCTTAAAGTCTCCGGTACCGTTTGACGAATTTCACTCAAACCGATCGGTATCTGCGAATCAAGGTATGTTGTTTGACTTGGTGAACTGATGATAGTATAATTTTTCTAGATTTTGCTTGAATGTAACTTAATTATTCTTTTTAGGATGCATATTTATGATAAGTTTATATGTTATGTGGAGACCATACTATAGTCAAAAGCAAGAGTTAGTGGGGATTGGTTTTGGATTACTTCGACAACTTAGTTTGGCATTAAAAAGTCCTTAAGATCGGTGATATGCTGTAATCATGTTCACTTAGTTGATTTCCATCTTTTAGTTTATTGGTATGTTTCTTTGAATGCATTTGATGGATGAATATGTCATGTAAGGAAATTACCTTTGGAAATCTTCTTTAAAATTAAGAAGCCAGAACTTGATATATTCATTGGTGTTTGGCATTCAAGTTCTGTGTATCATTTAATTTTTTAGTTTTTGATTAACCTCAATAAAATCTAGGAAATAGCATATTTCTTGAAACATGATTTGTGTTTTCACTTTTAATCCTAGACACACTTTAGTGGGTGAATGCCTTCGTAGAGGTAAATGGTCCGCAATGATGGTGCTAATTATAAGAAACAGAATGATGAACATGGATTCCTTTATAATACACACTATATATCTATTTAATTGACAAATATCAATTCAAAAAACATGTTTTGTCATTGTTGAATTAAAAAGGAGCATAGATCTTGCTGTCAATTCTGAGAAAAATGAATTCGAACATCCAAAATTCAGCAAAAAGGTTTAAGCTTTAAATTAATTTTACATTTGAATGAAATATATTGAATCTAAGTTTTAGCAAACTTACTTTCAGGTCAACTTAATAGTTTCTTAGATGTTGACCCAATAGTTTGAACTTTCTTTTTAATTTTAGATGTTGAACATTGAATCTGATGATTTTATTGGTTCTTTTTATGCAGTACAATGTGGATAGTTTTGTTAGTGACGATGGTTAGTGCCATTACAAGAAAGAGATCTAAAGAACAAGATTGAGGTCAACTTAAAACTCAGTCAACCATTGATGGAAGTTCATCTGAGATTGTACAACAACCCACACGTAAACGCAATCGTCGTTCGTCCAACCTTGATTTCAATGGTAAATGTTCATTTTTTTGTTATATCATATAATTTTTTTCATTTGTAGTGAATAGTATAATCATATTTTGAAAATGCAGCTGTTGCAGTTGAACATGTTCCTCACTCAGGTACATTTTATATTTGTACAACGTTAAATTTAATATTTTGATTGATGCATATTATTTATACATATGCATGTTTTTATATGAGAAATGATTATATTCCGATGTATTTTGGCTAACTTATAATATTTACTACGGATTTGAATTAATGTCCAGATGTGAATCAACCCCCGGTCGATCCACCAAAAAGGCGTGGTCGAAATCTTAATCGTAGTGCTACAAAGACTTTGGAGACGTTGCCTGGGGTTCTAAACTTTCTTTAAAAATGGCCAATGTACATGATAAAAAAGTAAAGAAATTCGTTGGGACTTCAGCTACTCAGTTTGCAACAGAGTATAGGATTGTAATGCGTAATATATGTCGTGATGAACTTTCATAAATGGGAGTCCATTCCTGCCGATGTTATGGAGCGAATGTATGAAAAGTTACAAGTCGTAAATATTATTAACTTTTACGGATTTAGAAATTATTAACATGTTATATTTTCATTCTAATAAAAAAAATATTATTAATTCTACACTTGGTTTGCATTGAAAAACTTTTATGTGTTCCCTATTATTATATTTAGTGGTACTGTTCGCATATATTTCATGTAGGCAAAATTCCAGCTATTGCGAGCATATATAGTTTTTATGGCGTATGTGGATGATCACCTACATCGTCAATGGAGACGTACTAGACGAAAATTGAGTGCTCATTGGAAGAAGAATGGCAGAATAACCAATCCACATTTAGCAAGATCAAATATGGATCCCAATTGTCGAAGCCAGAAGATTGGAACCACTTACGTGACTATTGGGAGCTACAATCAACTCAAGTAAGTTTGCTCAATGCTTGAAAAACCAATTTATTTATAATTAGATTTTACAAACCCTTTGCCTTTTTATTATATAATTATGTTTTTTTACGTAAACTACAATAACCTGTACGCCGCAAGGTGTTCACAATTATGTTCTTTAACATTATCAATCCATAGAAAGATGATTTAGTGTATAAGATTAAAATATAATTCTCAGTTTTCTATATTATTACTATATGATTAATTATGATATGTATTCCTAGTTGATTAGCCATGTATTTTAAAATTTTTGTTTTAGTTTTTAGGCTCTAACATGTGCGTTGGTTATTATAGAAATATAGTATGCAGATGGAAGTTAATCGTCAAAAACAAAGAATTACAAGTAGAGAAGGCTCACGATCAATTGTGAATCATGTATTTCCTATGGTAAGTCTTGAATATTAAAATCTAAACGTTTTATTTGATTTAGTGAATTAGTTTAGCACCCCTTGTTTTTTAAACCATATTTGAAACATACACATTAGACTTTGATTATTTGTCATAAATTTGAACATAGTATATGCGTGTAACTTAGTATATTATTTGACAAATAAATGTAAGCACACATATGTGTAGTACTACTAGTTTTGTCTAGGCAACTTAATTGTGTACCTCTTCATTGTTGTAATTGAGCTTCAAAATCAAATAACTAATGAGTTTAATTGTGTACTTGCTTAGTTTTCTAATTGTGCATAAATATCGAATAACTAGTGGCATTCATAGTTCTCTTAGCTTTAAATTTGTCTATGCAACTTAACCTCTAGTTTTATATTTTTTAATGTATATTTATCTATCTTTATTTAAAGTTCTTAAATTCTTATTATCATAGACAAATTGTGAGACTCAAACGCACCCTACCCCATTTGAAGTATATCACAAGCTACATTTTAATGCTGAAAAACAAGGATGGCTAAATGATGGCGCACGCATTCAATATGTAAGTTATAACTCTCTAGGATCATGTCAAATTGATTATACGTATAATATTTTTCTTGTTTTTGTATACCATTAAATTTGTTAGGAGAATATTATTCGTCATAAAGAAGGCGGTGGCGAAGTTAACTTTAGAACGTACAACTATAACGACTACCATGCACCATGAGCTAGAAAAAGAGGCTATTCAAAGTGTGTGTGCCAAGGAGAAAACAAAGAAATCTGCATGGATGGTAGGCGTTGGATGAGTGCTTAGAAAAAAAGATTTTTGGATGACATCAACAACTCAATCTTCTCAACAACATTCAAGCGAGGCCAAAACTCTACGCAATCAAGTAGCTTCACTAAAAGAAGAATTGAAACAAAGCAATGAAAATTATGAAAAATTGTCGATATTCATGAGCTCGAAGTTTCCAGATTTTGAGGGTGTAGCATCTGCTCCTGCAAGTAGTGGAGCAACCTGTTCGGAGGAGCAACTTAATGATGATGTTCATGGCACTGACAGTTTGATTTAGTATGTTAGCTAAGACATGTTTTTATTGTGTTTGGTTGTTTTATGTTTTATGGAGTTGGTTGTTTTATGTTTTATGGAGTTTGGTTGTTTTATGTTTTATGGAGTTTGGTTGTTTTATGTTTTATGGAGTTGTGGTTTGTTTCTTTATATGACAGTTTTATTTTTGTACGTTATCTAAGACATATTTGGGTATGATTTTAAAGACTAATCTTCCGAGTTTAAGTATATATATTAAAGATATGAAAAATTAATTATAAGCTACTACTTATTAGTTTGTAAAAGTCATATTTGGGACTAAAAAAGTTACTAAAACTTATAGATTTTCAGTCTTTGACACATACGTTTGACATGAATTAATATGACATCTAAGATTAAAATCCAGTCCTGAAAAAACATATTAAATACGGAAATGTTATGTTATCAAGTACTAATTATTAGTCTCTAAAGAATACATTACTGACTAAATGTTTTGTTATCAGGGAGTAAATCTCAGTCTTTACAACATCTTATTAAGGACTGAATTATCATGAAACCTAGATCTAATTATGCATATTTAGGACAAATTTGACAAGTTTAAGAACTAATTTTCTATCTCTAAACGACTATCACCAAAGACTGATTCTTAGTCGCGGATGAAAGGTATTCGAGAGTGAAATGACTTCAAACAATGGGATAAATTAAAGACTAAATTAGGTGTCTTAGAGACTGAATGTTAGTCCCTATTGACCGCACACAATTGAGACTGAAATTTAGTGACTAATGTGAGTATCTAGGACTAGGTATTAAGAACTGACCAGGGAATACCAAAATCAGTCTCTGATATCCATTAATGACTGATTAGGGGATATTAGAGAATAATTTTTCAGTCTTAAATAGCCCACATTTTTGTAGTGACCAGACATCTACAATTGTTTTACTTAACACAAGAATGCTAAGTCTCTCTATGATGCCCTCTGTTAATTTGATGATGGAAATGATGACTTAGTGAAAGACAAGGGTATTCAGGCTAAAAAGAAGTTTAACTCATTCGTGGGTTATAACAATAAGTGTCTCACTGATCTAACAAACTGTTTTCTAACAGTCTCCAGCACACTAAAGAAATACGATGAAAAACTCTACAACATTGAGTAAATGAATAGGTTGTTGGACTCACTATGTTGGCTATTCCTCTTATTAGAAAGCCTATCGGGTATATAACAAGAGAACTCGTATTATGTAAGAGTCTTTCTATGTTGATTAGCAGGAATCTAATTCCTATACTATCCGATCAAAACCAGCATGGTTCTTTGACTCAAATTTGGCTTCCAACTCTTTCAATCTTCTGGTCTTTAATGTTGTTGCATCTATCTCTAATGTCCAAACAATTATCGTTTCTCCAGATCCATTACCAATCGTTACTCCGGTTCATCAAGCCCCACCCAATTCATCACCCGACAATGCCACATCTACAGACATTCCATCTTCCTCATCGTCCTTTGACAGTCCAACTCCACCTATTTCTGCATCCCTTCCCTCGTCTTCCACCTCTACATCATCTCAACCTATTTCATGAGCATCCCTAATTGAATCTATCCAACCATGTTCTTTTCCATCATCTACCTAACAACAACCCATCAATCCATCTTCTTCAAATACCCTATCCATAACGAGCAATTTCAAAACCTTTTAAGACCATTCCCATGATAAAATTATTGGATTTATAACCGATGGAGTTCGGATGTGGAGTCAACCTGGTTTGATTAATGTATGATTATTCTCTTGATATATGCCCCAACTTGTTCCAAAAAAATGTTCATTTAGGTTTTCAGCATCCTTGTTAGGTGGAATCAATACAAGTGGAGTTGCAATAGTTCTGGAAGCTCAAAGTGTGGACGCTTGCCGATCTTCCATGAAACAAATGCCTAATAGGCACGAAATGGGTATTCAAGAACAAACCCGGTGACCATGGTATTGTGGTAAGAAACAAATCAAGATTGGTGGTTCAAGGCTTTTCCTAAGAAGAAGGGATTGACTACACGAAGGTCTTTGCTCCTTTGGCCCGTCTTGAAGTTATATTGATTTTTCTGGCTCATGTTGCCAACAAACAAGTCAAAGTCAATTAGATGGATGTCAAATGTGCATTTCTATATGGTCACATTAATGTGGACATATATTTGTGCCAACCACCAGGGTTTGACGATCCATACTTTTTTGACAAAGTCTACAAGCTTGAATAATCTCTCTATGGTCTTCATCAAGCTCCTTGCATTTGGTATGAAACTCTAACATAATATCTTCTGAGCAATAGTTTCTCTCGAGCCACCAATGATATGACTCTATTCAAGAAAGAAGTGGATGGTGAGATGCTAATTGTGTAAGTCTATGTGGATAATATTATTTTTGGCTACACCAATCCAAAGTTATGTAGGGAGTTTGAGGAGGTTATGCATAGTCGTTTTGAAATAATCATGATGGGGGAGATGTGCTTTTTCCTTTGGTGGCAACTTGAACCAAACCTATAGGGAATTCTCATTTATTAGGAGAAGTACATCAAAGAAATTCTAAAGAAATTCTAAATGGATGATTCTTTTTCTAAACTAACTCCTTTCACAAGTCAAACTTGCCTCACTTAAGATGAGAATAGGAAACCTGTTAATCCTTATCTATATAGATCTACGATCGTTTCTCTAATGTATCTTACACCAAGCCATCCTCATCACCTTTGGTGTAGGATATGGTGCTCGATACCAATCCGCCCCGAAGGAGTGTGAAGAAAAGGCTGTAAAACGAATCTTTTGTTATCTTAAAGGCTCTTCTTGTGTGGGGCTTTGGTATCTTTATGGTGGAAATTTTAATTTACACGCTTATTCTGATAGTGATTCAAATGGTTTCAGGTTAAATAGAAAATTGGTTACTGTAGGTTGTCAATACTTAGAAAATTGTATTGTATCATGATAGATCAAGAAAAAAACTATTGTTTCTCTTTCCGGTTGTTTCCCATAAGTGATATGGATACAACATCAAATGATTAACTATGGCATCAACTTTCTCCATAAACCTTTGTTCTTTGACAACAAAGCTGCCATTGGAATTGCAAAGAATCCTATTCACCATTCTCGCTCCAAGCACATAGAGATAAGGCTTCATGCAACCCGTGATGATGAGGAGAAGGTTTTTATTGATATTATTCCTATTGCCACTAAACATTAAAAGCCTATTCTTTACACTAAAACATTCAATAAACCTTATTTTTTATGAACTAATCTCCATCCTACGATTAATATCATTTTAAACTCATTTTCTCCTTTATCTCGTGTACATTCTATATATTTTTCATTTATTGTTTTCTTTCTTTTTATAATGTGTAAGCTCCATAGTCCTCCAAACCATATGCATTGTAAAATGAATAAAAATTAAAAAAATACAATTATACACACACACACACACATATACATATACATATATATATATATATATATATATATATACATATATATATACATATATATATACTGACAGGATCAGTGATCTCAAGTTTGATGGATTAGAGTGTAACGCAGCGGAATAAGATCAAGAATTAGACAAATTATAGCAAGAATATGATATTCGTAAGCATTAAGAACAAATACAGTTATAACGAGAGAATATCTTTCTGTGAGAAGGAATGATTCAATTATATCAAATGTTTCTGCTCAATCATTCGCCGATTACAATTAGGTTGACACTCCTTATATAGAGTGTAATCACTGCTGAAATCACGGGATAGTGACATCTGGTAGATTTATTACAAAAATAACTAACACTTAACAAACTACTGAAATGTTCATAACTACTGAGAACATATCAGAGTGCTAAGCATAAAATATAAAACTACTTATGCTAAACTACTGAAACTACAACGAATGAAGAACAAGCTCTTCAGTCGTTTTACAAAACTACTGATAAACACAACTACTGAAGAATTACTCTTCAGCTGTTGCGACAAACTACTGAAAAGGAAAATATAAAACTACTAAAAGAAAACCGTCACAACTACTGAAGAAGACCTCTTCAGCTGTTGTGACAACGTCTGATACTTGGTCTTCAGTACTTGTCTTCAGCACTTGTCTTGTCTTCAGCACTTGTCTTGAGACTGTCTTCAGCACTTGTGTCTTCAAACTTTCTCTTCAGCACTTGTGTCTTCAGACTTTGTCTGCAGCACTTGTCTTCAGACTTTGTCTGCAGCACTTGTCTTCAGACTTTGTAATCAGTTGTTGTCTTCAACTGTTATGGACTTCAGCAGTTCTTGTGACGTCTGTGGGACTTAAAGGTTTTTCTGATCAGGCTCATTGGTTCTTTTGGTCCAACAAACTCCCCCTGAACCAATGCAGCCAAAACCTTTAACTTTATTGGGGTCCCACTTATTGTTGGCAGAATGGTTGGTCTTTTTCCTTCTTGATCAGTTGAGAAGATGACCCATATAAGCACTGGCCTAGGAATGAGTCTGAGATGATTTGGTTGGCAATGTATGGATGGGAGCTCTGTATTGGGGAATTGGACACTTAGCTGTTCCCCCATCCATGAGATCTACTTCCCATGTATAAGCCTGTAGGATTCTCTGGTGTATGCTCTGAGAAACATAATTGTTCTTCCATGGTAAGATTTTCAGCTCCACCATCAAACAGTCCTTCACGCCCATACAGCTCTGAAATGTACTTAGCCTATTTGCCATTTTTGAGCTCAACTGTTTTAATATGTCTGTATGCAAACTCATCTGGGTGAGTACCTTCAAGTAACAGACTGAGCTCATTTTGTTTGAAGTTCTCAAGCCTCTTGTAGACTAACCCCTTTTTAATTACTCTGTTCTCTATCTTTTGGGGTGGCTGTTTAGTCTCATAGGCCTTCTTGAAATCTTCTACAATTTCCCAGGGTGATACTACAAGGACCACTGTGATCTCTTCATCTACGATCCCTTTTACTTGGCCCTTGTATCGCAAAGGAATGTCTTTCTTTACAATTCTGTGAGCCACCCTAGGATCAGGCCATATTCTCACCTTTTCCTTTTGATATTGAAATGTGTTAGCAAGGGTGTACAATCTCAGAGCTTCTTTCTTCATACTGATTATTGATGAAGAAGCAGCATAAGTTTTGTCTATGCTTTTCAGCATCTCATCATCATGAAGCTTTTGCTGCTATTCTTCTTCTATTTTTACCCTCACAGCTTCTATCTGTGAGGTGGGAGTGATGGGCATAGGTTTGGCTTTAGGCAAAGTTAGGACTGCAGAAAGAGGCAGCCTATCTTCTTCCTCATCATCCTCTTCTTCTTCTTCTTCTAGCCTCAACACCCTTCTCTTCTTCTTCTTGGGTGCATCATCGGCTGTTGTTTTGAGGGTAAAGGAGTTGGTTTAGTGGGTTGTGGTAGTGGTGATTTTGAAGTGGGAGGTTTTGCAGGTTGTTCTAGCATTCTTGTAGTGAGTGAGGCTTTTGAGTGTTTTGCTAGTTCCTTTCTGTTCCCAGCACCTGCCTCATTTAGTGCTTCAATCACCAATCCCTTAGTGTATTCTTCATACGAACAGATCTTGGTGGTTATTGCCAAGATACTGTCCCTGGTCCATGACTTAATCTCGATCAATGATCTCCTAAGATACTTTGCAATGAATCTGATCATGATCTCTAGTCTTTCTCTTTCTAATGCATCATAACTTGCCCATCTTGAGTTAACTTCTTCAACTTCAAGTCTCCTAATCTCTGAGTCAAGCTGTGCAGTATCGGACCCCTGTCTATACAGTTGATCAATAATGGAGTCCATTGATTTACTGTGTGTAGCATCCGCCATTTTGATCATCTCATCGAGTTTGAGTTCTTTTCTTTTCCTTCAACCTTCCTCTTCTTATATGTGACATGAAAGTCTTTGTGACTTTCACCCACTTGATCAATGTCAGCTCCCTTCACAAACTCCTCTTCCTTCTCAGTCTCCTTTTCTTTCTTCCCCTCTATGCTCTTCCTCTTTGCTTTCACTGACTGACTTTCCCCCTTTTTGGTTGCATTGGTTGCAAGGGTTTGAGTAGCAGAAAGCCTTGTGCTCACAATCTCCTCCACCAGGGATTGTATGATTAAGGGAAGCCTCTCATCCATGGTTTTGATCACAATGTCTGTGATCATTGGGGTGATGAGAGGTAGGGATTGCTGAAAGATAGTAGCTGTTTGCTCAGAGGGGTTCTGTCCCTGAGAAGCAGTGCCAGAAATAGAAGCTGGTGGCTCGGAAGTTTTGAGTGGCTGAGTGTGTGGGAGACCTTCAGGTGATGGTGCCATCTGTGGGTTTTTGTGGTGGCAGATGGACTTGCTTCTTGAGAGAATTGGTCAAGTAGTCTTTGTAGTCTACTGACTTCTTCCTCAAGAATTGTGTTCTGGGCCAGAACATCATAAAAGAAGCCCAGGTCATCATTAGCAGATGCTGAATCACCTGACGTCCTGCTTGTAGCAGGATGTACATGCACTGGGTGTAGAGCAGATGTAGCATGTGCCCCTTTTTCTTGGAACTAGGGACTTCCAGCCTCAGGACGATGTCCATCATCAGCTGTTGCCTCTGGTGAGGTCTTAGCTATGTTACCAACCTCAGTCTGATCATATGTTGATTCAGAGGAGGTGGAAGCCTCACCAGATGTTCTGATCTCCATATCCACACCAGGAGATAGAACATTTAAACCCTGGCGTTGTGGGTTGTCAGAAGCATGTTGATCCTCTACCTCAATTGTTGTGGTTCTCCCCTTTGTTGGTGTTTGTTGGGGAGGAGGAGAGGCACGCAGCTGAGTCAGCACGTTTGCAATTATAATGGTTGGACTTTGTAGGGCGGTTGCAGTGGGAGATGGGGTAAAAGCAGTATGCACCTGGGGAGAATGGTGCTCTTCAATGGCAATCTCGTCAAATGAGGAAGATCCCAGATTAGTGGGTACCCCTTCTTGGTTGCTGCAAGCTCCTTTTGAGAGGAATCCTGAGCGGCTGTGGCTGGTGAAGTCCTTGTATCCACTAGGGGGTTATAACCAGTAGATATAGCCTGCGTTTGTGTTGCAGGGGCATCCTCAGGGGACTCATTTCCCTGAGTAACCTTTTTTGACTTCTTTTTAGTGGGTTTGGTGGGAACTTTGGATTTGGAGGTGGTGGCTATGGGTTCCAGCTGCGTGGGTTTGCGCAGCTTGGCATCCATTTTTAGTGATTGGTTAGAGTTGTGCCCGGAGTATACTTCAGGCAATACAGCCGTAGCAGGGACTCCCAGGGCAACAAGTCACTCAGCTTGAAGCTGGTTTTCAATTATGGCCATTATGAACCGAGGATATAATATCCAACAGTTAGCAAGTTGTTTTTGGGCCATATCCTTGAGCTCTAAAAATAGTATTTCAGAAAAATTTAAAGGTTGTTGCTCAAGGATGGAGTACATTACCTGTTGCCACCTTGTGGACATTTGATCCCATGATGAAGTCTTGGGGGCAAGACAGACATTTACCATGTGAAAGATGAGACGTTCGGCATCCTGGAAATGTTTCTTCAATATGGTAGATGCACTCAGGTTACCCTGGTATCCATGGTGGGCAAATGATTGATCTGTTGTGCCCTTTGGATAACCAGTTGGGAAAGTGGCATCATCCAGATTGAGGGTTTGGCGAAGAGTGTCTGGAGTAATGACCACTTTTTGACGATGGAAAAACGATTGAAGAGACTCTGTGTCATTCTCCTCAGAGACAAGAGTGACATTTGTCCAGAATTGGTTAAGAGATTTGGCATATATGGTGGGATTTAACAGAAAAGCCGTTTTGTAAGGTGACTGAACCATTAAATCAACGGCGTTGTGAAACTTGGTCCAGTATGGCAATTTTGTGAGATGTGCGACACAGTTGTGTCGTGGTTTTAGTTGCATTGTCGCCATTGATGAAGAGAGGTTACAGAGTTTTTGAACGTTAGGTTTGAGAAGAGAAGAAAGAAAAACGCTGAAGGTGGGATAAGGTATTTAAAGGGTAGGGTTAGAAAACGACTGAAGGTTTTGGTGTTAGTCATTAGTTGTTGAAACTACTGATGATGTGGTATTAACTTTCACATGTTTGAAATGACTGACCGTATTGGTGTGATCAGCAGTTTTTATAAAACAACTGAAGACTTGGTTTTAACCGTCAGACGTTGAAACAGCTGAAGTCTCTGATTTAGTCATCAGTAGTTATGAAACTACTGAAGACAGTTTTGACTTCAGGTGGTGAAACAACTGAGGACTTGGTATTAGTCATCAGTAGTTGTGAAACTACTGAAGACAGTGGTTTTGTCATCAGTTGTTGTAAACGGCTGAAGACTTGTTGTTAGTCTTCAGTAGTTGTAAACTACTCAAGACATAGTTTTGGCTTTAGTTGTTTTAATGAAACAGTAGTTGTAGAAACGACAGAAGAGAAGTTTCTCATCAGCTGTTTTTGTCAATTCATAGCTTTTCAGCTGTTTCAGTCTGACCTCCACACTTACTCATCAGACTTAGATCTGAGTTTCAGACGTTTCATTGGTCATGAGTACTTATCTGCATTTCTGACATCAGTAGTTGTAGCTACATCAGCTGTGTGATTACATCAGCTGTTGTAACTACATCAGCTGTTTAACAAATAAAGTACTTCAGTACTTGTGAGGCATGTAGCCTTCAGTAGTTATAAAAACTACTGAGAGTAAAAGAACTCCTCAGTACTTATATGTGACATGGTTACCAATGATCATCAGTACTTATTACTGAGATCATCAGTAGTTGTCACTTATTCTAGCTGCAGCATACCAAGCCTTAACACCAGGTTGTGGAAAGTTGAACTATCCAAAGGCTTAGTAAAAATGTCTGCAAGCTCATCAGCACTAGGAACAAATTTTGGATCAATCAGACCTTTTCAAAACAATTTCTAATAAAATGGTCTTTGATTTCAATATGTTTAGTCCTAGAGTGCTGGACAGGATTCTTGACAATACAAAGAGCTGAAGAGCTGGCCATTAACAATGGAGTCTTAGTCTCTGTTATGCCATAATCCAATAATTGGTTTTGAAGCCAGAGTACCTGAGATGTACAGCTTGCATCATCAATGTACTCTGCTTCAGCAGTTGATGTAGCAACTGAGGTATGTTTCTTACTCTGCCAAGAAATCAAGCAGTTGCCTAAGAATTGGCATCCTCCAGAAGTGGACTTTCTTGTCAACTTACACCCTGTATAGTCACTGTCAGAAAAAGCAACTAATTTACGAGAATGTCTAGTAGAATACCATAAACCTAGAGATGGAGTGCCTTGCAGATATCTAAAGAACCTCTTGACTGCAATCAGATGAGACTCTTTAGGTGCAGCCTGAAATCTAGCACAAACACATGTAGCAAACATAATATCTGGTCTAGAAGTTGTTAAGTACATCAAGGACCCAATCATACACCTGTAAAGTGTTTCATCAACCACTTTACCTTTCTGATCTGGATCCAGTTGTGTGGTGTTGCACATGGGAGTAGAACAGGGCTTACAGTTTTGTAAATCAAACTTTTCCAAAAGATCTTTTGTGTATTTGGACTAATGAATGAAAATTCCATCAGCCTTTTGTTTGATTTGCAAACCCAGAAAGAACAGTATTTCTCCTATGGCACTCATTTCAAACTTCTGTTGCATCAACTTTGTAAAGGCATCACACAACTGTGGATCAGAGGATGCAAAAATAATATCATCTACATAAATTTGAACAAGTAGATTATGCTGCCCAGCTTTCTTAATAATTAAAGTCTTATCTATAGAGCCTCTAGTGAAATTATTTTCCAGAAGAAAGTTTGATAATATCTCATACCAGGCTCTAGGAGCTTGTTTCAACCCATAAAGAGCCTAATCAAGCTTATACACCCAATTAGGATGTTTATTGTCCTCAAAACCTGGTGGTTGACATACATAAACCTCTTCTTTAATTTTCCCATACAAAAATGCACTTTTGACATCCATTTGAAAAACTTTAAGGTTGTGATAAGCAGCATAAGCTAGAAACAATCGAATTGCTTCCAGTCTGGCTACAGGGGCAAAGGTTTCATTATAATCAATACCTTCCTCTTGTGAAAACCCCTGTACAACCAGTCTGGCCTTATTCTTAACAATAAGCCCATTTTCATCAGTTTTGTTCCTAAACACCCATTTAGTGCCTATTGCACACTTACGTGGAGGTAGAGGAACCAGTTCCCACACTTGCTGTTTCATGAACTAAAGAAGCTCAAGCTGCATGGCTTCAACCCATCCATTGTCCCTTAATTCAATGTGATAGTTCTTTGGCTCTTGCTAACTGATGAAGAGAGCATAGAAGCAGAAATTTTACAATTGACTTCTTGTTGACACGCCAGCATTGATATCACCAATGATTTGAGACATAGGGTGATTCTTCAGATCTTGGTACATAATAAGATCTGTGCAAGTGTTTGTAGCAGGCTCAGTAGCAATAGATGGTGATGGTGAAGCATTTCCTAGAAACCAATCAGTAGATGGCAATTCAAAGGAAGTTGAAGTTGTAGAAATCTCATCAGCATTTGTTGTGGATTGTGCTACTGGAGCTACAGGAACATCAGGTCTAGCTGAATCAGGCAGTTGATCACTAAACTTGAAAAGGTGATTACTGATATCATCATCATCATCAGTAAAACCAGATGGATGACTAGCTACAGAAGATGATGGATTCATATGATCTGCAACAGCAGGCGGTTGATAAGGAACATATTACAGAATGTCCAGATCAAACAACTCCACAGGGTTTTGTGGAATTGTATCCTTAGGGGATTCATTGAATTTCACATGCAAGGTTTCTTCAACTATCTTTGTCCGACAGTTGAATGCTCTGTAAGCCTTGCAAGTGGATGAATACCCAACAAAATACCCTGCATCCACCTTAGAATCAAACTTTTGGAGTTGATCCTTTGTGTTGAGAATGTAACAGGGACACCCAAATGCTCTAAAGAATGAAATCAAAGGGGCTAAATGATGTAAGACTTCATAAGGAGTTTTCATCAACCTCTGATTTACTAAGGCTCTATTCTGTACATAGCAGGCTGTATTGACAGCTTCAGCCCAAAAGGTCATTGGCAGTCAAGAATCAGCCAACATGGACCTTGCAGCTTCAATAAGGGTCCTGTTCTTTCTCTCCACTACTCCATTTTGCTCAGGAGTCCTTGGGATGCTATACTGCCTCTTGATTCCCTTTGACAAGTAAAACTCATCAAGAGTGTGGTTTCTGAATTCAGTACCATTGTCACTCCTCACACACTTGACTGGTAGGGAGTACTGCTTCTCAACATGTAACACAAAGTTCATAATGGACTGAGCAGCCTCATCCTTTGAATGCAAGAAGAAAGTCCATACATATCTAGAGTAATCATCCACAATTACCAGACAGTATTTCTTCTTTGCCATACTCATCACTCTCACAGGACCAAAGAGATCCATGTGAAGAAGTTGTAAGCAGCCAGTGGACTTAGGTTCTTCTATGGAGGGAAATGAAGCTTTGTGTTGTTTTCCTTTTAAACAAGCAGTGCAGTTATCTTCACATTTGAACTCCTTCATAGGCAGTCCCCTTACTAGTCCATGGTTTATCAGCTGATTTATGTTTTTGAGATTAACATGACCCAGCCTTCTATGCCATAGAGTAGATTCTTGAGGGGAAGCCTTGGAAAATAGGCAAGGATGGCCTTTGAGATCTATTTTCTTGGAAAGATCTAAGGCATACACTCTTCCTGTCCTGTTGGCCTTTAGGAGAGCGTATTCATCCAACACCTTATCAATCAAACTTAGGACTTTGGACGACAGAATCCGACGGTTCTGACTTGTGAAAAGAGCAACATGGCCTTTGTCACCCATTTGACTAACACTCAAGAGGTTGTACTTGAGATTTTCCACATGGTTAACATCATCAAACTTTATTTCTCCATTGGAAACAAAGCCTTTGCCGATGATGTAACCCTTTGCATCAATGCCAAATGACACAAACCCCTTCCTTCCTTGAGAGTAGTCATTAAGAAGTGATCTGTTTCCTGTCATATGCATGGATCCTCCACTGTCTACATACCAGATGCCTCTGAGGCATGTTGAAGAACCCTGCAAAACACAACAAATTAGTTAGATTTTGAGACCCAAACTTTTTTGGTTTTGGGCCTGTTCTCATCAACAGATGGTGAACTAACAGGTTTGTTGGAAACAACAGCCTGAGAGGAAGAAGATGGTGAAGAAGAGGAATCCTTTGGCTTGGACCTCCTTTTCTGTGGTTTCAACATAGGAACATCTAATTGGTTAACTCTTCCCAATAGATGTTGAACCATCATAACCAGCTGTGTCTGATTTTGTGATAAGCTTTCAGCTCTCCAGACACATTGGCATTGGAGTTTGATAAGTTCCTATGTTGCACCTTCTTCTTTTGAGCAATCTCAGCTATTACCTGTTTAACCCCTTCCTTTTTGGATTTCTTTTGGACTTAAGGGTTACAGGATTTGATGTTGCTAGTACAAATGTGGCTTCAAACTCAGTTTTCATTTTAACCATTTTCTCTTTAATTTCCTCTTTATGTTTGGGTTTGGATCCTCTTTTGTACCAACAATCATCTATAAGATGATTGAACAAGCCACATATTTCACATGGTTTCTTCTTCATCTTATGTTGATCATCAACTAAAGAGAATTGAACTACTGAAGACTTTTTCTTCAGCACTTTGGAAGCATTATTTGCTTTCTTGATTTCCTCTTTAGTAGCTTTCAAACCCTTTCTACTGACAGTTTTCTTCTCTTCAGTGCTGACAGTAGTTGGAGTTTGAACTTCAGGTGTTAAATCTTGCTCTCCAGTCCTTTCAGGACTTCCAGAAATAACTCTTGAGTTGATCAATTCTTTGATCATGTGAGTGTCAGTATTTGAACCATCAAGAGCAGCTGATAGGTTCAACGAGGGAAAGATACTAACTTCAACTTTTGATGGTACTCTATGAGAAAGTGAATCACATGATGAGGTGGATTGGTTATTGCTTTCTCCATCAGATTTCACTTCTGCTCTTGAAGCAAAATCTGTAGGAGGAGTAGTGTGATTATAACCAATGCCAAAACTTCACATTGGAAGTTGATTGCTTACTAAGAAGCATTTCAAAACCTTTGCATGATTGTACCCATCGATCACACTCTACTTGGGTGACTGCAAGGGTTTCTTTGAGATCTTTGTACTTTTCTAAAAGTACCTCTTCCCTAGCCTTATCATCAGTGATTTGGCATTTAAGTTTATAAATCTCATCATTTTTCTCTTTAAGCATAGACTCAAACTCAGCTTTTCTTTTGGAAATGATCTTTTCTAGCTCTATGTTCTTATTAATTAAAGCTACATTTGCTTCTCTAATAGAGGCAAATGCTGTTATGCATATTTCAGAACATAATTTGGCCTTAGCCTCAGAGGATACCTGTGATACCTGTGATGAAGAGGCATTTGAGGATGATCCATCTGCAGACTCCAGAGCCATAAGTGCCAGATTCCCAAAAGGACTGTCACCACCATGTTGATCAGCACCTGTGAAGAGTTGTTCATAACAAGACATGTCATCTGGTAAACTGTTCCAGTCCACAACTCCAGGGGTGAAGAAGCTGTGTTGTTGAGGTTGAGGAGGTTGATGACATTGAGATGGTTGAGGTTCTGGTAGTGCATGAGGTTGTGGTACCATAGGAGCTTGAACTTGATTTGACTGTGGCATGTAATAACATGGGTAAAGATATGGCATTTGACCCTGAGGAACAAAATATGCAGGAGATTGTGGTTGAGAATGATGACTAGAATTGACAGGATGTTGCCCTCTGTGTTGTTGACTATTGCCAGGGAAAGTAACAAAAGGTGCAGAGGAATTAGATCCAGATGATCTATATTCTCTAGCAGAGTGTCCAAGCCTGTGGATTTGTGACACCTCAACTTACTCTTATCAAAACCAACTTTGGTTTTGCCAGAGAGTCCTAGGAACTTTCTTCCAGTTCTTTTGTAGAACTTCTGAGATCTGATATTTATCAAGGCCATTTGGCTCAAAATATCCATCTCTTCTAAGTCATCATCAGCAATCCCCTTGAGATCATCCATGATGAAGCATAGATTGTCATTATTACACCCTGTAGACTGACTATCAACACTCACAAATGCAGAATCAGAAGTGTTTGAAGAGAAATCAATATGCTCATCATACTGGCATTCAGATGAAGCATATTCTGACTCATGACCACGAAGGCAGTGTTGCCTGGTACACAGTCTTCAGTGAGCTTACCAGATGAAGACAGTTTTCGTTTCTGTTCTATCTCTCTCTCAAATGTGAGCAATTTCCCATGGAGTTGGGTGAGAGATAGTTTGTCCAAATTTGCACCGGAGCATATGACAATAGTATATGTGTCCTATCTTTCAGGCAGTGATCTGAGAAATCTGTTATTCATCTAGCTATTGGTGTACTCATGTTTGACCATTTTTAATTCAGAGATCAAACAGGAGAACTGCTCAAACTGTTGAGTCAGTGTCTCACCCTTCCTATGAGAGAATGTCTCATATTGTTGGGCAAGGATTTCTCTATTATTTGCCAAGACGTCATCTGTTCCTCCAAATTGTTCTTTCCAGGCATTCCAGAGGTCATGGGCAGTTTCATAATGCATTAGCCCAGAATAGATTTCATTGGGCAGTGCCATGGCCAGAATTCCATGGGCTTTTGCATCAATCTCAAACAATTTCTTATCCTCATCTGAGTATTGCTCCCTCCTCTTCGGAACCATTTGATTGGTTTCCGGGTTATTCACCACAGGCTTGTGTGGACCATCTACCACTGATGTCCAACAACCTGAACTGTTAACAGACAGGCGATGGAGCATTCGTCGTTGCCATATGTTATACTCACTCCTAACCAGCATTGGAGGCTTGGTTGAGGAACAAGTATTATGAGGATCATTGGAGGGAGTAGTCATTATCAGCCCAAATACAATTTAATTCATGCTTTTAAAAGATTTTACACAGACCACAACAGAATCAATGAAAACCAAGAATAAATCTCAGGATGAATGGCCAAAAACACAGAAAATTCAATCTCTATAACCGTTTCTTGCAAAAATGCTAATTCAATCAAAATTGGATCTTGGATAGCAGTTTCAATGATCAATTGTTAGATCGATCAATGATTAACCTGCTCTGATACCATTTGACAAGATCAGTGATCTCAAGTTTGATGGATTAGAGTGTAACGCAACGGAATAAGATCAAGAATTAGACAAATTATAGCAAGAATATGATATTCGTAAGCATTAAGAACAAATACAGTTATAACGAGAGAATATCTTTATGTGAGAAGGAATGATTCTATTATATCAAATGTTTCTGCTCAATCATTCCCCGATTACAATTAGGTTGACACTCCTTATATAGAGTGCAATCACTGCTGAAATCACGGGATAGTGACATCTGGCAGATTTATTACAAAAATAACTAACACTTAACAAACTACTGCAATGTTCACAACTACTGAGAACATATCAGAGTGCTAAGCACAAAATATAAAACTGCTGATGCTAAACTACTGAAACTACAACGAATGAAGAACAAGCTCTTCAGTCGTTTTACAAAACTACTGAAAGTAAAAACATAAAACTACTGATAAACACAACTACTGAAGAATTACTCTTTAGCTATTGTGACAAACTACTGAAAAGGAAAATATAAAACTACTGAAAGAAAACCGTCACAACTACTGAAGAAGACCTCTTCAGCTGTTGTGACAACGTCTCATACTTGGTCTTGAGTACTTGTCTTCAGTACTTGTCTTCAGACTGTCTTCAGCACTTGTGTCTTCAGACTTTGTCTTCAGCACTTGTGTCTTCAGACTTTGTCTTCAGCACTTGTGTCTTCAGACTTTGTCTTCAGCACTTGTCTTTAGACTTGTAATCAGTTGTTGTCTTCAGCTGTTGTGGACTTCAGCAGTTGTTGTGACGTCTATGGGACTTAAAGGTTTTTCTGATCAGGCTCATTGGTTCTTTTGGTCCAACATATACATACATATATATATATATATATATATATATATATAATATATATATTATATATAATTGTTCCTTTGAAATTTCTCCAATCTTGCTAGTTTGTAGAAATTTCGAGGGAGAATCATAACACGTGTCTTGTCATTTTTGCAGCTCTCTTAATTGTTGACCGGAAGATGTGAAAGAAGTCAATAGTGTTGTGTTGGGATGTTCCTGATAGACAGTAAGTATAGTTCGTAAGTATAGACCTGGCGCTCCCCTTGGCATGATTTGATGATCTTCTTTATTATACGTAAGTATAGACCTGAAGCTCTCATCAGTCAGCCTTAATTGATCAACTCCTTTGTTATATGTGAGTATAAACTTGGAGCTTTCATCATTTGTAACACCCGGATATTTTGAAAGGCAAGAAAGAAAAAATAATATCATAGAATAAGAAACATAATACAACCCAAGCAGAGAGGTTAAATGTGTAAAAGGCACAAAACTTTATATAATTTTGTACAAAAGCAACATGGCCACCCATGCCATGTTACTTTTCACCCTTTCATCTGGTTCTTCTAAAGAGAGAAAGAAGAATAGCTGAGGTTTCGGGTTTTAGAGATGTTAGGACCGTTTTCGTAAGGAGTACTAACGGATTCTACGTGAGACCAGATCAAATAGTGCGTAATCCTATTTGATTGGTGATCCAATCATTGAGAACAACAACCCGGTCGATCTAACAATGAAACAAATGTTAAGAATTGATTAGAAAGAGACTAGGAACAAACTATGAAGTTGGATTGGCTGTTTAGGACGCTCTGGATGGCTAGGGTTTGTGAATCTTCAAAGTCTCTATTTTTCCACGAAATATGTGGTATTTATAGGTTTGTAGTTTTCATTTGTACGACCGAACCATTAGCATGGTTTAGTCGTGCGTTTGAGTCATGCGGTTGATTCATACACACGACTGAAAGTTCAGTCGTGTGACTGAATCAATCTTATGTCTCAGTCATATGAATGATCCAGCCTCCTGGTTTAGTCGTGCGACTGGTTCATAAGCATTATTCATTCGTGTGTATGGTTCATAAGTATGGTCCATTAGCATGAATGATCACCCGACTAAGTTGAACACATTTCTCAGTTATTATTGACTTAGAACTATTTACAACAACCTCAAACCTATATAAGATGTTTGTACATATGAATTATATCAAATATAATAATAATATGAAATATTTAAAGACAAATAAACATCAAAAGCATATCATATTTCATTAAGTAATTACATTACACATGTGTAAGAAATGAAAGAGTTTTACATTAAGAACATAAACTAGGAACATGATGTATCAACAAACTCCCCCTTGGACCTAGTTTATCCTTTTGTCTAACATTCTTCACATGCTTTTGGAATTTCTTGTACTTTTCTTCTTTGGTGACTCCTAAGTGTATCTCAAATGCAAAGCAGAGTCGTATAACATGTTGGAATTATAGAGCTTGTACAATATCTTACGTGTCACAGAATAGTGGCCACTTGTATAGAGTGTAGACATCTTCAGCACACAAGTAGGTATGCCACATTAGGTCAAATACCATAATAGTCTCTACCTTTCCTTTTCTGTTCAAAACTATGACCGCTTCCCATGTCCTCCAGTCATAATACCACCATTTGAAGTGTGGAGTGAAGTCTTGAGGCGTCTTCCATAAAGGAATCTTTGACATTGTGCCTGGGGGTCTCCACTTCAACACCACATCAAGTCTTCGAGATATAGGATCAACTTTAGTCTTATGAATGAACCGCTTAGGTTGTTGAGGCATGAAGTTGACCCATCTGGTGTGGTATTCTTTCTTCAACGACTTCTTAAACCAACCTGACATCATCCTCGGGTTGGCATACAAAAGGTCTAAACATGCTAAGTTCTTTAGCTTAAAACCACGAGGAGTCTTCAAAGCATGTGGATATCTGAAGTACTCAATCCCATTCTCCCTTTTCACAGCATAGAGATCCAAATCTTCAAAATAGGCCTAATTAATGATCTTGCCTGACACTTTCTGATGTTTCTTGAGTCTGTAAAGTTTGGTGCAGGCATTTTTCTTTAGAGGTGCACGTTAGGCCTTCATCTCTAATAAACAAGCTGCCCATTTAACCTTCTTTATATCAACATTAGCGTGTGTAGTTTGGGCTTTACTTTCATCCTTTGGTTTACCTTTCTCAATCTCATCCAGCTTGACAAAAGTATCACTGCCAAAAGTTTCACGCAAGTTGGGGATAATGTTGATCTCAGGATCAGTGTACTATGGATAGTAATCAGATGTGCCATCTACAATCTCAATCTCATCCACTCCTTATAGCTCATCGTCATTCAAATCATCAACTTCTGGAGCATCTTTGCAAGCTCATTTTGATTTAGTGTAAATATCTCTGCGAGCTGCTCGTCAGTCAGATCATGAATGATTTCTCCTTCTTCTAGAGTGTAGCTCACTGACCTTCTCACAATCCCTTGCAAGTCAAGAATCATAGTAAGCTGAGTCTTCACTTGCTGCAGGGGAACAACATCATAATCATCAGCCTGTAGGGCTTCACTTTTGCCCTGATCATGTGTCTCCTCAACTGGAGCTGCAGAGGATGTAACTCTTTTGGAGCGCCTCTCTTGTGCTGCTTGAGTTGAGGCTTATGCAGATGCATCATCTTCTTCATCATCATCCTCATCCTTATCATCTCCTTTTCCTTTTCCACATGGTCCAGCTTCCTCCTTATCACCATCTTCCACTGACTCATCATTTGTCAACTCATCATCATCATCTCCACAATCATCGCCATCATCTTTAATATTTAAGGGCTCACTTTTCTTCCCTTCAACCTTAGCATCAGCTTTTTGTCTTTTTCTCCAACCCCTCAATCCTCTTGACACATGCCATCACAAGCTCATTTTGAGCCTTTAGTGCATGGTGAGCTCGAAGTAACACTCTCTCGTGAGCAGCGTTCTTCTCTGTCAGCTGAGCAATCTGCTTGCCTTGGGTGGTATTGACCGCAATCAGCTGGTTTATCTGGTTGACTTTCAGATCATCTGTAGCGAATAGCTTTAGCACCAGTCTATTGAGGCTCGCTAGCTATTCCTCTAACCCAACAGTGGGCAGAGTAGAGCCCTTCGGAGGTGGGAATTGGGTGGATGTGCCGATTTGGTGAGTAGTGGGTGTAGCGGTGGATGTGGTGAAAATAGGAGTAGGAATGGAAGTGGATTGTGATGGAGCTGATTTGGGTATTGTGGGTGAGGTAGGTGTGAATGTATGTGTGGTGGTGGGAGTATTAGTGGATGTAGAGGTGGTATTGTGGGGAACAGTGGTAGTGACAGTGGTAGTGGTTGTGGTGGTGGTAGTGGCTTGGGTGGTGGAAGAACTGATCAAGGTGATCCTCTATCTCTTACCCTTCTTGCCATAGGGATGGGCCATTCTTTTCTTCCTGTACCCTTGGCTATAGTAGCCCCCCTGAGCTGATCGGCTGGTCGGGTGTGTATGTTGGATCAGTGACATCAGTAGCACCACCCTTAGCACTAGCTTGGCATCCACCACCGCATCCTTCCCCTTTCCCATACCCATAACCCGGCTCCCGACCCTCCTTGTGAGAGACTCATCATCAGACTCATCCTCTTCTTCTACCAAGAAGTCCTGGTGAAAAGCAGCCTGCTCGGATCCACCAGGTGCAGTTGAAGTACTATGTGGAGGTGGTGGAGATATAGTAGATGTGTCGGTGGCTCGTGATTGACTGGGTCCAGCATCTCTACCACATTGACCATCATCAAGGTCTTCATCATCGTCGTCATCTTCTTCAGTGGGAAACACTATGGGCTCAATATCAGAATCACTTATTACGAGAGGCCGCCACATAATCCTCGTTGGCCAAATGGCTAAACAGTCTCCTGACCAGGGGCTTCACCTGCTTCCCCCGGTACACCTTCATCCTCCCAGAGTGGTGTCATCCATCACCTCTAACATAACCTCATCATCCTTCTCCTTAGGCAGCAGAGGAAGCTTCTCATCGATGATCATTTGTAGAAACCTTAGATACATGCACAAGCCTTCTTTGCCTTTAGCCACTATGTTCTCTATAAGATATGAGAAGAGCATGCACGACAAACTGAATGGCTGGTTCAGTACCAGTGCAACGACAAACATGCACAGGCCAGCATTGATGTCACCTGCATACTTGATCCTCAGAAAGCAACCATGAAAAGTTACAGGATGCAGCTTAGTTGGATGGGCTCCGTCTTCCCCCCAATCCAACACTCTCCTCAGGTCGTCTTCATGGATCTCAATCTCTTATCCGACGAAAGAGCTCCAGATATAGTGGGGCTCGATGGACCTGTCAACTACAGCATGTTCCTAGAGAGCCTGCTATATATATTGGTATGGAGTGCATGGGGTATAGATGACCTTGTAGATCCTCGATCTACGCAGTAGGGCAATAATACCAGTAAACTAGAAGTGTTCTGGGATGTAGCATCCAGATGAGCATAGATGTTGTACTTAGTGCTTATAGTCCATAAGAAACATAGACACTAGATTTGATCATAAGAGATGACAATTGAATTTTAGTTAATTTTGATCAACTGGTTCAATCGTGCAATTGAATCATACGACTGAGTTCAGTCATACGATTAAGTGTGCTACTGAGTTTAGTCGTACGATTGATCGTGCGCTGAACATAGTTGTATGCTATGCCATGCAGTTGAGTCAGTCGTACGATTGAGTCATCGATTGAATCACTCGTGTGATCGAATCATGCACTTGGCTCAATCGTGTGACTGAGGTTCATGAGATGTGTCTATTCGCATCCTGCTCCGTTCGTCACCATAAGTTTGAATCATTGTCAAAACGTTACAATACACTTAATGTTTAGATTTATTAGGTTCGCACGGACTTGAAATAGCAGTTAGCGTCTTATAATCAACTTTTATGTCTAGTTAAGGTATTGTCCTGGTTTTTGATTTTAAACATTTCGGTCATTTTGGGTTCGATTAATCCATTCTTTTGATTAGATTTCAGTTTCAAAGTAGCTGAAGATGAATAGAAATCGGTTAGTATCACAGTCGGAGACAAATCACAATTATCTAAAATTTGGGCACAGTATGTGGTATTAGGCGGTTTTTGGGAGCTTTAATGGGTGGTAAGGAATACGACCGAGTGACCCCCCCTTTTTATACTATTTTAAGTTTTAGTCGTGCGACTGACCCATACGCATGATTCCTTCGTGCGACTGGAGTTCATTCGTGCGACTAACTCAGACTCCCTCATCCATTGGTACGATTGGTTCATTCTTGTGATCCAATCGCATGGTTGACCCATACTCATGGTCCAATCATGTGATTGGCTCACAATTATGGTTCGATTGTGTGATTGGCTCATACTTATGATTCAATCGTGCGATTGACTTATACGTATGGGTTGGACCTCATACATTACCATACACACAAAATCTAACTTTTGATATATAATATTATGACCGATGATCATCTGAGACATGATTCTTTTAGTAGAAAATCATTTGATCACCTCAGACGTGATCCTTTTAGGTTAGAGCCAATTGGTCACCTCATTCGTGACCTTTTTAATTTGTGATTCACAGAGTTCATCTAGTTATATATTCTGACATTGACACAAAGAAGATAACAAAACAGAAAACAACTTGAATTAACACAAAACAAGACATATTTTTGTGTTTTTGGTTTGAGGTGGATTGAAAACTTTTAAAAATTATCTAGCCAATTTTCCTTCCTGAGAAGAACAGCTTCAATTTAATTTTATCATATCTAGAAAGATTTATATGGAATCATACAAGTATATCATAATCATGTGGAACCCTTTTATATGTATTTTGATACTAGATTCTCATTTGTCTGAGAGTCAATAGAACTTTCAGGAAATCATACTAGAGCTATAAGATGCACACAATGACTTTGACTGTCGAGAGTTGCAGCCATGATGGTTGTTAGTTTATTTGTCAACTCAAATCCATACACTGATTTTTGACTCACACTGGTGATAAGTTAGGTTATATTATTTCAACAAGCATTTGTGGATCCCACACTTATATGGTAATCAACATTTCTCAGGAGATTTTTGAGCGGTCTACGGGTATTTGACAAGAAGAAACTATTCTAAGAGCTTTCAAAGAGATGCCAAGCCTCAGATTAGTGCCACCGCATACGAGAGAGGCGCAAACAACAATAAATTCTAGGATATTAGGTTATGCTTATCCACAGGTCAGTGGCATCGCACAGCAGAGAGGCACACAACCTATCTTCTTGATAGAGCATTTTTTTCCTTTTTCACATAACCCACAAACAACATTAATCATTAGCTTGATTGCGCTTAACAATTTTTCCATGTTCTTTGCTCATTTTATGGTCATCGTCACACATTTGTGGTGTTTATTTTGCTCGTCACCCCTTATTGTAAATGCGCTGATTGTGTTAATCAGGGATAGGATGAGAACCATAGCTAGTTGAACAAATTAGTTTTAATTGATTCACCAATGAAGTCTACTCGTCTCTTGTTTTGAATCTACCAACACATGAGATAATGAACTAGCAACCTGTAGGCCTACTTTCTCTATGTTACCTCAGTAGCAGACTAGTTTGCTATCATTTTCCATTTATTTCATTTACACATCTCAGACTAGTAATTTTAATATAGCATTTAGATCATTGAAATCCTTTTTGATGTCCCAAACAATTTGTTCCCTGTGTACTATCATTTTCCATAATTTTTGAATCAATATCACAAATTTGATTTTTTTGCTTTCAGCTTATTTCCCCGCCCTCGTTTTTTTAAGTAATTAAACACCGCAACTAATTTAAACACTGAAACTATACTATTCTCCACCTAAAATTCTAAAACCAAAATGTTTTTATGTTTTTGGATTTTAAAAGATAGGAAAACAAAAAATAAAAAATAGTAAAAAATATTTGGCAGACTCAATTCTCCTAGAATCACAACACTTTTCTTTTTCACCCCACTGACCTCCAAAAGATATAAAACCGAGGTTTGTCAAAAGCTTTTGTGTAGAGATCGGTGCGTTGAAAAACTGTATTAATTTTAACAACATCGATTAATTGCTTTTCAAAACAGTCATGTATAAAGGGATATTTAATACCAATGTCTTTAGTTTTTGGGTGTTGGACCTGACTTTTAGTGATAGCTATTCTAGTAGAATTATCAACAAAGATAGGAGTCTTAGAAAATTGCAAATTGTAGTCTCGCATTTGCTGTTGAATGCAACAAACTGGTCTTCCATTGCTTTAAACTTCGTAAACATAGAACATGACAGATTCACTCATACGAATGAGCTATGCGAATGGGTCACTCGTGCGAATGAAAGATACGAATCAATTCAATCGTGCGTTGGATTCAACTGTGGTATGAGCAAGACAATTGTAATCAACCGACTGGAGCTGCTTAGCCGTGCGAATGAGAGACACGACTAAGTTCAGTCGTGCGATGAGAGTGTACGAAGGGGTTCAATTGTATGAATGGACCAATCGTGCGACGGAAGGCTACTATGCTTGAAAAATCGAATATTTGGTCATTTTGACATAAAAGTACAACTTTTCCAGAAACCCTAATCATCCGTTTGATGAACAATCGAAAGTCTAAAACATGCAATCATCAAAAACAATTTTTGAAGTAAAAAGGTGACTCTTTTGATTGAAAACATTAGTTTTAACACCAAAACCAATTGAATCCACACAAAATCACGAGCCAAAGCTCTAATACCACTTTTTAGGACCGTTTTTTGTATGAAGTACTAATGGATTCTACGTGAGACCAAATCAAATAGTGCAAATACCTATTTGATTGGCGATCCTATCAGTGAGAATGACAACCTGATCGATCTAATTATAAAACAAATGTTAAGAATTGATTAGAAATCAATGAGGAATGAATTATGAAGTTGGATTGGCTGATTAGGACGCTTCGGATGGCTAGGGTTTGTGAATCTTCAAAGTCCTTATTTTTCCACGAATTATGTGGTATTTATAGGTTTGTAGTTTTCATTCGTACGACTGAACCATTAGCATGGTTAGTCGTGCGACTTACTCATGCGATTGATTCATACGCATGACTGAAGCTTCAGTCGTGCGACTGAATCAATCTTATCTCTTAGTCATACCACTGATCTGCTCTCTTGATTTGGTTGTGCGACTGGTTCATAAGCATGATTCGTTCATGTGTATGGTCCATAAGTATGGTTCATTAGCTTGAATGATCACCCGACTAAGTTGAACACATTTCTCAGTCATTATTGTCTTAAAACTATGTACAACAACCTCAAACCTATATAAAATCTTCATACATATAAGTTATATCAAGTACAATAATAATATGAAATATTCAAAGACAAAGAAACATCAAAAGCATATCATATTTCATTAAGTAATAACATTACACATGTGTAAGAAATGAAAGACTTTCACATTAAGAACATAAACTACGAACATGATGTATCAACAAGAGAGAAGAACAAGAAGAAGTTTGAATTCAAGGTAAGAATTCTTGGTTTTTAGATATTCTTAATGGGTCTATGCCTCGATTGTGTATTCATTTGTGTTCGGGTTATGTTTTGGTGGCTTTTAGGTGCTTGAACTCAAAGTGCATTCGGGTTTGAGGAAGTTCATTAGAAAGTTGCATAAGGTGAGTTCTAGAACCCCCTTTTACTTGTTTTAAACTGATTTAGGGTTGGAAAAGCATGTATGTTCATTTTTTTAAAAATGGGTTTTCACCTGTATGTATGTGTATGAATGTGTTTGCGGGTAGGGTTTGATTTGGGTGTTAATATGGTTATGATTATGTTATGAATGTGTTTCTATGGCCTAGAATGATAGTGTTAATGTAAGGCCCTGTTCCGGGATGCTCACAGCTGGTCAATCATCGCACATAAAACATATAATTACATTAGCTTTAATAAAACATTGTAGCGGAAACATTAAAATAACTTTTCATTTCAATATAAATGCTTTTGCAAGTTAACACAACATTCGTTATAAAACATCGTTTGTTTGCATTACAATGAAAAAACATTATACAAAAGAACGCCATCCAAAATGAGCCAAGTAGCCGCCCTGTGCCATCCTCAACAACCATTACCCGCCAACTAGAAAATGCATAAAAGTCAGCATTGTTGAGTGAGTTCTAGTTTTATAAAATAAAATACTTTTACTTCCATTTAAAACCTTCTTTACATTCTTACGCGATCAAGCATCGTACGTACACATAGATAATAACATTATTATCTTTCATCATCGTTCGTTAACTTTCATTCATGCATCATCATGCATCAGTGTTATCTTTCGTTACATTTCTTACCATTCGTTACGTATGTTCATCGTTACTTCTTTACATTCCATACTAATACCATGAACTTTACCCCACCGTCATGCATAGAGCTGGTACTTGGCCGAGGTCTATCATAGACCCCCATACATTGTGCCCAGTGGCCCGACCATAGTACCGGGATAAATTCAGGTGTACCATTGCCATGTGCTATACCCTATCGTCATGCATAAAGCTGGTACTGGGCCGAAGTCTATAAATAAACCCCCATACATTATGCCCGGTGGCCTAATCACAGTACCAGGGTAAGCGACAAAGGTTTCGTACAAATGGTCAATCACAAAGACAAACCCTAGTGTGTATTCTTCCGGGGTAGCTAACCCACACACCCTTGAGTTAACACCTTCATTGGGTGTGAACCTCCATACTTTGCTTGCAAGACTTTCTTACATTCATTCGTTCATTAATCCATGCATTTATTCTTACTTTACATTCCACTTATCATCATCATGAACCTCTGCTTTATGTTACATACTACTTGTTGTTCATTTTGTAATCATAACACGTAAGTCACGGAATAATACATAATAGGAACACAAGGTTAACATAACACATTCATACATAGCATCACATAAACATCACACACCCCATCGCACATCATCATAACATCATCCATCATACATTCACATACACAAACAAATGCACAACAAACATAAGTCATCACAAAACATAACTCATCCTCTGTGGGATAGCAGGGGTTTGGGGGTGGCTGCCCTTGACAGCGGGGTCCTAGGGGTAGCAGCCCCCAGTGGGGTCCAAGGGGCAGTGCCCTTAGCTGGATGAGTAGCTTCTCAATCAAACTTTCAAAGAAAGGTTGCACTATATAGCCTACAGATAACTTGATACTCAAATGAGTAATTTCTGCCTAATTTCGTTGCTAATTTCGCTGCCAGATCAGTAGTTTTGCTGCTAGTTTCGCCAACAGTTTCCCTACTAGTTTCACTAGCATCTTCGCTGACAGTTTCGCTAGTATCTTCCGTGGCATTTTCGCTGGGATCTTTGTTCCCAGTTTCGCCCAAATTTTGTTGGACCAAAAGAACCAATGAGCCTGATCAGAAAAACCTCTAAGTCCTACAGACATCACAACAACTGCTGCAGACTTGATCAGCTATTTTGACAAAGTGTGAAGACTTCAACAGCTGAAGACTAAAGTACTGAAGACTTCAACAGCTGAAGACCAAAGTCTGAAGATCAACAGCTGAAGACTAAAGTATTGAAGACTTCAACAACTGAAGTCTAAAGTACTGAAGACCTCAACAGTTAAAGACCAAAGTCTGAAGATCAACAGCTGAAAAACAAAGTACTGAAGATCAACAGCTGAACTACAAAGACTGAAGACATCAGCTGATGACAACAGCTGAAGTTCAAGTACAAGTACTAAAGCCTTCAGAGCTTGTTACAACAGCTGAAGAAGCATTCTTTAGTTGTTGTGATTGTTCCTTTCAGTAGTTTTCTTTTGTTTCAGTATTTGTAAAACGACTGAAGAGCATGTTCTTCGGTCGTTGTAGTTTCAGTAGTTTTCTTTTCAGTAGTTGTAGTGACAGTTAACACTTAGTATTTTTGTAAGAAGATGTCAGCTGTTTTGACATCATCAGTAGTTGTGTTAACAGTCAGTAGTTTGAATAATTCTGTTAGATGTCACTATTAAGTGACATCATCAGACGTCACATCTCCTATATAAGGAATGCTCTACCACGACATTCATATAAGGGATGATTGACCTGATTGTAAGTGTGACATTTTGCCACCACGAAAGCGCGTATTGAATGAAATCTTTGATTTGCATAATTCTTTCTATAATCGTTTGTTCTTACTTTGAATATCAATTGTATTCTGGTGAATTGTCTAAATTCATTGTTCGATTTCCGCTGCAATACTCCCTAATCAATCAAACGTAGATCACTAATCCTAACAATTAGTATTAGAGCCCGGTTCATCATTGATCAATCTTACAATTGATCATTGAAACTACTAATCGATATCTGCATTTGATTGAATTGGCATATTTGCAAGAATTGGTTATAGTTAAATTGAATTTCTGCTACTTTCGTTTTATTGCTTTCTGTTTTCTCTTGGTTCAATTTGGTCTGTTGTGTTCTGTTCCAAATCTATTAAAACTTAATTGATTTTGGTCGAATCTGAGAATGACTACTCCTTCTAATGACCCTCACAATACCGGTTCCTCAACCAAGCCTCCGATGCTGCTTAGGATTGAGTATAACATATGGCAACGAAGAATGCTTCATCACCTGTCTGTTAACAGTTCAGGTTGTTGGACATCAGTGGTACATGGTCCACATAAGCCTATGGTGAACAATCCAGAAATCACTCAAATGGCTCCGAAGAAGAAGGAACAATACTCAGATGAAGATCGGAAACTGTTTGAGATTGATGCTAAAGCCCATGGAATTCTGGCCATGGCACTGTCGAATGAAATCTATTCAGGGTTTATGCATCATGAAACTGCTCATGAAACCTTAGCAAACAACAGAGAAATCCTTGCCCAACAATATGAAACCTTCTCTCATAGGAAGGGTGAGACACTGAATCAACAGTTTGAGTGTTTTTCCTGTTTGATCTCTGAGCTAAAAATGGTCAAACATGAATATACCAATAGCCGGATGAACAACAGATTCCTTAGATCACTGCCTGAGAGATGGGACACATACACTATTGTCCTACGCTCCAGTGCAAATCTGGATAAACTATCTCTCACCCAACTTCATGGGAAACTGCTTATATTTGAAAGTGAGATAGAGCAGAATGGGAAACTGGCATCATCAGGAAAGCTCACTGATGACTTTGTAACATGGAACACTGCCTTGGTTGGTCATGAGTCGGAATATGCTGCATCTGAATGTAATTATGATGAGTATATAGATTTCTCTTCAAACAGTTCAGATCATGCATTTGTTGGTGTTGACAGTCACTCAGGCTGTAATAGTGACAATTTATGTTTTATCATGGATGATTTGAAAGGAATAGCTGATGATGATCTAGAAGAGATGGATATTCTAAGCCAAATGGCCTTGATTAATATCAGATCTCAAAATTTCTACAAGAGAACTGGCAGGAAATTTCCAGGACTCTCTAGCAAAACCAAAGTTGGTTTTGACAAGAGTAAGTTGAGTGTCACAAATGCCAAAGGCTTGGACACTTTGCAAGAGAGTGTAGATCATCTGGATCTAACTCCTCTGCACCCTTTATGACTTTTCCAAGCACTAGTCCACAAAGCAGGGGGCAACATCCTGCTAGTTCTGGTCATCATTCACAACCTGTTTCGCCTGCATATTTTGTCCCTCAGGGTCCAATGTCATATCCGTATCCTTGCTATTACATGCCTCAGCCAAATCCAGTTCAAGTTCCACTGCACAACAACCACAAGCATTACCTAAGAGTCTACATCTCTTCACAACCTAATCACAGCTTCTTCAACCCTGGTAATGTTTACTGGAGCAGTTTACCAGATGATCTCTCTGGTACTGAAAATTATCTACTGGTGATGGTCAACATGGTGGTGAACATCCTTTTGGGAATCTAGCTCTCATGGCCCTGGAATCTACTGAGGGTTCTTGCTCCAATGCATCTTCTTCACAGGTTACCCATGTATCTTCTGAGGCTAAGGCCAAGCTTTGTTCTGAATCTTGCATAAATGCTTTTGTCTCTATTAGAGAAGAAAATGTAGCTGTAATTAATCAAAATCTAGAGCTTGAGTAAACTATTTCCAAAAGAAAAGCTGAATACGAGTCTGTCCTTAAGGACAAAGATGATGAGATTTATAAGCTTAAATGCCAATTAAATGATGAAAAGGCTAAGCTAGAGGTCATTCTTGAGAACCATAAGGAACTCAAAGAAAAACTTGCAGTTACCCAAGTTGAGTGTGACCGCTGGGTGTCATCCTGCAAGGGATTTGAAATGCTGCTCAGTAAGCAATCTACTTCGAATGTGAAGTTTGGAATTGGTTATAACCATATTGCACCTCCAACAGATTTTACTCCAAAACCAATAGTAAAATCTGAAAGTGAAAGCAATCTCCAAACCACATTATCATGTGCATCATTCAAAAGTGATCTTCCAAAATCACAAAATGAAATAAGGGTTGATACCTCAGCAAGTCAATTGGCTGATGGGTTAACTACTGATAAGCACATGAAGCTGAGTATTTCAGATGTTGTCCCTCAAAGTAACTTAAGTACTGAAGGGCAAGTTACAACAACTGAAAAGCATTTCAAATCAGCTGAAATAAATGGATTAACAACTGCTGACAATAAACAGCTGAAGAACAATTCTTCAGTTGTTACAGATTCTTCAGTACTGAACAAAATTACTAAAAGGAGGAAAGTACTAAAGAGCACACCTTCAGTAGTTTCATCATCAGCAGTTTGTCAATCCAAGATGAAGAATAAGCCATGTGAAATATGTGGTAAATTCAATCATCTTTCTAATGAATGTTGGTACAGAAAGGGTTCCAAACTCAACAGAGATAAGCTCATTAAAATCAGATGGATGAAATGAAAACTGTGTTTGAGACCAAGTTTGTACCTCAATCATTCCACTATGATAAACCCAAGCCTTCAACCAAATTCAAAAAGAAGGATAAGGTTAATCATAAAACGGCTGATGGTGTTCCTCATGATAAACATCAGACTAAGTCTGTTAATTTTAAGGAGGAAATGGTGGATCACAGGAACTCATCAAACACAAGTACGGATATGTCACAAGAGCTGAAAGCTTTGGCTACAAATCAGACACAACTTGATATGATGGTTAAACATTTGTTGGGGAGAGTTAACCAATTAGATGCACCTGTGATCAAATCACTGAAAAGGCATTCCAAGCCCAAATCCAAGGAATCCATTTTAGCACCATCTCCTCCTTCAGCTGTTAATCATAAGAAACAAGTTATGGTTGCATCTATTGATGAAAACAGACCCAAAACCAAAAAGGTTTGGGTCTCAAAATCTAACTAGTTTTCTTTCATGCAGGGTTCTTCAACATGCCAAAGGAGCATCTAGTATGTGGACAGTGGAGGATCTATGCATATGACTGGGAGCAGTTCTCTTCTTAATGACTAATCTCAAGGAAAGAAGGGATTTGTTTCATTTGGAAATGATGCCAAAGGTTACATCATTGGGAAAGGATATGTGTTTAATGGACAAATCAGGTTTGATGATGTCAACCATGTGGAGAAGCTCAAGTACAATCTGCTGAGTGTAAGTCACATGTGTGATAAAGGCCATGTTCCACTTTTCACAAGCCAGAACTGCAGTATTCTGTCTTCCCAAGTTCTGAGGCTGATTGACAAGGTAATGGATGAACATACTCTCCTGAAGGCCAACAGGATTGGAAGAGTGTATGCCTTGGATTTGTCAATGAAGATTGACTTGAAGGGTCATCCATGCCTATTCTCCAAAGCCTCTCTTCAGGAATCTAAACTATGGCATAGAAGGCTGGGTCATGTTAATCTCAGAAACATGAACCAGCTCATCCAAAATCATTTAGTGAGAGGTTTATCAACAAAGGAGTTCCACTGTGATGAAGCCTGCACTGCTTGTTTGAAAGGAAAATAGCACAAAGTCTCATTCCCTCCCATTGAAGAACCTAAGTCCATTGCCTGCTTGCAGTTACTGCACATGGATTTATTTGGTCCTCTTAGAGTGATGAGTATGGCAAAGAAGAAATACTGTCCGGTAATTGTGGATGATTACTCCAGATTCGTATGGACTTTCTTTCTTCATTCAAAGGATGAGGTTGCTCAGAAGATTATAAACTTTATGCTGTATGTTGAGAAGCAGTATTCCCTATCAGTCAAGTGTATAAGGAGTGACAATGGTACTGAATTCAAAAACCATGCACTTGATGATTTTTATCTTTCAAAAGGAATCAAAAGGCAGTTTAGCATCCCAAGGACTCCAGAACAAAATGGAGTAGTGGAGAGAAAGAACAGGACTTTAATTGAAGCTGCAAGGTCCATGTTGGCTTACTCTGGCTTGCCTTTGACCTTTTGGGCTGAAGCTGTCAATACAGCTTGCTATGTGCAGAATAGAGTGTTAGTAAATCAGAGGTTGTTGAAGACTCCATATGAAGCTCTACATCATTTGGCTCCTTTGATTTCATTCTTCAGAGCCTTTGGATGTCCTTGTTTCATTCTCAACACAAAGGGTCAACTCCACAAATTTGATCCTAAGGTGGATGCAGGGTATTTTGTAGGATATTCATCCACTTGCAAGGCTTACAGAGTCTTCAACTGTAGAACAAAAGATAGTTGAAGAAACCTTGCATGTGAAATTCAATGAATCCCCTAAGGATAAAATTCCACAAAGCCCTGTGCAGTTGTTTGATCTGGACGTAGTGCAATATGCTCCTTATCAAACTCCAGCTGTTGCCGATCATGTGGATAAATCATCTTCTGCAGCAAGTCTTCCACCTCGTGGTACTGAAGATGACGATGATATCAGTACTCACCTTTTCAAGTTCAGTGACCAACTGCCTGAGTCTGCTAAACATAATGTTCCTGTACCTTGAGCAGCTCCATCCACAACAAATGCCGATGAGATTTCTGATTCCTCTACATCGTGTGTTTTGCCATCTAATACTTGGTTTCAAGAATCTGAATCAACATCTGCTCATGCTGAACCGGCTACAAACACTTGCACTGATCTTATCGTGCACCAAGAGCTAAAGAATCACCCCATGTCTCAAATCATTGGTGGTATCAATGCCGGCGTCTCAACCAGAAGTCAATTGTCTAACTTATGCTTCTATGCTCTCTTCAACAGTTAGCAAGAGCCAAAGAACTATCATGTTGCTTTGAGAGACAATGGATGGGTGGAAGCCATGCAGCTTGAGTTACTTCAGTTCAAGAAACAACAAGTGTGGGAACTGGTTCCTCTACCCCCAGGTAAGTGTGCAATAGGCACTAAATGGGTGTTTAGGAACAAAATAGATGAAAATGGGCTTATTGTTAAGAACAAGGCCAGACTGGTTGTTTAGGGGTTTTCACAAGAAGAAGGTATTGATTATGATGAGACCTTTGCCCCTGTAGCCAGACTGGAGGCAATTAGATTGTTCCTAGCCTATGCTGCGTTTCATAATTTTAAAGTTTTTCAAATGGATGTTAAAAGTGCATTTTTATATGGTAAAATAAAAGAAGAAGTTTATGTATGTCAACCACCAGGTTTTGAGGATAATAAACATCCAGATTGGGTATACAAGCTTGATAAGGCTCTTTATGGGTTGAAACAAGCTCCTAGAGCCTGGTATGAGACATTATCAAATTTTCTTCTTCAAAATAATTTCACTAGAGGCTCCATAGATAAAACTTTATTCATTAAGAAGGTGGATCAGCATAAGCTACTTGTTCAAATTTATGTTGATGATATTATTTTTGCATCCTCTAATCCCTAGTTGTGTGATGACTTTACCAATTTAATGCATAAGAAGTTTGAAATGAGTGCAATGGGAGAATTACAGTTCATTCTAGGATTGCAAATCAAACAAAAGGCTGATGGGACTTTCATTCATCAGTCTAAATATACAAAAGATCTTTTGAATAAGTTTGATTTACAAAATTGTAAGCCTTGTTCTACTCCCATGTGCAACACCACACAACTGGATGCAGATCAGAAAGGTAAAGTTGTTGATGAAACACTTTACAGATGTATGATTGGGTCCTTGATGTACTTAACCGCTTCTAGACCAGATATTATGTTTCCAACGTGTGTTTGTGCTAGATTTCAGGCTGCCCTAAAGAGTCTCACTTGATTGCAGTCAAACGGATCTTTAGATATCTGCAAGGTACACAATCTCTAGGTTTATGGTATTCCACTGGACACTCTTGCAAATTGGTTGCTTTTTCTGATAGTGACTATGCAGGATGTAAGTTAACCAAAAGTCAACTTCTCGTGGATGTCAATTCCTAGGCAACTGTTTGATTTCTTGGCAGACTAAGAAACAAACATCTGTTGCTACATCCACTGCTGAAGCAGAGTACATTGCTGCTGCAAGCTGTACTTCTCAGGTACTCTGGCTTCAGAACCAACTTTCGGATTATGGTATTACAGAGACTAAGAATCCATTCTTAATGGATAGTGCTTCAGCTCTTTGCATTGTCAAGAATCCTGTCCAGCACTCTAGGACCAAACATATAGAGATCAGACATCATTTTATTAGGGACTGTTTTGAAAAAGGTCCGATTGATCCAAAGTTTGTGCCTAGTGTTGATGAGCTTGCAGACATTTTTACTAAGCTGTTGGATAGTTCACTTTCCAAAACCTAGTGTTAGGGCTTGGTATGCTGCAGCTAGAATAAGTGATAACTACTGATGATCTCAGTAAATAAGTACTAATGATCATTTGTAACCATATCACAAATAAGTACTGATTCTGTTACAAGAACTTATACAGTCATAACTACTGCTATAAGTACAACAGATAAGTACTGACGTCCTATGAAACAACTGAAAAATAGCCCAATAGACTGATGAGTAAGTGTTGAGGACAGTATGAAATAGCTGAAAAGCTATGAATTGACGAAAACTACTGATGAGAATTTTCTCTTCAGTTGTTTCTAAAACTGCTGCTTCGTCTTAAACAACTGATGACAAACCATGTCTTGAGTAGTTTCACAACTACTGTTGACTAATACCACATCGTCAGCTGTTTACAACGACTGATGACAAAACCATGTCTTCAGTAGTTTCACAACTACTGATGACTAACACCACGTCATCAGCTATTTCCATCATCTGAAGCTAAAACCATGGTCTTCAGTAGTTTCATAACTACAGATGCCTACAGCCAGACTTCAGTTGTTTCAACCTCTAAGGTTAATACCACATCATCAGTCGCTTAAAACTACTGATGACTCATACCAAACCCTTCATTTGCTTTATAACCCACCCTATAAATACCTTGTCTTACAGAGCTTCATCATCTCAAACCTAACGTTTAGAAACTCAGAACCCTTTCTCACATCAATGGCGAACATGAAGCTTAAACCACGACACAACTATGTTGCTTACCTTACCAAATCATCCTTCTGGACAAAGTTTGACAATGCCATTGATCTAATGATCAACTCTCCATACAAAACGACTTTCCTTCTAAATCCTACCATTCATGCCGAATCCCTCCAGCAGTTCTGGACGAACGTCACCCTCGTCACTGGGGAGAAGGACACCGACTCTCTCTAGTCGTTCGTCAACAATCGTCAGGTGGTCATCACTCCAGAAATCCTTCGACAAACCCTACAACTAGATGATGCCACTTTTCCCTCTGGGTATCCAAAGGGCACCACTGATCTATCATTTGCCCAACATGAATACCAGGGCAACCTTAGTGCCTTTACCATCCTGAAGAAACATTTCCATGATGCGGAACGACTAATTTCTCATATGGTGAATGTATGCCTAGCTCCTAAGACTTCTTCTTGGGATCAAATGTCGACGAGGTGGCAGCAGGTATTATTCTCTATCCTTGACCAACAACATTTAAATTTTTCTGAAATATTATTTCTTGAACTCAAGGATATGGCCTCCAAGCCTATAGCTAACCGATGGATATGTTAGGATCAGTGATCTATGTTTGATTGATTCAAGAGTATAGTAGCGGAATTCAAACAATGAATTAGTCGATTCACAAGAACAGAACGATATTCAATGAAGAACAAAGACGGTTATAGAGAGAGAATTTCTGCAAATATATTTCATTCAATATTCACTTTCGTGGTAACAGAATGTCACACTTTCAGTTAGGTCGACACCTCTTATATTAGAGATGTGACGTGTGCTGATGTCACTTGATAGTGACATTTAACAGATTTATTACAACTGAAACACAACTACTGAAGATGTCAAAACAGTTGACATCTCCTTACAAAAAATGCTAAGTGTTATCAGTTGTTATAACTACTGAGAAACATAAAACTACTGAAACTACAACCACTGAAGAACAAGCTCTTCAGTCGTTTTACAAAACTACTGAAACTAAAAATATAAAACTACTGATATCACAACTACTGAAGAAGTACTCTTCAGCTGTTGTGACAACTACTGAAACTTCAGTAGTTGGTCTTTAGACTTGAACTTCAGATGTTTCATCAGCTGATGATTTCAGTAGCTATCATCAGCTGATGTCTTCAGTCTTTGTCTTCAGACTTTGTACATCAGTTGTTGATCTTCAGCACTTGTAAACTCTTCAGCTGTTGTACTTCAGTACTTTGGTCTTTCAGCTTCAGCACTTGTGTTCTTCAGGTGTTGTACTTCAGCACTTTAGTTCTTCAGTTGTTGAAGTCTTCAGCACTTGATCTTCAGCTGTTGAAGTCTTCAGCACTTGTCAAACTGCTAATGAAGCTTTCAGTAGTTGTTGTGATACCATGTGGGACTTAGAGGTTTTCTGATCTTGGCTCATTGGTTCTTTTGGTCCAACAGGATATTATATCCTCGGTTCCTAATGGCCATTATAGTAAACCAGCTGAAAGCTGACGGACTTGTTGGCCTTGGAGTCCCTACCACGGCTGTATTGCCTGATGTATACTCCAGGCACAACTCAGACCAGTCTCTCAAACTGGCTGCCAAAATGCGAAAACCCACACAGCTGGAACCCACAGCCACCACCTCCAAATCCTTTGTCCCCACCAAACCCAAACACAAGAAAGCCAAAAAGGCTACTCAGGGAAATGAGTCCCCTGAGGATGCCCCTGCAACACAAACGCAGGTTATATCTACTGGTCATAACACCCCAGTAGATACACGGACTCACTCACCCTCAACTGCTCAGGTTTCCTCTCACAGGAGCCTGTAGCAACCATCTCTGGGGCACCTATATCTGGAACCTTCCTCACTTGAGGAGGTTGCCATTGAAACGCACCACTCTCCCCGGGTGCATACTACCTTCACACCCTCTCCCACTGCAACCGCCCCCCAAAGTCCTACCCTCATAATTGCCAAAGTGCTGACTTAGTTGCAGTCCTCACCTCCTCCCCAGATACCAATCACAACTGGGATAGCTCCAACCATTGAGGGGGAGGACCAAAGTGCTTCTGACACCCCACAGCACAGGGGTTACCATATTCAATCTCCCAGTGTAGAAACGGAGATTCGAATTTCTGGTGAGGCTGCCACTTCTCCTGCTTCAGCATATGATCAGGCTGAAGTTGGTAACATTCATAAGACCTCACCAGAGGCATCTGCTGATGAAGGACATGGTCCTGAGGCAGGAAGTCCCCAGTACCATAACCAAGGGCACATGCTACTACTGATCTACACTCAAAGCATGTTCATCCTGATTCTATCAGGAGGTCAGATGATTCAGTAAACACTGATGATGACCTAGGCTTCTTTTATGATGTTTTAGCCCAAAACACCATCCTCGAGGATGAGGTGAGCAGACTCAAAGAGCTGCTTTCCAACATTTCTCAGGATCCAAGACCATCTACCCCTCACAACCCACAGATGGCACCTTCCTCTGAAGGTCTCCCATACACTGAGCCACTCCAAAACACTCAGCCACCTGCCTCTGCTTCTGGCACTATTTCTCAGGGACAGAACCCCCCTGAGCAAATAGCTGCTATCTTTCAACATTCCTTACCTCCATCACATCAACTATCACTGATATGGTCCTTAAAACCCTTGATGACAGGCTTCCCTCAGTTATACAACCCATGATAGAGGATGCTGTGTGCAAAAGGCTTTCTGACAATCAAACCCTTACAACCAATGCAACCAAAAAGGGGGAGATTCAGTCAGTGAAAGCAAAAAGAAAGAGGATGACAGATAGGAAAGAAACTGAAAAGGAGAAGGTGAAGGATGCTGACATGGAGAAAGTGACTGAAAGTACTAAAGACTTTCATGTCCCATACAAGAAAAGGAAGAATGAGAAGGAGACTGACTTGGAGACAATGGTGAAGAAGGCTGATGCTGAACACAACCGATCAATGGATAACATCATTGATCAGTTTTTTAGGCAAGGCCACGACATTGAAAAACTTGACTCAGAAATCAGAAGACTAGAGATTGAAGAAATCCAAGCTAGATGGGCAAGTTATGATGTGTTGGAAAGGGAAAGGTTAGAGATCATGATCAGGTTCATAGCGAAATATCTTGGTAGATCATTGATTGAGATCAAGGCATGGTCCAGGGACAACATCTTGGCAATAACCACCAAGATCTATTCGTCTAAAGTATACACAAAAGGATTGGTTATTGAAGCCTTAAACGAAGCTGGTGCTGGGAGCAGGACTGAACTAGTCAAGCAATCTAAAGCCGACCTCACATCCAGAATGCTAGAACAGCCTGTCAACATTCCCACACCAAAACCACCACAACCACAACCCACCAAACCAACTCCTCTACCCTCAAAACCAGTAGTCGATGAAGTACCCCAGAAGAGGAAGAGAAGGGTACTGAGGCTAGAAGAAGATGATGAAGATAATGATGAAGATGAAGATAGGCTGCCACTCTCAGCTGTTATACAGTTGCCGAAGGCTACAAGTCACTCTCCAACAATTACTCCTGAAACTCAAAGGCAAATTGTGAAAGTGAAGCTAGAAGAAGAAGAGCTTCACAACAACATGATGAGGAATTGTTGTGGGGGTTGACAAAGCATATGCTTCCACATCTTCAATCATCAACATGAAGAAGCATGCTCTCAGATTATATACTCTTAAACATACATTTCAATATCAAAAGGAGAGAGGTGAGGATTTGGCCTGATCCCAGGGTGTCTCATAGGATTCACAAGAAAAACATTCCACAGAGATACATTGGCCAGGTGAAGAAGATTGTACATGAAGTGATCTCACTGGTCTTTGTAATATCACCCTGGGAAATCCTAGATGACTTCAAGAAAGCCTATAAAGCTAACCTGACCCCACAGAAGATGCTAGAAAATAAAATGGTGAAGAAAGGGTTAGTATATAAGAGGCTTGAGGAAGTCAGAAAGAATGAGCTCCAGTTGTTTTTAGAGGGTAATCACCCTGATGAATTTGCTTATGGAGTAATAACCACTGTGGAACTCAAGAATGGGAAACATGTCAAATACCTATCTGAATATTATGGGCCAGAATCACTATTTGAAGGAGGAGCTAAAGAACTTACCATGGAGGAACATATAACCTTCCTTGAGGCCTATACAAGGGAGTCATACAGACTCATTGTTGGGAAGTAGATCTCATGGATGGGGTAACAGCTCTGTGTCCAGTTCCCCAAGACAGAGTTCCCATTATCCTTTGCCAAACAGATCATTGAGACTTCTACCTAGGCCTGTGCTTATATGGGTCACTTCTGAGCTGATCTAATAGACAAAAAGACCAAATCTCTCTGCCATAATAAGTGGGACATCTTGAATAAGTTTAGAGGTTTTGGCTGCATTGGTTCAGGGGGTTTTTTGGACTAAAAGAACCAATGAGCCTGATCAAGAAAACCTCTAAGTCCTACAGATATCACAACAACTGCTGAAGACTTGATCAGTGTTAGGATCAGTGATCTACGTTTGATTGATTAGAGAGTATAGCAGCGGAATTCTAACAATGAATTAGCCAATTCACATGAATGAAAAGATATTCAATAAAGAACAAAAACGGTTATAGATAGAGAGAATTCTGCAAATAAATTTCATTCAATATTCGCTTTCCGTGGTAACGGAATGTCACAATTACAATTAGGTCGACAGCTCTTATATAAGAGAGGTGACGTCTGCTGATGTCACTTGATAGTGACATCTAACAGAAGTATTCCAACTGAAACATAACTACTGAAGATGTCAAAACAGCTAACATCTTCTTACAAAAATACTAAGTGTTATCAGTTACTACAACTACTGAAAAACATAAAACTACTGATATACAACGACTGAATAACAAGCTCTTCAGTCGTTTTACAAAACTACTGAAAGTAAAAACATAAAACTACTGTTATCACAACTACTGAAGAAGTACTCTTCAGCTGTTGTGACAAACTACTGAAACTTCAGTACTTGGTCTTCAGACGAACTTTAGATGTTTCATCAGCTGATGACTTCAGTAGATATCATCAGCTGATGTCTTCAGTCTGTCTTCAGACTTTGTACACCAGTTGTTGATCTTCAGTACTTGTAGACTCTTCAGCTGTTGTACTTCGGTACTTTGGACTTCAGCTTCAGTACTTGTGTTCTTCAGCTGTTCAGCTTCAGCACTTGTGTTCTTCAGCTGTTCAGCTTCAGCACTTGTGTTCTTCAGCTGTTGAACTTCAGCACTTTAGTCTTCAGCTGTAGAAGTCTTCAGCACTTGATCTTCAGCTGTTGGAGTTTTTAGCACTTGTCAAACTGCTGATAAAGCCTTCAGCAGTTGTTGTGATATCATGTGGGACTTAGAGGTTTTCTGATCTTGGCTCATTGGTTCTTTTGGTCCAACAAACTCCCCCTGAACCAATGCAGCCAAAACCACTAATATATTTATTTTCCCACTTATTATTGGCAAAATGGTTGGTCTTTTTCTTCTTGATCAGTTGAGAAGATGACCCATATAAGCACTGGCCTGGAAATGAGACTCTGAAGATTTGGTTGGCAATGTATGGATGGGAGCTGTGTATTGGGGATTTGGACACTGAGCTATTCCCCCATCCATGAGACTCACTTCCCGTGTATAAGCCTGTAGGATTCTCTGGTGTATGCTCTGAGAAACATGATTTGTTCTTCCATGGTCAGGTTCTCGGCTTCACCATCAAACAATCCTTCTCGCCCATACAGCTCTGAGATGTACTTGGCCTGTTTATCATTTTTGAGCTCAACTATTGTAATCTATCTGTATGCAAACTCATCAGGATGAGTCCCTTCAAGTAACAAACTGAGTTCATTTTGTTTGAAGTTCTCAAGCCTCTTGTAGACTAACCCCTTTTTAATAATTCTGTTCTCTAACATCTTTTGGGGTGGTTGTTTAGTCTCATAGGCCTTCTGGAAGTCTTCGACAATCTCCCAGGGTGATACTACAAGGACCACTGTGATCTCTTCATCTACGATCCTTTTGACTTGGCCCTTGTATCTCGAAGGAATGTCTTTCTTTACAATCCTGTGAGCCACCCTAGGATCAGGCCATACTCTCACCTTTTCCTTCTAATATTGAAATGTGTTGGCAAGAGTGTACAACCTCAGAGCTTCTTTCTTCATACTAATAATTGATGACGAAGCAGCATAAGTTTTGTCAATGCTTTTCAGCATTTCATCATCATGAAGCTTTTGCTGCTGTTCTTCTTCAATCTTTACTCTCACAGCTTCCATCTGTGAGGTGGGAGTGATGGCATGGGTTTGGCTTTCGCCAATGTTAGAACTGCAGACAGAGGCAGCCTATCTTCTTCCACATCATCCTCTTCTTCTTCTTCTAGCCTCAACACCCTTCTCTTCTTCTTCTTAGGTGCATCATCGGCTGTAGGTTTAGATGGTAAGGGAGTTGTATTTGTGGATTGTAGTTGTGGTTGTTTTGGAGAGGGAATGTGACAGGCTGAGTTAGCATTTGAGGTGAGTGTTGCTTTTGAGTATTTGGCTAGCTCAGTCCTGCTCCCTGCTCCTGCTTCATTCAAAGCTTCAATAACAAGTCCTTTAGTATATGCTTCAGATGAACAGATCTTGGTGGTGATTGCCAAGATACTGTCCCTGGACCAAGCTTTGATTTCGATCATTGATCTTCCCAGATATTTTGCAATAAATCTAATCATGATCTCAAGCCTTTCTCTTTCTAACACTTCATAACTCGTCCATCTATTCTGGATTTCTTCAATCTCTAATCGTCGAATCTCAGAGTCAAGTTTATCGGTGTCATGGCCTTGCCTAAACAGCTGATCAATGATGTTGTCCATTGATCTGCTGTGTTTGGCATCAGCCACTTTTATCAGTAGGTCCAAGGCTTTCTCTTTTTCCTTCTCTTTATCAGTCTCCATATTCACCTCCAACTCCTTTTCCACTAGTCTCCCTTCTGTTTCTTTCTCCTTTTTTTCTCCTCTGTACTCCTCTTTCTTTTTCCTTTCACTGACTTAATCTCGCCCTTTTTGGTTGCATTGGTTGCAAGGGATTGATTGCCAGAAAGGTGTTTGCCCACAACCTCCTCTATCAAAGGGTGTATCACTGAGGAAAGCCTCTCATCAATTGCTTTAATCACGATGTTAGTGATTATGGGTGTGATGAGAGGGAGGGAATTTCGAAGGACAGCAACTATTTGCTCAGGAGGGTTCTGTTCCTGAGAAATAGTACTAGAAGCAGAGGCAGGTGGCTTAGTTGTTGGGAGTGGCTCAGTGTTTGGGAGACCTTCAGATGAAGGTGCCATCTGTGAGGTGGTAGAGGCAGATGGTCTTTGTTCCTTAGATGTTTGGCAAGCAGCTCTTTGAGTCTGCTCAGCTCCTCTTCCAGGATGGTGTTTTGGGCGATTACATCGTAAAAGAAGCCTAGGTCATCATCAGTAGTACTGAATCACCTGACCTCCTCATAGGATCAGGATGAACATACACTGAGTGTAGCTCAGTTGTAGCATGTGCCCCTTTGTCTTGGAACTGGGGACTTCCTGCCTCAGGACTGTGTCCGTCATCAGCAGTTGCCTGTGGTAAGGTCTTAGTAATGGTACCAACTACAACCTGATCATATGCTGACGCAGGAGAAGTGGCAGCCTCACCAGAAGTTCCAATCTCCATTGCTACACTAGGAGAACGAACATTGTAACCCCTATGCTGTGGGTTCTCAGCTGCACTTTGGTCCTCCCCCTCAATGGTAGAAGTGTTCCAAGCAGTAATTGGTATCTGGGGAGGGGGTGAGGAGTGCAACTGAGTCAGCACTTGTGCAACAAGCAATGTAGGACTTTGGGGGATGGTTGCATGGGGAGATGGGGTAAAAGCAGTCTGCACCTGGGGAGGATGGTGCTTTTCAATGGCAATCTCCTCAAATGAGGAAGATCCCAGATTGGTGGGTACCCCTTCTGAGGTTGCTGCAGGCTCCTTTTGAGAGGAATCCTGAGCGGCTATGGTTGGAAGAGTCCTTATATCCACTAGGGGGTTATAACCAGTGGATATAGCCTGCATTTGTGTTGCAGGGGCATCCTCAGGGGACTCATTTCCCTGAGTAGTCGTTTTGGTTTTCTTTTTAGTGGGTTTGGTGGGGACTTTTGATTTGGAGGTGGTGGCTGGGGGTTCCAGCTGCGTGGGTTTGCGCAGCTTGGCAGCCATTTTGAGTGATTGGTCAGAGTTGTCCCGGGAGTATACTCAGGCAAAACAGCCATAGCAGGGACTCCTAGGCCAACAAGTCCCTCAGCTTGAAGCTGGTTTGTAATTATGGCCATTATGAACCGCGGATATAATATCCAACGGTTAGCAGTTTGTTTTGTGCCATATCCTTGAGCTCTGAAATAGTATTTCTGAAAAATTTAAAGGTTGTTGCTCAAGTATGGAGTACATTACCTGCTACCACCTTGTAGACATTTGATCCCAAGACGAAGTCTTAGGAGCCAAACAGACATTTACCATGTGAAATATGAGACGTTCAGCATCATGGAAATGTTTCTTCAGTATGGTGGAGGCACTAAGGTTTCCCTGATATCCATGGTGGGCAAAGGATAAATCAATTGTGCCCTTTGGATATCCAGCAGGAGAAGTGGCATCATCCAAGTGTAGAGTTTGACGAAGTATATCGGGAGTGATGACCACTTCGTGGTTGTTGATGAGTGACCGGAGAGACGCTGTGTTGTTCTCCCCAGTGGTGAGGGTGACGTTCATCCAAAACTGGTTAAGGGATTCGGCATGAAGGATGGATTGAGAAGAAAGGCCGTTTTGTAGGGTGACTAGACCATAAGATCAATAGCATTATCGAACTTAGCCCAGAATGGCGATTTGGTGAGGTAAGCTACACAGTTGTGTCGTGGTTTGAGTTGCATGGACGCCATTTATGAGAGAGAAGTTTTGGAGAGATGAATGTTAGGTTTAAGGAAGATGAAGCTCTGAAGGATTAGGTCAGGGATATTTATAGGGTACGGGTTAGAAAATGACTGAAAGGTTTGGTGTTAGTCATCAGTAGTTTTAAACGACTGTTGACATGGTATTACCCTTTCAGACGTTGAAACAGCTAAAGTCGTGGTTTTAGGCATCAGCAGTTACAAAACTACTTAAGACCATGGTTTTGACTTCAGATGATGAAACAACTGAGGACGTGGTGTTTGTCATCAGTAGTTGTGAAAACTACTGAAGACAGTGGTTTTGTCATCAGTTGTTGTAAACAGCTGAAGACTTGGTATTAGTCATCAGTAGATATAAAACTACTGAAGACATGGTTTTGCTTCAGTTGTTTAGAATGAACTAGCAGTTGTAGAAACAACTAAAGAGAAAGTTCTCTTCAGTAGTTTTCGTGAATTCATAGCCTTTCAGCTGTTTCATGCTGTCCTCAACACTTACTTATCAGACTCTGCATCTGCTTTTCAGGTGTTTCATTGACGTCAGTACTTATCTGTTTGTACTGATTTTAGTAGTTGTAACTACATCAGTAGTTTGGAACAGATAAAGTACTTAAGTACTTGTGAGGCATTTAGCCATCAGTAGTTATAAAAACTACTGAAGGTGAAAGGACTCATCAGTACTTATATGTGACATGGTTACCAATTATCACCAGTACTTTTTACTGAAATCATCAGTAGTTGTCACTTATTCTAGCTGCAGCATACCAAGCCTTAACACAAGGTTTTGGAAAGTAGAACTATCCAAAGGCTTAGTAAAAATATCAGCAAGCTCATCAGCACTAGGTACAAACTTAGGATCAATCAGACCTTTTTCAAAACAATCCCGAATAAAGTGATGTCTGCTCTCTATATGTTTGGTCCTAGAGTGCTGGACTGGATTTTTGACAATACACAGAGCTGAAGCACTATCCATTAATAATGGAGTCTTAGTCTCTGTAATGCCATAATCCAGAAGTTGGTTCTGAAGCCAGAGTACCTGAGAAGTGCAACTTGCAGCAGCAATGTACTCGGCCTCAGCAGTTGATGTAGCAACAGATGTTTGTTTCTTACTCTGCCTTGAAATCAAACAGTTGCCTAGGAATTAACAACCACCAGAAGTTGACTTTCTAGTTAACTTGCACCCTGCATAGTCACTATCTGAAAAAGCAACTAATTTGCAAGAGTGTCCAGTGGAATACCATAAACCCAGAGATTGTGTACCTTGCAAATATCTAAAGATTCTCTTGACTGCAATCAAATCAGACTCTTTAGGAGCAGCCTAAAATCTAGCACAAACACATGTAGCAAACATAATATCTGGTCTAGAAGCTGTTAAATACATCAAGGACCCAATCATACATCTGTAAAGTGTTTCATCAACAGCTTTACCTTTCTGATCAGCATCCAGTTGTGTGGTGTTGCACATGGGAGTAGAACAGGGCTTACAGTTTTGTAAATCAAACTTATTCAAAAGATCTTTTGTATATTTTGACTGATGAATAAAGGTTCCATCACCCTTTTGTTTAATTTGCAAGCCTAGAAAGAACTGTAATTCTCCCATTGCACTCATTTCAAACCTCTTTTTCATTAATGTTGTAAAATCATCACACAACTGGGGATCAGAGGATGCAAAAATGATATCATCAACATAAATCTGAACAAGTAGCTTATGCTGATCCACCTTCTTAATAAACAAAGTTTTATCAATGGAGCCTCTGGTGAAATTATTCTAAGAAGAAAAGTAGAAAGTGTCTCATACCAGGCTCTAGGAGCTTGTTTCAACCCATAAAGAGCCTTATCAAGTTTATACACCATTCAGGATGTTTATTATCCTCAAAACCTGGTGGTTGACACACATAAACTTCTTCCTTTATTTTACCATATAAAAATGCACTTTTGACATCCATTTGAAAAACTTTAAGATTGTGGAATGCAGCATAGGCTAAAAACAATCTGATTGCCTCTAGTCTGGCTACAGGGGCAAAGGTTTCATCATAGTCAATACTTCTTATTGTGAAAACCCCTGTACAACTAGTCTAGCCTTGTTCTTAACAATAAGCCCATTTTCATCAGGCTCATTCCTAAACACCCATATAGTGCCTATTGCACACTTACCTGGGGGAAGAGGAACCAGTTCCCACACTTGTTATTTCTTGAACTGAAGTAGCTCAAGCTGCATAGCTTCAACCCATCCATTGTCTCTTAAAGCAACATGGTAGTTCTTTGCTCTAGCTGACTGATGAAGAGAGCATAGAAGCAGAAGTTAGACAATTGAATTCTTGTTGAAACACCAGCATTGATATCACCAATAATCTGAGACATTGGGTGATTCTTCAGTTCTTGATAAACAATGAGATCTGTGCAAGTGTTTGTAGGACCTTCAGCAGCAGCAGATGTTGATGCAGACTCTTGAAACCAAGAATTAGATGGTAACTCAAAAGATGTAGAGGAATCAGAGATCTCATCAGCATTTGTTGTGGATGGAACTGTTGAAGCTACAGTAACATCAAATTTAGCAGACACAGGTAGTTGGTCACTAAACTTGAATAGGTGAGTATTGATAATATCATCATCATCAATACCACCAGGTGGAAGACATGCTGCAGAAGATGATTTATCCACAGGATCTGCAACAGCTGGAGGTTGATAAGGAACATATTGCAGTATGTCCAAATCAAACAACTCCACAGGGTTTTGTGGAATCTTGTCCAAAGGAGATTCATTAAACTTCACATGCAAAGTCTCTTCAACTATCTTTGTTCTGCAGTTGAAGACTCTGTATGCCTTGCAAGTAGATGAATAACCAACAAAGTACCCTGCATCCACCTTAGGATCAAATTTTTGGAGTTGATCCTTTGTGTTGAGATTAAAACAGGGACACCCAAATGCATTGAAAAATGAAATTAGAGGAGCCAAGTGATGGAGAACTTCATATGGAGTTTTCATCAACCTCTGATTTACTAACACTCTGTTCTACACATAGCAAGCTGTGTTAACAGCTTCAGCCCAAAAGGTCAGTGGCAAACCAGAGTCAGCCAGCATGGACCTTGCAGCTTCAATTAGGGTCCTATTCTTTCTCTCCACTACTCCATTTTGTTCTGGAGTCCTTGGTATGCTAAACTGCCTTTTGATTCCCTTGGAAAGATAGAAGTCATCAAGTGTATGGTTTCTGAATTTAGTTCCATTGTCACTCCTAATACATTTGACTGGAAGGGAATACTGCTTCTCAATATACAACACAAAGTGTATAATCTTCAGAGCAACCTCATCCGTTGAATGTAGAAAGAAAGTCCATACAAATCTGGAGTAATCATCCATAATTACCAGACAGTATTTCTTCTTTGCCATGCTCATTACTCTCACAGGACCAAATAGATCCATATGCAGTAATTGCAAGCAGGCAGTGGACTTAGGCTCTTCAATAGGAGGGAATGAGACTTTGTGTTGTTTTCCTTTTAAACAAGCAGTGCAGGTTCATCACAGTGGAACTCCTTTATTGGTAAGCCTCTAACTAAACTATTGTGGATAAGCTCATTCATGTTTTTGAATTAACATGACCCAACCAGCTGTGTCTGATTTTGGGATAAAGCTTTCAGCTCATCAGACACATTGCCAGTGGAGTTTGATAAGTTCCTATGTTGCACCTTCTTCTTCTGAACAATCTCAGCTGTTACCTGTTTAACCCCTTCCTTTTTGGATTTCTTTGAGGACTTAAGGGTTACAGGATTTGATGTTGCTCATACAAATGTGGTCTCAAACTCAGTTTTCATTTTTACCATTTTCTCTTTAATTTCCTCTTTATGTTTGAGTTTGGAACCTCTTTTGTACCAGCAATCATCTGTAAGATGATTGAACAAACCACATACTTCACATGGTTTCTTCTTCATCTTATGTTGATCATCAACTAAAGAGGGTGAAGCAACTGAAGACTTGCTCTTCAGTTCTTTGGAAGCATTGTTTGCTTTCTTGACTTCCTCTTTAGTAGTCTTCAAACTCTTTCTACTGACAGTTTTCTTCTTTTTAGTACTGGCAGTAGTTTGAGTTTGAACTTAAGGTGTTAAATCCTGCTCTCTAGTCCTTTCAGGACTTTCAGAATTAACTCTGAGTTGATCAACTCATTGATCATGTGAGTGTCAGCAGTGGAACCATCAACATCAGCTGATAGGTTCTGAGAGGGCTTGATGCTGACTTCTACTTTTGATTGTGCTGTATGAGAAAGTAGATCACATGATGAGATGGATTGGTTATTACTCTCACCATCAGATTCTACCTTGCTCTGGGAGTAAAATTGTAGGTGGAGCAGTGTGATTGTAACCAATGCCAAACTTCATATTGGAAGCAGATTGCTTACTAAGAAGCATTTCAAAACTTTGCATGATTGTACCCATCTATCACACTCTACCTAGGTGACTGCAAGGGTTTCCTTGAGATGTTTATACTTCTCTAGAAGTATCTCTTCCCTATCCTTATCATTAGTTATTTGGCGTTTAAGTTTGTAAATCTCATCATTCTTATCATTAAGCACAGACTCAAGTTCAGCTTTGCTTTTGGAGATAATTTGTTCTAGCTCAATGTTCTTGTTGATTAAAGCTACATTTGGTTCTCTAATAGATGCAAATGCTGCTATGCATGTTTCAGAACATCATTGGCTTTTGCCTCAGAGGATACCTGTGATACCTTTGGTGTTGAGGCATTAGTGGATGAAGTATCAGCAGAATCCAAAGCCATAAGAGCTAGATTTCCAAAGGGACTTTCACACCATGTTGACCAGCACCTGAGAACAGTTGTTCATGACCAGACAAGTCATCTGGTAAACTACTCTAGTCAACACTCCTAGGGTGAAGAAGCTGTGTTGTTGAGGTTGAGTTTGTTGATGAGATTGGGAAGGTTGTGGTTCAGGCAATGCTTGTGTTGTGGTGCAATTGGAGCTTGAACATGATTTGATTGAGGCATAATAGCAGGGATAAGGATATGACATTTGACCTGGGGAACAAAATATGCAGGAGATCTAGGATGTGAATGATGACCAGAACCAGCAGTATGTTGCCCTTGTTTTGTGGGATAGTACTAGGAAAAGTCACAAAGGGTGCAGAAGAGTTAGATCCAGTTGATCTACACTCTCTTGCAAAGTGTCCCAGCCTTTGGCATTTGTGAGACCTTGTTGGACCAAAAGAACCAAGAGCCAAGATCAGAAAACCTCTAAGTCCCACATGGTATCACTACAACTGCTGAAAGCTTCATCAGCAGTTTGACAAGTACTGAAGACTTCAACAGCTGAAGATCAAGTGCTCAAGACTTCAACAGCTGAAGAACTAAAGTGCTGAAGTACAACAGCTGAAGAACACAAGTACTGAAGCTGAACAGCTGAAGAACGCAAGTACTAAAGCTAAACAACTGAAGAACACAAGTGCTGAAGCTGAAAGACCAAAGTACTGAAGTACAACAGCTGAAGAGTTTAGAAGTGCTGAAGATCAACAACTGATGTACAAAGTCTGAAGACAAAGACTGAAGACATCAGCTGATGATATCTACTGAAGTCATCAGCTGATGAAACATCTGAAGGTCAAAGTATGAAGATCAAGTACTGAAGCGTCAGTAGTTTGTCACAACTGCTGAAGAGTACTTCTTCAGTAGTGGTGATATCAGTAGTTTTATATTTCTAGTTTCAGTAGTTTTGTAAAACGACTGAAGAGCTTGTTCTTCAGTCGTTGTAGTTTCAGTAGTTTCTATTCAGTAGTTTTATATTCTGTACTTAACACTCTAATATATTCTCAGTAGTTGTGAACATTTCAGCAGTTTGTTAAGATTTAGTTATTTTTGTAATTGATCTGCCAGTTGTCACTTTCCGTGATAACAGCAGTGGTTGTTGCACTCTATATAAGGAGTAGAAACCTATTGTAATAAGATGAATGATTTGAATGATTTGATGAGAAATATTCCATATCTATAAACATTCCTTGAATCAGAAATATATTCTCTCACTATAACCGTATGTGCTCTTAATGCATAAGTATCGATTTCTTGCTACAATTTGTCTAATTCCTGTTCTTATTCCGCTGCTTTGAACTCTAATACATCAACTTGTGATCGCTGATCCTGTCAAATGGTATCAGAGCAGGTTAATCATTGATCGATCTAATAATTCATCATTGAAACTGCTATTCAAGATCTAAGTTTGATTGAATTAGCTTTTGTTTTTGCAAGAAACGGTTATAGAGATTGAATTATCTGTATCTCTGGTCATTCATCCTGAGATCTTTTCTTGGTTTTCATTGAGTTGTTGTGGTCTGTGTAAAACTTTTAAAAGCTTGAATTAAATTGTTTTTGAACTGAAAATGACTACTCCCTCCAATGATCCTCACAATACTGGTTCCTCAACCAAGCCACCAATGCTGGTTAGGAATGAGTATAACATATGGCAACGACGAATGCTCCATCACCTGTCTATTAACAGTGCAGGTTGTTGGACATCAGTGGTACATGGTCCACACAAGCCTATGGTGAATAACCCGGAAACCAATCAAATGGTTCCGAAGAGGAGGGAGCAATACTCAGATGAGGATAAGAAGTTGCTTGAAATTGATGCAAAAGCCCATGGAATTCTGGCCATGGCACTGCCCAATGAAATCTATTCTGGGCTAATGCATCATGAAACTGCCCATGACCTCTGGAATGCCTTGAAAGAACAATTTAGAGGAACAGATGAGGTCTTGGCAAATAATAGAGAAATCCTTGCCCAACAATATGAGACATTCTCTCATAGAAAGGGTGAGACACTGACTCAACAATATGAGCGGTTCTCTTGTTTGATCTCTGAATTAAAAATGGTCAAACTTGAGTACACAAATATTCAGATGAATAACAGATTTCTCAGATCACTGCCTGAGAGATAGGACACATATACTATTGTCCTACGCTCCAGTGCAAGTTTGGACAAACTATCTCTCACCCAACTCCATGGGAAACTACTCACGTTTGAGAGAGAGATAGAACAGAAGAGAAAGCTGTCTTCATCTGGAAAGCTCACTGAAGACTTTGTACCAGGCAACACTGCCTTGGTTGGTCATGAGTCAGAATATGCTTCATCTGAATGCCAGTATGATGAGCATATTAATTTCTCTTCAAACACTTCTGATTCTGCATTTGTGAGTGTTGATGGTCAGTTTACTGGGTGTAATAATGACAATTTATGCTTCATTATGGATTATCTCAAGGGGATTGCTGATGACGACTTAGAAGAGATGGATATTTTGAGCCAAATGTCCTTGATAAATATCAGATCTCAGAAGTTCTACAAAAGAACTGGAAGAAAATTCCCAGGAATCTCTGGCAAAACCAAAGTTGGTTTCGACAAGAGCAAGTTGAGGTGTTACAAATGCTAAAGGCTTGGACACTTTGCAAAAGAGTGTAGTTCAACTGGATCTAACTCCACTGCACCCTTGTGACTTTTCCTGGCAATAGTCAACAACACAGAGGGCAACATCCTGTCACTTCTAGTCATCATCCTCAACAACAATCTCCTGCATATTTTGTTCCACAGGGTCAAAAGCCATATCCGTACCCTTGTTATTACATGCCACAGTCAAATCAAGTTCAAGTTCCTATGGCACCACAACCTCATGCACTACCAGAACCTCAGCCATCCCAATCTCAACAACAAACTCAACCTCAACAACACAGCTTCTTCACCCCAGGAGTTGTTGACTGGAGCAGTTTACCAGATGACATGTCTGGTCATGAACAACTGTTCTCAGGTGCTGGTCAACATGGTGGTGACAGTCCTTTTGGGAATCTAGCTCTTATGGCTTTGGAGTCTGCTGATACTTCATTTTCTACATCTCAGGTATCACAGGTATCCTCTGAGGCAAAAGCCAAATTATGTTCTGAACCATGCATAGCAGCATTTGTTTCCATTAGGGAAGCAAATGTAGCTTTAATTAATAAGAACATTGAGCTAGAACAAATTTTTTCCAAAAGAAAAGCTGAGTTTGAGTCTGTGCTTAAAGATAAAAATGATGAGATTATAAACTGAAATGCCAAATAATTGATGATAAGCTAGAGAAGAGGTACTTCTAGAGAAGTACAAAGATCTCAAAGAAACCCTTGCAGTTACCCAGGTAGAGTGTGATAGATGGGTACAATCTTGCAAAGGTTTTGAAATGCTTCTTAGTAAGCAATCTGCTTCCAATGTGAAGTTTGGCATTGGTTACAATCACACTTTGATCAACTCAGGAGTTAATTCTGAAGGTCCTGAAAGGACTAGAGAACAGGATTTAACACCTGAAGTTCAAACTCCAACTGCTGTCAGTACTGAAGAGAAGAAAACTGTCAGTAGAAAGAGTTTGAAGACTACTAAAGAGGCAGTCAAGAAAGCAAACAATGCTTCCAAAGCATTGAAGAACAAGTCTTCAGTTGCTTCACCCTCTTTAGTTGATGATAAACCTAAGATGAAGAAGAAACCATGTGAAATATGTGGTTTGTTAAATCATCTTACAGATGATTGCTGGTACAAAAGAGGATCCAAACTCAAACAAAAGAAGAAATTAAAGAGAAAATGCTAAAAATGAAAACTGAGTTTGAGACCACATTTATATGAGCAACATCAAATCCTGTAACCCTTAAGTCCTCAAAGAAATCCAAAAAGGAAGGGGTTAAACAGGTGACAGCTGAGAGTGCTCAGAAGAAGAAGGTGCAACATAGGAACTATCAAACCCCACTAGCAATGTGTCTGATGAGCTGAAAGCTTTATCACAAAATCAGACACAGCTGGTTATGATGGTTCAACATGTTGGGTAGAGTTAACCAACTAGATGCTCGTATGTTGAAACCACAGAAAAGGAGGTCCAAACCAAAGGATTCCTCTTCTTCACTATCTTCTTCCTCTCAAGCTGTTGTTTCAAATAAACCTGTTAGTTTACCATCTATTGATGAGACCAGGCCCAAAACCAAAAAGGTTTGGGTCTCTAAAACTAACTGATTGTTTATTTTTGCAGGGTTCTCCAACATGCCAAAGTAGCATCTGGTATGTAGACAGTGGGGGATCTATGCACATGACTGGGAACAGGTCTCTTCTTCATGACTACTCTTAAGGAAAGAAGGGATTTGTTCTTTTGGCAATGATGCTAGGGGTTACATCATTGGTAGGGCTTTGTCTCCAATGGAGAAATCAATTTGATGATGTTAATCATGTGGAAAATCTCAAGTACAATCTCTTGAGTGTCAGTCAAATGTGTGATAAAGGCCATGTTGCTCTTTTCACCAGTCAGAACTGTAGGATTCTATCATCCAAAGTTTTGCACTTGATTGATAAGGTGTTGGATGATCACACTCTCCTGAAAGCCAACAGGACAGGAAGAGTGTATGCCTTAGATCATTCCAAGAAAATAGATCTAAGAGGCAATCCTTGCCTATTTTCCAAAGCCTCTTCTCAAGAATCTAAACTGTGGCACAGAAGGCTTGGTCATGTTAATCTCAAAAACATGAATGAGCTTACCCACAATAGTTTAGTCAGAGGCTTACCAATAAAGGAGTTCCACTGTGATGAAACCTGCACTGCTTGTTTAAAAGGAAAACAACACAAAGTCTCATTCCCTCCTATTGAAGTGCCTAAGTCCACTGCCTGCTTGCAATTACTGCATATGGATCTATTTGGTCCTGTGAGAGTAATGAGCATGGCAAAGAAGAAATACTGTCTGGTAATTATGGATGATTACTCCAGATTTGTATGGACTTTCTTTCTACATTCAAAGGATGAGGTTGCTCAGAAGACTATTCACTTTGTGTTGTATATTGAGAAGCAGTATTCCCTTCCAGTCAAGTGTATTAGGAGTGACAATGGAACTGAATTCAGAAATCATACACTTGATGACTTCTATCTTTCAAAGGGAATCAAAAGGCAGTTTAGCATTTGAAGGACTCCAGAACCAAATGGAGTAGTGGAGAGAAAGAACAGGACCCTCATTGAAGCTGCAAGGTGCATGCTGGCTGACTCTGGTTTGCCACTGACCTTTTGGGCTGAAGCTGTCAACACAGCTTGCTATGTGCAAAATAGAGTTTTAGTAAATCAGTGGTTGATGAAGACTCCATATGAAGTCCTCCATCATTTGGCTCCTCTGATTTCATTTTTCAAAGCATTTGGGTGTCCCTGTTTTATTCTCAACACAAAGGATCAACTCCATAAATTTGATCCTAAGGTGGATGCAGGGTATTTTGTTGGTTATTCATCTACTTGCAGGCTATAGAGTCTTCAACTACAGAACAAAGATGGTTGAAGAAACTCTACATGTTAAGTTCAATGAATCTCCAAAGTACAAGATTCCACAAAGCCCTGTGGAGTTATTTGATTTGGACATACTGCAATATGTTCCTCATCAAACTCCTGCTGTTGCTCCTGTCAACAGTTCACCACCTGGTGTACTGCTGGTGCTGTGATGATGATGATGATTGCCGTACTCACCTCTTCGGTTTAGTGATCAACTGCCTGATTCAGCTAGACCTGATGTTCCTGTAGCTCCAGTAGCACCATCCACAACAAATGCTGATGAGATCTCTTTGAATTCAACTTCCTTTGAATTACCATCCACTGATTGGTTTCAAGGAAATGATTCACCATCACCATCTGTTACTGCTGAGCTACTACAAACACTTGCACAGATCTCATTGTGTATCAAGATCTGAAGAATCACCGTATGTCTCAAATAATTGGTGATATCACTGCTGGAGTATCAACAAGAAGTCAATTGTCAAATTTCTACTTCTATGCTCTCTTCATCAGTCAGCAAGAGCCAAGGAATTATCACATTGCTTTAAAGGACAATGGATGGGTTGATGCCATGCAGCTTGAGCTTCTTCAGTTCAAGAAACAGCAGGTGTGGGAACTGGTTCCTCTACCTCTAGGTAAGTGTGCAACAGGCACTAAATGGGTGTTTAGGAACAAAACTGATGAAAATGGGCTTATTGTTAAGAACAAAGCCAGACTGGTTGTTCAGGGGTTTGCACAAGAAGAAGGTATTGATTATGATGAAACCTTTGCCCCTGTAGCCAGACTGGAAGCAATTCGATTGTTTTTAGCTCATGCTGCTTATCAAAACTTAAAGTTTTTCAAATGGATGTCAAAAGTGCATTTTTGTATGGAAAAATTAAAGAAGAGTTATGTATGTCAACCTCCAGGCTTTGAGGACAATAAACATCCTAATTGGGTGTATAAGCTTGATAAGGCTCTTTATGGGTTAAAACAAGCTCCTAGAGCCTGGTATGAGACATTATCAAACTTTCTTCTGGAAAATAATTTCACTAGAGGCTCCATAGATAAGACTTTATTCATTAAGAAAGCTGGGCAGCATAATACTTGTTCAATTTATGTAGATGATATCATTTTTGCATCCTCTGATCCAAAGTTGTGTGATGCCTTTACAAAGTTGATGCAACAGATGTTTGAAATGAGTGCCATGGGAGAATTACAGTTCTTGGGGTTGCAAATCAAACAAAAGGCTGATGGAATTTTTATTCATCAGTCCAAATATACAAAAGATCTTTTCAAAAGTTTGATTTACAAAACTGTAAGCCTTGTTCTACCCCCATGTGCAGCACCACACAACTGGATACAGATCAGAAAGGTAACGTGGTTGATGAAACACTTTACAGATGTATGATTGGGTCCTTGATGTATTAACAGCTTCTAGACCAGATATTATGTTTGCTACATGTGTTTGTGCTAGATTTCAGGCTGCACCTAAAGAGTCTCATCTGATTGCAGTCAAGAGGATCTTTAGATATCGGCAAGGCACTCCATCTCTAGGTTTATGATATTCTACCGGATATTCTCGTAAATTAGTTGCTTTTTCTGACAGTGACTATGCAGGGTGTAAGTTGACCAGGAAATCAACTTCTGGTGGATGTCAATTCCTAGGCAACTGCTTGATTTCTTGGCAGATCAAGAAACAGACCTCAGTTGCTACATCAACTGCTGAAGCAGAGTACATTACTGCTGCAAGTTGCACATCTCAGGCACTCTGGCTTCAGAACCAACTTCTAGATTATGGCATTACAGAGACTAAGACTCCATTGTTAATGGATAGTGCTTCAGCTCTGTGTATTGTCAAAAATCCAGTCCAGCACTCTAGGACCAAACATATAGAGATCAGACATCATTTTATAAGGGATTGTTTTGAAAAAGGTCTGATTGATCCTAAGTTTGTGCCTAGTGCTGATGAGCTTGCAGACATTTTACTAAGCCTTTGGATAGTTCAACTTTCCAAAACCTGGTGTTAAGGCTTGGTATGCTGAAGCTAGAATAAGTGACAACTACTGATGATTTCAGTAGTAATTACTGGTATCATTGGTACCCATGTCACATATAAGTACTGATGAGTCCTTTTCCCTTCAGTAGTTTTATAACTACTGATGGCTAAATGCCTCATAAGTACTGAAGTACTTATCTGTTCCAAACTACTGATGTAGTTAAAACTATTAATGTAGTTACAACTACTGAAATCAGTATAAACAGATAAGTACTGATGTCCTATGAAACACCTGAAAATCTGATGCAAAGTCTGATGAGTAAGTGTTGAGGACAACATGAAACAGCTGAAAGGCTATGAATTGACGACAACTACTAAGAAAACTTTCTCTTCAGTTGTTTTAACAACTGCTATTTCATTCTAAACAACTGAAGCAAAACCATGTCTTCAGTAGTTTTATAACTACTAATGACTAATACCAAGTCTTCAGTTGTTTACAACAGCTGATGACAAAACCACTGTCTTCAGTAGTTTCACAACTACTGATGACAAACACCAAGTCCTCAGTTGTTTCAATCATCTCAAGTCAAAACCACGGTCTTCAATAGTTTTCTAACTTCTCATGCCTAACACCACGACTTCAGCTGCTTCAACGTCTGAAAGGATAATACCATGTCAACAGTCGTTTAAAACTACTGATGACTAACACCACATCCTTCAGTCGTTTTCTTACCCGTATTCTATAAATATCCCTGACCTAAGCCTTCAATGCTTCATCTTCTTCAAACCTAATGTTCCTCTCCAAAACTTCTCTCTTCTCAATGGCGTCCATGCAAATTAAACCGCGACACAACTGTGTTGCCTACCTTACTAAATCGCCTGTCTGGGCTAAGTTCGATACTGCTATCGATCTTATGGTTCAGTCCAAATACAAAACGGCATTTCTTCTGAATCCCATACTACATGCCGAATCCCTCAACAGTTTTGGATGAACGTACTATTGCCACTGGGGAGAACAACACACCATCTCTCCAGTCGGTCGTCAACAACAAAGAAGTAGTCATCACTCCTGCAATAATCCGCCAAATTCTTCATGTGGATGATGCTATTCTCTTGCTGGATATTCGAAGGGCACCACAGATCTATCCTTTGTCCACATGGATATCAAGGCAATCTCAGTGCCTCCACTGTCATGAAGAAACACTTCCATGACGCCGAACGCCTAATTTTTCACATGGTGAATGTATGTTTGGCTCCTAAGACGTCGTCTTGGGATCAAATGTCGTCAAAGTGGCAGCAGGTAATGTACTCTATTCTTGAGCAACAACCGTTAAACTTTTCAGAAATAATATTTTCGGAGCTCAAGGATATGGCTCAAACCTAACTGCCAACCGTTGGATACTATATCCACGGTTCATAATGGCCATCATTACAAACCAGCTTAATGCTGAGGGACTTGTTGGCTTGGGAGTCCCTGCTACGGCTGTTCTGCCGGAAGTATACTCTCGGCACAACTCTGACCAGACACTCAAATTGGCTGCCAAGCTGCGAAAACCACGCAGCTGGAACCCACAGCCACCACCTCCAAATCAAAAGTCCCCACCAAACCCACCAAAAAGAAACCCAAAACGGCTACTCAGGGAATTGAGTCCCCTGAGGATGACCCTGCAACACAAACGCAGGATATATCCACTAGTCCAAACCCCCTAGTGGATACAATGACTCTTCCAGCCATAGCCGCTCAGGCTTCCTCTCAACAGGAGCCTGCAGCAACCACACAAGGGGTACCTACATGTCTGGGATCTTCCTCACTTGAGGAGATTGCCATTGAAGAGCACCAACCTCCCCAGGTGCACACTGCTTCTATCCCTTCACCCCATACAACCGCCCCTCACAGCCCAACTTTAATAGTTGCACAAGTGCTGACTCAACTGCACTCCTCACCCCTCCCCAGAAACAACTTACTAATGGGAACGCCTTTACAATTGAGGGGAGGAACACAGTGCACTAGAGAACCACAGCACAGGGGTTTACCACTTCTATCTCCTGGTGTAGATAAGGAGCTTAGAATATCTAGTGAGGCTGCCACCTCTTCTGAATCAGCACATGATCAGAATGAGGCTGGTAACATTGCTAAGACCTCACTAGAGGCAACAGCTGATGATGGACATTGTCCTGAGGCTGGAAGTCCCCAGTACCAAGCACAAGGGGCACATGCAACAACTGGTCTACACCCAGTGCATGTAAATCCTGCTCCAAGCAGGAGGTCAGATGATTCAGCTTCGGCTGATGATGACCTGGCTTTTTCTACGATGTTCTTGCCCAGAACACAATCCTTGAAGAGAAAGTCAGTAAGCTGCAAAATGTACTTGACCAACTCTCACAAGGAGAAAGACCATCTGCCTCCACCAACCCACAGATGGCACCTTCAGTTGAAGGTTCCCCAAACACTGAGCCACTCCAAACTCAACCACCTGCCTCTGCTTCAGGCCCTATTCTCAGGAACAGAACCCTCCAGAGCAAATAGGTGCTGTACTTCAAAATTCCCTCCCTCTCATCACACCCATAATCACTGATATTGTGACTAAAGCCATTGATGAGAGGCTTTCCTCTACTTTACAACCCTTGATTGATGCTGCTGTGCAAAAGACACTTTCTACGGTACAAACCCCTTCCACCAATGCATCCAAAAAGGGGGAGAGTACTGCAGTGAAAGAAAAGAAGAGGAAAAGAACAGAGGAAGAGAAGGAAGCGAAGCAAGCCCAAGAGGAGGAGAAAGAACAGCAACCACTGCTCACCTACAAGCGAAAGAAAAGTGCTGATGATCATATTGCTGAAGACAAAGCCCTGGAGCTACTGAGAGAAGAGGCTGATGCCGAACACAGCAGATCAATGGACAACATCATTGATCAGCTGTTTAGGCAAGGCCATGACACCAATAAACTTGACTCCAGATTCGACGATTAGAGATTGATTAAATCCAGAATAGATGGGCAAGTTATGAAGTGTTAGAAAGAGAAAGGCTTGAGATCATGATTAGATTTATTGCAACATATCTTGGAAGATGAATGATCGAAATCAAAGCTTGGTCCAGGGACAGTATCTTGGAAATCACCACCAAGATTTGTTCGTCTGAAGCATATACTAAGGGACTTGTTATTGAAGCTTTGAATGAAGCGGGTGCTGGGAGCAGGACTGAGCTAGCCAAGAATCAAAAGCCACACTCACCTCAAGAATGCTAGAACAGCCTGTCAACATTCCCACACCAAAACCACCCAAATCACAACCCACCAAACCAACTCCCTTACCCTCAAAACCCATAGCCGATGATATACCCTTGAAGAAGAAGAGAAGGGTATTGAGGCTAGAAGATGATGAAGAAGATGATGAAGATAGGCTGCCACTCTCAGCTATGATTCATTTTCCTAAGGCCACAAGTCACTCCTCAGCAATTACTCCTGAATTCCAAAGACAAATGGTTAAAGTGAAGCTAGAAGAAGAAGAGCTTCATAAACAGCATGATGAGGAATTGCTGAAGAGAGTTGACAAAGCTTATGCAGCCACATCTTCTATCATCAATATGAAGAAGCAAGCCTCAGACTTTACACTCTCAGGCATACCTTCAATATCAAAAGGAAGAGTGAGGATTTGGCCTGATCCCAGGGTCTCTCACAGAGTTCATAAGAAAAACATACCCCAGAGATACATTGGCCAGGTGAAAAAGATCGTAGATGAAGTGATCTCTCTGGTCTTTGTAGTTTCACCCTGGGAAATCCTAGAGGACTTCAAGAAAGCCTACAAAGCTAATCTAACCCCTCAGAAGATGCTGGAAAACAAAATAGTGAAAAAGGGTTAGTTTACAAGAGGCTTGAGGAAGTCAGGAAAAATGAGCTCCAGTTGTTCCTAGAGGGTAATCACCCGGATGAGTTTGCTTACAGAATAATAACAACTGTGGAGCTAAAGAATGGGAAACAGGCCAAATACTTGTCCGAGTATTATGGGCCTGAATCATTGTTTGAAGGAGGTACTGAAGAGCTAACCATGGAGGAACAAATCACCTTCCTTGAGGCCTACACAAGAGAGTCGTCAGACTCATCATAGGGAAGTGAGTCTCATGGATGGGGGAACAGCTCAGTGTCCAAATCCCCAATATAGAGTTCCCATCCATACTTTGCCAACCAAATCATTAGAGACTCATTTCCAGGCCAGAGCTTACATGGGTCATCTTCTCTACTGATCAAGAAGGAAAAAGACCAACATTTTGCCAACAATAAGTGGGATAATAAATAATTTAGAGGTTTTGGCTGCATTGGTTCAGGGGGAGTTTGTTGGACCAAAAGAACCAATGAGCCAAGATCAGAAAACCTCTAAGTCCCACATGGTATCACAACAACTACTGAAAGCTTCATCAGCAGTTTGACAAGTGCTGAAGACTTCAACAGCTGAAGATCAAGTGCTGAAGACTTCAACAGCTGAAGAACTAAAGTGCTGAAGTACAACAGCTGAAGAACACAAGTACTGAAGCTGAACAGCTGAAGAACGCAAGTACTGAAGCTGAACAGCTGAAGAACACAAGTGCTGAAGCTGAAAGACCAAAGTACTGAAGTACAACAGCTGAAGAGTTTACAAGTGCTGAAGATCAACAACTGATGTACAAAGTCTGAAGACAAAGACTGAAAACATCAGCTGATGATATCTACTGAAGTCATCAGCTGATGAAACATCTGAAGGTCAAAGTCTGAAGATCAAGTACTGAAGCGTCAGTAGTTTGTCACAACTGCTGAAGAGTACTTCTTCAGTAGTTGTGATATCAATAGTTTTATATTTCTAGTTTCAGTAGTTTTGTAAAACGACTGAAGAGCTTGTTCTTCAGTCGTTGTAGTTTCAGTAGTTTCTAATCAGTAGTTTTATATTATGTACTTAACACTCTGATATGTTCTCAGTAGTTGTGAACATTTCAGCAGTTTGTTAAGATTTAGTTATTTTTGTAATTGATCTGCCAGTTGTCACTTTCCGTGATAACAGCAGTGGTTGTTGCACTCTATATAAGGAGTAGCAACCTATTGTAATAAGATGAATGATTTGAATGATTTGATGAGAAATATTCCTATCTATAAACATTCCTTGAATCAGAAATATATTCTCTCACTATAACCGCATGTGCTCTTAATGCATACAAGTATCGATTTCTTGCTACAATTTGTCTAATTCCTGTTCTTATTCCGCTGCTTTGAACTCTAATACATCAAACTTGTGATCACTGATCCTGTCACACCTCAACTTACTCTTGTCAAAACCAACTTTGGTTTTGCCAGAGAGTCCAGGAATTTCCTGCCAGTTCTCTTATAGAACTTCTGAGATCTGATATTAATCAGTGCCATTTGCTCAGAATATCCATCTCTTCTAGATCATCATCAGCTATTCCTTTCAAATCATCCATGATGATGCATAAATTGTCACTATTACTGCCAGAATGACTCTCATACCAACAATGCATGATGAGAACTATTTGTAGAGAAATCAATATGCTCATCATAATTGCTTTCAGATGCAGCATATTCGGACTCATGACCAACCAAGGCAGTATTCCCTGGTACAAAGTCATCAGTGAGCTTTCCTGATGAGGATAGTTTCCTCTTCTGCTCTATCTCTCTTTCGAATGTAAGCAGTTTACCATCAAGTTGGGTGAGAGATAGGCTATCCAGATTTGCACTGGAACGTAGGACAATAGTGTATGTGTCCCATCTCTCAGGCAGTGATCTGAGGAACCTGTTATTCATCTGGCTATTGGTGTATTCCTGTTTCACCATTTTCAGCTCAGAGATCAAGCAGGAAAAACGCTCAAACTGTTGAGTCAGTGTCTCACCCTTTCTATGAGAGAATGTCTCATATTGTTGGGCAAGGATTTCTCTGTTGTTTGCGAAGACCTCATCTGTGCCACCGAATTGTTCCTTCAGGGCATTCCAGAGATCATGAGCAGTTTCATGATGCATAAGCCCTGAATAGATTTCATTAGGCAGTGCCATGGCCAGAATTCCATGGGCTTTAGCATCAATCTCAAATAGTTTCCGATCTTCATCAGAGTATTGTTCCTTCTTCTTCGGAACCATTTGATTGGTTTCGGATTGTTCACCATAGGCTTATGTGGTCCATGTACCACAGATGTCCAACAACCTGAACTGTTAATAGACAGGTGATGACACATTCTTCGTTGCCATATGTATACTCGGTCCTTACCAGCATCGGAGGCTTGGTGAGGAACCGGTATTGTGAGGATCATTAGAAGGAGTAGTCATCTCAGATTCAATCAAATTCAATTAAGCTAAAACAGATTTAGAACAAAACACAACAACCAATTGAACCAGGAGAGATCTCAAAATAAATGAACGAAAGCGACAGAAATTCAATAATTTATAACCAGTTCTTGCGATTATGCTAATTCAATCAAACATAGATATCAATTAGCAGTTTCAATGATCAATTGTTAGATCGATCAATGATTAACCTGCTCTGATACCACTTGTTAGGATCAGTGATCTACGTTTGATTGATTAGAGAGTATAGCAGTGGAATTCTAACAATGAATTAGCCAATTCACAAGAACAAAAAGATATTCAATAAAGAACAAAAACGGTTATAGATAGAGAGGATTCTGCAAATAAATTTCATTCAGTATTCGCTTTCGTGGTAACGGAATGTCACAATTACAATTAGGTCGACACCTCTTATATAAGAGATGTGACGTCTGCTGATGTCACTTGATAGTGACATCTAACAGAATTATTCCAACTGAAACATAACTACTGAAGATGTCAAAACTGCTGACATCTTCTTACAAAAATACTAAGTGTTATCAGTTACTACAACTACTGAAAAACATAAAACTACTGATACTACAACGACTAAACAACAAGCTCTTCAGTCGTTTTACAAAACTACTGAAAGTAAAAACATAAAACTAATGTTATCATAACTACTGAAGAAGTACTCTTCAGCTGTTGTGACAAACTACTGAAACTTCAGTACTTGGTCTTCAGACGAACTTCAGACGTTTCATCAGCTGATGACTTCAGTAGGTATCATCAACTGATGTCTTCAGTCTGTCTTCAGACTTTGTACACCAGTTGTTGATCTTCAGTACTTGTAGACTATTCAGCTGTTGTACTTCAGTACTTTGGACTTCAGCTTCAGTACTTGTGTTCTTCAGCTGTTCAGCTTCAGCACTTGTGTTCTTCAGCTGTTCAGCTTCAGCACTTGTGTTCTTTAGCTGTTGAACTTCAGCACTTTAGTCTTCAGCTGTTGAAGTCTTCAGCACTTGATCTTCAGCTGTTGGAGTTTTCAGCACCTGTCGAACTGCTGATGAAGCCTTCAGCAGTTGTTGTGATATCATGTGGGACTTAGAGGTTTTCTGATCTTGGCTCATTAGTTCTTTTGGTCCAACAATCAGCTGTTTTGACAAAGTCTGAAGACTTCAACAGCTAAAGACTAAAGTACTAAAGACTTCACCAGCTGAAGACCAAAGTCTGAAGATCAACAGCTGAAGACTAAAGTACTGAAGACTTCAATAGCTGAAGACTAAAGTACTGAAGACCTCAACAGCAGAAGACCAAAGTCTGAAGATCAACAGCTGAAGAACAAAGTACTGAAGATCAACAGCTGAACTACAAAGACTGAAGACATCAGCTGATGACAACAGCTGAAGTTCAAGTACAAGTACTGAAGCCTTCAGAGCTTGATACAACAGCTGAAGAAGCATTCTTCAGTTGTTGTGATGGTTTCCTTTCAGTAGTTTTCTTTTTTTTCGATATTTATAAACGACTGAAGAGCATTTTCTTTAGTCGTTGTAGTTTCAGTAGTTTTCTTTTCAGTAGTTGTAGTGACAGTTAACACTTAGTATTTTTGTAAGAAGATGTCAACTGTTTTGACATCTTGAGTAGTTGTGTTAACTTTTAGTAGTGTGAATAATTCTGTTAGATGTCACTATCAAGTGACATCAGCAGACGTCACATCTCCTATATAAGGAATGCTCCACCACGACATTCCTGTATAAGGGATGATTGACCTGATTGTAAGTATGACATTTTACCATCACGAAAGCGCGTATTGAATGAAATCTTTGATTTGCAGAATTCTTCTATAATCGTTTGTTCTTACTTTGAATATCAATTGTATTCTTGTGAATTGTCTAAATTCATTCTTCGATTTCCGCTGCAATACTCCCTAATCAATCAAACGTAGATCAATGATCCTAACAAATTTCATTGGATAAACATGTCTGCGAAATCATAGTTTCACAGGAAGTTTCGTAGTTTCACCGGACGACTACCCAAATTTTGCTAAATGAACCCTTAATTTCACAATACAGGCTGAAAATTACGAACCAACCCATATTTGACCCAAAACTTCAATCTTTTACATCCAAAACATTGGTTTATCACCCAATAAGCTATATCTAAGCCACTTTCAAAATACCCAACCCTAGAATCTGGGTTTACATCAAAATGAAAGATTAAATGATGTTTCTTACCTAGATTCTTCGTGTTTTCTTGTTGTTTGGATACCCACGAACACCAATGTTCAATCCTGTGATCAACCAAGCCTTATATCTTCAATTCTCTCCACTTCTCTCTCTACACCCTCTGTCTAGAAATTGGTATTGAGTTGCAAATGAGAGTTGCTCTAGTTGATCCATTTATATATAATGGGTGTTCTCGGGACCTTTAACTCGCCGGACACATAACCCGAAAAGTTAATTCGGTCTATAACCCAAATCCATCTTATTTAAATTTAATAATCTCATCTAAGCTCATTATTATTATTTGGCTTGCTTAGACTTTATTCAAGGCATTACAGTTATGCTTAGAACATGTTAGATGATGGATTAGGGACTAAAATATGTTGTTTAGTGTAAGCCGGTTGCCCATGTGCCTAAATAGTGGCCCATGCACCTAACGGTTCATAACTGCCTAAGCGTCCCCATGCGCCCAAAGTTCATACGACCAAGTAGTAACCCATGTGCCATAATAGTGCCCATGCGCCTGGAAGTTTCTGATGCGCCGAAGTGTTCCCCATGCGCCTGCATAGTGCCCATGCGCCTAGGAATTAAAATATTTTTTGGGATCTTGGAAAAAATCTAAAGTGTAGGCTTGACTTGTGAGATTACTAGGGGTAATGTAAGTTGACATTTTGAGGTCATAGATTAGGTGATGGGTGATGTATGATGTGGCATGATTATGATGTGTGATTGCTGCTATCCTTACGATGATGATGTATGATAATTAGGGTTATGTATGATGTGTTTCCTTATGTTCCTTATTACGTATGATAACGTGACTTTACGAGGTGTGATTATGATAATGAAGGTAAAGTATTATCTTAATGAGGCGAAAGATTTAAGATAATGAAAGTGGAACATAATGAACCCATTAGCAATACGTCACCAAGTTTAATAAGATGGCACGGCCGGTGCCGTATCAGGTGACGCCTCTGTCACGAAATATCAAGAGGTATCTTCAAGCCTTGCCGGCAGACATCCGTAGGCACTTGATTGCCACCCGCCAAGTGCATTTAGGTCGGTAGTCGATCTGACAGGGAGCTGTATGATAAGCGTGAGGCGGTGATGGTTGAGATGAGCAAGAATGTGGTGGTGAACGAAATTGGAACGGAAAGTGATTTGGACATGGCGGTGCCACTCCAAACAACAAAGGTACACGGGTGGATGACCAACGTGTGGTCACATCTAGTGTAAGGCCAAGGAGCTGTGCCAAGTTTTTAAGGGAGAATGCTGGGGAATGTAGAGTGGGATCTAATATTTATTTCTGGTGTGCGATGACCGGAGATGTGGTGAACAAATGCGGGGTAAGGAGGTGTATACATATGGCATGGAGGGCCACATGAGTCGGGAATGTAAGAAGCCGATGTCTTAGGAGCAGGCTAGGACGGACCCTGATCTTGAGTCAGGAATTTACGTTTCTAGAATATCAAACTCTTGTTTCTTTGTTATTTGATTCTGGTGCTAATAAAAGTTTTATTTCTTTGCTTTTTGTGTTAAATTGCATGTTAGTAGTAGGAGTATAGATACGCCTTTTGATGTTGAAACTTCAATAGCTAAGTCCACCAAGATTTCTAGGATAATAGAAGGTTGCAACGTCGAATTAGAAGGTTATAAGTTTCACGTTAGACTGTTTGTGATGACCTTAGGCGTCTTCGATGTAAACCTAGGAATAGATTGGTTTGTAGACTACGAGGCGAACAATGTGTGCCGGAAGAAGATGATTCGGTTGACAGCGCCAAAAGGAAGTTCGGTGACGCTTCATGGTGATCGAGTCACTAGGATCCTAAAAGTGATTATGATCGTGGTGGCGGAAAGTGCATGAGGTGTGGATGTAGTGCCTACTTGGCCTAGGTAAACGATGTGGATATGCCAACACCACAACTGTCTGATGTACCAATTATGTGCGAATTTCCAGACGTGTTCAGGGAAGACTTACAAGGTGTGCCACCGGACCGCAAGATCGAGTTCCAGATTGACTTGATGCCGGGTGCCCAACCCATTGCTAAGGCACCGTATCAGTTGGCTCCGACTGAGATGAAAGAACTGATGGAAAAACTGTAGGAGTTCCTCGAAAAGGGGTTCATTAGACTCAGTGTCTCTCCTTAGGGTGCTCCGATCCTATTTGTGAAGAAGAAGGATGGTAGTATGAGAATGTGTATAGACTGCCGCGAGCTGAATAAGTTGACAATGAAAAATCGGTATCCACTATCGAGAATTGATGATCTGTATTATCAACTCCAAGGTGCCAGTTGGTTCTCGAGAATAGAACTTCGATCTGGTTAGCATCAGTTGAAGGTGAAGGAGCAAGACATTCCTAAAATAGCTTTTCACACGCATCATGGACACTATGAGTTCCTCATTATGTCTTTTGGTTTAACTAATACGCCAGCTGCTTTTGTGGACTTGATGAATCAATTGTGTCGGTCGATGTTGGATAAATCAGTGATTATGTTTATTGATTATATCCTGATTTATTTGAATAGCAAGAAGGAGCATGCCGGTCACATTCGGGAAGTGTTGTAGACATTGAGAAAGGAGAAGTTGTATGCTAAATTCTCCAACTGCACATTCTACTTACGCGAAGTTCAGTTCTTAGGTCATGTAGTGAGTGCCGAGGGGATTATGGTGGACCTAGTGATGGTGGAGGCAGTGATGCAATGGAAGTTTCCAAAGACGTCATCCGAGATTCGTAGTTTTTTGGGTTTGGCGGACTATTATAGAAGACTAATTCAGGACTTCTCGAAGATAGCTTCTCCCTTAATTTACTGGCCCATAAGGATGTGTAGTTTGTCTGGGGTCAAGATCAAGAGAAGGCTTTTGTGGAGTTAAAGGCAAGGTTGACTCAAGGTCTTTTCTTGTCGTTGCCCAATGGAAGTTTAGATTTGTTGGTTTATTCAGATGCTTCTTACTCGAGGTTGGGATGTGTGTTGATGCAACGAGGAAATGTGATAGCCTATGCATCTAGATAGTTCAAAGTTCATGAGGTTAATTATCCTACTCATGACTTGGAGCAAGCATCTGTGGTCTTTACATTATACATTTGGAGGCACTACCTATACAAGATGAAGTGCACCATATTCACTAACCAGAAGAGCTTGAACTACTTCTTCGAGTAGAAAGACTTGAACATGAGGTAGAGGAGATGGTTGGAGTTCCTAAAGGATTATGATTACGAGATCCATTACCATCCGGTTAAGGCAACGTGGTGGTAGATGCCCTTAGCCGAAATGTGAGCCGATTCGGGTGAAGGCTTATCAGTTGATTATGACCTCTGATATGATGACACATGTCAAGGAGTTTCCAGATGAGGTGTTAAAAGAAGATTGTCTTAACTCTGAAAAGATGAGAGGTCTGGTCGCAGAGTTGGGTGAAAACACACTCGGTCTTAGAACCCAATTCGGACGGATATGGATTCCTTATTATAGGGATCTATGTGTGAAGATCATGGATGAAGCTCATAAGACTCGATACTCTATTCATTCTAGTGCTACAAAGATGCATCAAGAGATGAAGAAAGATTATTGGTGGTCAGGTATGAAACGCGATGTAGCAGAGTATGTGAGTAAGTGCCTTACTTGTTTACAAGTGAAGGCCAACCATTAGAATCTTTATGGGAAGATCCAACCTTTGGATATACCGGAGTGGAAGTGGTAGCATATCACCATGGACATTATTACGAAGCTACCGCGTACCGCAAAAGGGTATGATGGAATATGGGTGATTGTTGATCGTCTGATGAACAATGCTCACTTCCTACCGATCCACGAGAAATATTCATCTCAGAGGTTGGCGGATGTGTTCATCAAGGAGAACGTAACTCGTCATGGTGTGCCGGTGTCTATTGTGTCTGATCGGGACACCCGATTTACATCTAAATTTTGAAAGAAATTCCATGATGTGATAGGGACGAGGTTACAATAAGCATGGATTATCATCCTCAGATGGATGATCAGTTGGAGAGGATGATTAAGATACTGGAAGATATGCTTCAGTCATGCCGCTGAATCAATATTTCAGATTCACTAAACTTGGATCTTAGGATTCATCATGTTCAAATCAAGAAATCAAAATTAACATAGGTGGACGTGTGTGAATCAAAGAACAAAGAGATGGGTAATAATAATGGTATGATTTCATTGATGTTGATAAACAAGTTACATTAAGAATCATAGATGGCTGGTGAAATCAAACCCACCCAAAGGAGAGGATTTCTCTTTGGATAGTGATTTACACCATGAAAAACAAACACAAAAAGCCACACTTGCAAAAATCCACGAGTGGGTCTATTTATATTACTATCACAACATGACCTAATTTTGACTTTTCTAATTGTCTTGATCTTGACTTTGCCATGTTGAATTGTCTTGAATTGTTTTTTTAATCAACTCGGTCTATGAACAAGTACAATGAGATCTTCGATTGGCCGTAATTATGATTTGGTATGCTTCAATTTATTCCATTGTTGAACTCCAACAATACTCCCCCCTAAACTATTGCTTGCCAAACCTTGAATTTGAAGATCTTCTATGTCACATGTCTTCTTGATCAATTCATGTTCTGACACAATTCATTGATGTTCTCCCCCTCAGATTAACCCCCTCCTAATATATTTCTGGCAAAGGTTAGAATCTCTTGATAATAATTCTTGGTATTGGATATGGGTTGTCTCATTTTTGGATTACAGTTCATATCGCAACTCAAGGATTAAAATGTATTACGCATATGGTGAGGTTTAGAACTTCAATAAATTGCATGAGGAACATGAATCAATGTTGAACACACTTCCACTCTTTTGAAATAACTTGACAAATTACATTCTATGGATAATGAGTACTGCCTTGATTAATGTCCGACTAACTGTCTGCTAAGTGGTCAGACACGGGTGCAAACCATCTTAAAAAATGTGAGCTCAAGTACTTTAAAATGGGCATTTGATAGTTGTACATGTCCCTCGATGAATTTGTGAAAAAGTGACCAAGTTGACTTCTAGAAATCAAAATTAAGATGGGTGGACGTGTGTGAATCAGAGACCAAAGAGATGTGTAATAATAATGTTATGATATCGTTGTTCTTGATAAACAAGTTACAATGAGAATCATAGATGGATGCTGAAATCAAACCCACCCAAAGGAGAGGATTTCTCCTGGGATGGTGATTACACCATGAGAAACACACCCAAAAAGCCGCACTTGAAAAAATGCACTAGTGGGTCTATTTTTATTATTGTTACAAGATGACCTAATTTTGACTATTCTAATTGTCTTGATCTTGATTTTATCATGTTGAATTTCCTTGTATTATTGTTTTTGTTGTAATCAACTTGGACTCTGAACTCGTACAATTTAATCTTCAGTTGGCTGTAATTATGATTTGGTAAGCTTTAATTTATTCCGTTGTTGAACGCCAACAATACTCTCCCTAAACCGAGGCTTGCCAAACCTTGAATTTGAAGATCTTCTTTATCACATGTCTTGTTAATGAATTGATGTTGTCACACAATTCATTGATGTTAGCCCCCTCAGATGAAGCTCCTCCTATTATATTTCTGACAAAGGTTAGAATCCCTTAAGAATAATTCTTGGAATTGGATATGTTTGTATCATTTTTGGATTACAGTTCATATCACAACTCAAGGATTAGAATGTATTAGGCATACTTTCAGGCTTTGAACATCAATAGACTGCATGAGGAACATGAATCAATGTTGAACAGACTTCCACTCTTTTGCTATAACTTGATAAATGACATTCTTCAGATAATGAGTACTCCCTTGATTAAATTCTGGCTAACTGTCTTCTTAGTAGTCAGACACAGGTGCAAAACATCATCAAAAAAAATGTGAGCTCAAGTACTTTAAAAAGGCATTTGATAATTGTACAAGTCCCTGGATGAAAGTGACCAAAGTTAATTTCTAGAAATCAAAATAAAAATGGGTGGACGTGTGTGAACCAAAGAAAAAAGAGATGGGTAATAATAATGTTATGATTTCATTGATATTGATAAACAATTACAATAAGAATCATATATGGCTGGTGAAATCAAACCCACCTAAAGGGACGATTTCTCCTTGGATGGAAATTTACACATTGAGAAACACACATAAAAAGCCACACTTACAAAAATGCACTAGTGGGTCTATTTATATTATTATTACAACATGACCTAATTTTGACTTTTCTAATTGTCTTGATCTTGACTTTGTCATGTTAAATCATCTTGTATTGTTGTTTTTGTCGTAATCAACTTGGTCTCTGAAGTTGTACAATGAGATCTTCAGTTGGTTGTAATTTTTATTTGTTATGCTTCAGTTTATTCCATTGTTGAACCACAACAATACTCCCCCTAAATTGATGATCGCCAAACCTTGAATTTGAAGATCTTCTCTAGCTCTCACATGTCTTGATGCTCGCCAAACCTTGAATTTGAAGATCTTCTCTAGCTCTCACATGTCTTCTTGATCAATTAATGTTCTAGCACAATTCAATGATGTTCTCCCCCTAGGTTAAGCTCCTCCTATTATATTTCTGACAAAGGATAGATTCTCTTTGGAATACTCCTTCGTAATGGATATGTTTATATCATTTTTAGATTACAGTTCATATCAGAACTCAAGGATTAGAATGTATTAGGCATATTATGAGGCTTTGAACTTCAATAGACTGCATGAGGAACATGAATTGATGTTGAACACACTTCCACTCTTTTGCTATAACTTGAGAATGACATGCTTCAGATAGTGAGTACTCCCTTGATTAAATTATGGCTAACTATCCGCGCAGTAGTCAGACACGGGTGCAAAACATCATCAGAAAAAATGTGAGCTCAAGTACTTTAAAAAGGGCATTTGATAGTTGTACAAGTCCCTGGATGAAAGTGACCAAAGTTGATTTCTAGAAATCAAAATTAAGATGGGTGGACGTGTGTGAATCAAAGAAAAAAGAGATGGGTAATAATAATGTTATGATTTCATTGATGTTGATAAACAAATTACAATGAGAATCATAGATGTGGTGAATCAAACCCACCTAAAGTAGAGGATTTCTCCTTGGATGGAAATTTACACCACGAGAAACACACATAAAAAGCCACACTTGCAAAAATGCACTAATGCGTCTATTTATATTATTATTACAACATGATCTAATTTTGACTTTTCTAATTCTCTTGATCTTGACTTTGTCATGTTGAATCTTCTTGTATTGTTGTTTTTTCGTAATCAACTTGGTATGTTAACTTGTACAATGAGATCTTCAGTTGGCTGTAATTATGATTTGGTATGATTCAGTTTATTCCATTGTTGAACCACAACAATACTCCCCCTAAATTGATGATCGCCAAACCTTGAATTTGAAGATCTTCTCTAGCTCCCACATGTCTTGATGCTCGCCAAACCTTGAATTTGAAGATCTTCTCTAGCTCTCACATGTCTTCTTGATCAATTGATGTTCTACCAGAATTCATTGATGTTCTCCCCCTCAGATTAAGCTCCACATAATATATTTCTAACAAAGGTTAGAATCTATTGAGAACACTTCTTGGTATTGGATATGGGTTGTATCACTTTTGGATTATAGTTCATATCATAACTCAAGGATTACAATATAGTAGGCATATGGTGAGGCTTTGAACATCAATAAACTACATCAGCAATATGAATCAATGTTGAACACATTTGCACTCTTTTGAAATAACTTGATAAATGACATTCTTCAGATAATGAGTACTCCCTTGTTTAAAGTCTGGCTAACTGTCCGCCCAGTAGTCAGACACTGGTGCAAAATATGATCAAAAAAGTTATGAGCTTGAGTACTTCAAATAGGGCATTTGATTGTTGTACAAGTCCCTGGATGAATCTATGACAATCTGACAGAAGTTGATTTCTTGAAATCTAAATTATGATGGGTGGACATATGTGAATCAAAGAAAAAAGAGATGGGTAAGAATAATATTAAGATTTCATTAACGTTGATAAACAAGTTACAATGAGAATCATAGATGGTTGGTGAACTCAAACCTACCCAAATGAGAGGATTTCTGCTTGGATGGTAATTTACACCATGAGAAACACACACAAAAAGCCACACTTGAAAAAATACACTAGTGGGTCTATTTATATTATTATTATAACATGACCTAATCTTGACTTTTCAAATTGTCCTGATTTTGACTTTGTCATGTTGAATTGTCTTGTATTGTTGTTTTTGTTGTAATCACTTCATCTTTGAACTTGTACAATGAGAAATTCAGCTGGCTGTAATAATGATTTGGTAAGCTTCAGTTGATTCCATTGTTAAATTTCAATAATACTCCCCCTAAACTAATGCTTGCCAAACCTTTAATTTGAAGATCTTATCTAGCTCTCACATGTCTTCTTGATCAATTGATGTTCTACCACAATTCATTGATATTCTCCCCCACAGATTCAACTCCTCCTAATATATTTCTAACAAAGGTTAGGATCTATTGAGAATACTTCTTGGTATTGGATATGGGTTGTACCACTTTTGGATTACAGTTCATATCACAACTCAAGGATTAGAATGTATTACGCATATGGTGAGGCTTTGAATTTCAATAAACTGCATGAGGAACATGAATCAGTGTTGAACACACTTCCACTCTTTTGAAATAACTTGATAAATGACATTCTTTAGATAATGAGTACTCCCTTGATTAAAGTCCAACTAACTGTCCGCTCAGTAGTCAGACACGGGTAGAAAACATCATAAAAGAATGTGTGCTCAAGTACTTTAAAAAGGGCATCTCATAGGTGTACAAGTCCCTGGATGAATTTGTGAAAAAGTGACCAATGTTGACTTCTAGAAATCAAAATTAAGATGGGTGGACGTGTGTGAATCAAAGAACAAAGAGATGGGTAACAATAATGTTATGATTTCATTGATCTTGATGAACAAGTTACAATGAGAATCATAGATAGCTGGTGAAATCAAACCCACCCAAAGGAGAGGATTTGTCCTTGGATGGTGATTTACTCCATGAGAAACACACACCAAAATCCACACTTACAAAAATACACTAGTGGGTCTATTTATATTATTACTACAACATGACCTAATATTGACTTTTCTAATTGTCCTGATCTTGACTTTGTCATGTTGAATTGTCTAGTATTGTTGTTTTTGTTGTAATCAACTTGGTCTCTGAACTTGTACAACGAGATCTTCAGTTGGCAGTGAATATGATTTGGTAAGCTTCAGTTTATTCCATTATTGAACCCCAATAATACACCCCCTAAACTGAGGCTTGCCAAACCTTGAAATTCAAGAACTTCTCTATCACATGACTTCTTCATGAATGATGTTCTCGCACAATTCATTAATGTTCTCCCCCTCAGATTAAGCTCCTCCTATTATATTTCAGACAAAGGTTAGAATCTCTTGAAATAATTCTTGGTATTGGATATGGGTTGTATCATTTTTTTATTACAGTTCATATCGCAACTCAAGGATTAGAATGTAATAGGCATATGGTGAGGCTTAGAACTTCAATAAACTACATCAAGAACATGAATCAATGTTGAACACACTTCCACTCTTTTGCAATAACTTGAAATATGACATGCTATAGAAAATGAGTACTCCCTTGACTAAAGTCCGGCTAACTGTCCGCTTAGTAGTCAGACACGGGTGCAAAACATCACAATAAAATGTGAGCTCAAGTAGTTTAAAACGGGCATTTGATAGTTGTACAAGTCCCTCGATGAATCTGTGAAAAAGTAACCATAGTTGACTTCTAGAAATCAAAATTAAGATGGGTGGACGTGTGTGAATCAAAGAACAAATAGATGGGTAATAATAATGTTATGATTTCATTGATCTTGATAAACAGGTTACAATGAGAATCATAGATGGATGGTGAAATCAAACCCACCCAAAGGAGAGGATTTCTCCTTGGATGGTGATTTACACCATGAGAAACACACCCAAAAAGCCACACTTGAAAAAATACACTAGTGAGTCTATTTTTATTATTGTTACAACATGGGCTAATTTTGACTGTACTAATTGTCTTGATCTTGACTTTATCATGTTGAATTGCCTTGTATTGTTGTTTTTGTTATAATCAACTTGGTCTCTGAACTTGTTTAATTTAATCTTCAGTTGGCTGTAATTATGACTTGGTAAGCTTCAGTTTATTCCATTGTTGAACGCCAACAATACACCCCATACCGAGGCTTGCCAAACCTTGAATTTGAAGATCTTCTCTATCACATGTTTTGTTCATGAATTGATGTTCTAGCACAATTCAATGATGTTCTCCCCCTCAGATTAAGCTCCTCCTATTATATTTCTGACAAAGGTTAGAATCTCTTGAGAATACTTCTTGATATTGGATATGTTTGTATCATTTTTAGATTACAGTTCATATCACAACTCAAGGATTAGAATGTATTAGGCATATTGTGAGGCTTTGAACTTCAATAAAATGCATGAGGAACATGAATCAATGTTGAACACACTTCCACACTTTTGCTATAACTTGATAAATGACATTTTTCACATAATGAGTACTCTCTTGATTAAATTCGGCTAACTGTCCGCTCAGTAGTCAGACACGGGTGCAAAACATCATAAAAAAATGCGAGCTCAAGTACATTAAAAAAGGCATTTGATAGTTATACAAGTCCCTAGATGAAAGTGACCAAAGTTGATTTCTAGAAATCAAAATTAAGATGGGTGGACGTGTGTGAATCAAAGAAAAACGAGATGGGTAATAATAATGTTATGATTTCATTAATGTTGATAGACAAATTACAATGAGAATCATAGATGGCTGGTGAAATCAAACCCACCCAAAGGAGAGGATTTCTCCTTGGATGGAAATTCACACCATTAGAAACACACATAAAATGCCACACTTGCAAAAATACACTAGTGGGTCTATTTATATTATTATTATCACATGACCTAATTTTGACTTTTCTAATTGTCTTGATCTTGACTTTGTCATGTTGAATTTTCTTGTATTGTTGTTTTTGTTGTAATCAACTTGGTCTGTGAACTTGTATAATGAGATCTTCAGTTGGCTATAATTATGATTTGGTAAGGTTCTGTTTATTCCATTGTTGAACCCCAACACATGCGTCATTGATTTTGGAGGAAGTTGGGATGACCACTGTTGATACATGTATGTCCCTAGATGATGATATGTGATGTAATAGATCTTGTTTGGTATGATTGATGAAATGATATTGATTGTTTGTTAGTTATAATGTTTAATGTTTCATTAATGAGTTGACCTTGAATTGGTTATTTACGTTAGTGATTGCTTGAATAATTACACATATTGTTTATTAATTAATACACAATACATTCAAACTTAACATAATAAAGGTCTCATGCGAATGGCTCATGCGAATAAACCATACGCATGAATAACTTCACATGATTGACTCAGTCGCACGACTGAACCAGGAGACTGGATCAGTCGTACGTTTGTAACATAAGATTGGCTGAGTCGCACGACTGAACACTCAGTCGTACGAATGAATCAACCGCATGGTTCAATCGCACGACTGAACAGGACTAATGGTTCAGTCGCACGATCGAATAATACCAACCTATAAATACAACTCAATTCGTGAAAAATAAAAACTCTCGATTAATTACGATTCCAGACGTACCCTAGCCGTCCAGAAACCTCTCAATTCGTTCTCCAAGTTCATAGAACACATTAGATCGACTCCCAATCGATTTCTAACGTTAGTTTCAATTCTTGATTGATTCTTCGTGTGTTCTCACTGATTGGATCGCCAATCAAATAGGATTCCGCACTATTGATCTGGTTTACATGTTAATCTCTAGGTATTTCGGTCAAATACCAGGTCCTAACAAGTGGTATCAGAGCTATTGGCTCTTGATTATGTGTGATTCAATCAAGATTGATAAAAAGTTTGTGTTTTTGCACTAAAAACACAATCTTTTGTGTCAAAAAGTGATCTTGGACGTTCCCTGCTCATCAAAGTTTGGTTTCTACGGACTTAGGCAATTCAACTTTGCGAAAGTTCGAATTTTTACGGCTAAAACACGTTTAACCTAGAAATTTTCGCATAACAACAGCTTCAGTCGCACGAGTGAGCCATTCGCACGACTGGACTCATTCGCATTGCTTAGTCACACGATTGGACATAGTTCGTATCTCCATTCGTACGATTGAACCGTTCGGTCACACGGTTCATACGCATCAGATTCATTTGCACGACTGAGCTAATCACTTAGTTCAGCCGCCCGATTGAACCAGTCGTAGCGTTCATACGTTAGATGAGTAATAATAATAATAAACCACCAAAGCTTTTAACGTAGATGAGTTTCCCCACTGGAAACAACGTTTTGAGATCTACCTCAATGGAGTGGATCCAAATCTATGGGAGGCCATCGAGATTGGTTATAGTACACCAGTGGGAGCCGATGGAGTAAAGTTAACCTTAGGAGATATCCAAATATAATGCAGAGAAGAGGGTCTATGCATTGATTACACAGTCTATCCCTAAAGAGATATTCCACCAGTACTCAGAAAATAAGCAGTCCAAGAAACTATGGGATGAGCTAGAGAAGAGGTACGACGGGAATGCCTCGTTGAAGGCAATCAAGGCTAAGGAGTTAAAGAAGGAATTCGACAACTTCTCATCGACGGGAAACGAGAGTTTGGACGATGTTATAGATAGATTCTACCATCTGATGAGTGAACTGCATACACATGGGGTGGCTACTACCATGGAAGAGAAAGTTAATCATTTTGCACATGGATTGCCTGAAAAATGGGTTTCATTCGTGTCTAATCTTAGACAGAATGGAATGCTGTCAAAACTGGATATTAATGAATTGATTCTTAAGTTACGAGAAGAATCACTTAGAATGAAGTACAGAGCTCAGAAGTCTACGTACAATCAAAATCCAGCTTTATACAATGCCACTCCTCAAGCTAAGACATCTGGAGCACCCCTCCAGACTGCATTTGTGTCTAGCTCATCGAGTCCTACACATGCACCTTCTTCAGGTTCAGAAATTTCAGGGTCTTCTTCTACCAAATACATTGGATCTGAAGCAAATGCTACTAGACTGAAGACTGAGAACCTCGGTAATGTGACTGTGGAAGTAGCTCGGGAGCACATGGATCTATTAGCAGCAATGGTCCATTCCTATGATGAACTTGTTGCTGGAAAGATTGGAAACTGCCATCTGGCAAACGAGGACTACGAGCAGGTGGACGAAATGGAGCTTGAGAGAATGGATATAATGTGGGCCTTAGCAAGTGATGTCCGGAGGGCGAAGAAGTTTGTGAAAAAGACTGGACAGAACTTGGTTGCTACTAAGGATACCACCTTTGGCTTCGACAAGAGTAAAGTGACCTGCTTAACTGTGGTGAACAGGGGCACTTCAAGAGAGAATGTTTAAAGCCAAAGAAGACTAGGAATGGGAACCCGTTCTCATCCTTCACTCGTCTAGACAAGCAAACTACCAGTTCTACTTCCTCAAACAAGGACTCAAAACCCTTGACTGCTCATGATGATGAAGGACAGGATTGGAGTTTTAGGTTTGTCTCACCTGGGGAATCAAACATTGCAAATGTAGAAGATATTAACAGTGATTCCGCTAGTGAAGTAGATCTAGCAGTTGAAATAGCAAGGTCACATAGTGAAGAAGCAACTGCAACCGAGGTCAGTTACAAGCCAAAAGTGGAGACTACCATGTCAGAGACAGAAAAGACAGAAGCAAAAGAATCAGAATCATCTGATACTGCATTGATGGCAAACGCTTCTGAATCTGCTCAGGTAAGTACTACTGACACAATGTTTAATAGTCATGCTTGTTCTGATTGTGATGTCTTTAGGAATAGCATAGATGCTAAATTTGCTAGGTTATTAGATCATAATGATAACTTGATAAAAGATCTGCATCTATGCACTGAGGCTAATAGGGTACTAAAACAAAATGAGCTCAGTTATAAAGAAAAGATAGACCTTTTGACTAAACAGCTTAGGGAAACCGAAGTAGTTGCCTTTAATCAAGCTAACGACATTAGGTATTGTCTAAACTCCCTAGAAGACACAAAGAAACAAAAGGCAGTTCTAGAAGTAGAAGTAAATTCACTAAAACAGAAACTGCATAGTTGGACTAGTTCGTCGCACATAGTCCAACACTTAGTAAAAGAAAGGAACAACGGGGAGGGACTGGGTTATAAAGTTGTTCCGCCACCACGTGAGACTTTGATGAACACTAAAACTAGACCTTTAAGTAGTAATCCCATCAAGGATCATGTAGTGTCTACTCCTCTTGTTAGTGATCCAGATTCCTTATGTTCATCTATTGACACTAGAAACAAACAAAAGGAGACCACTTCAAAGGCATAAGGTAAATTGCCTTGTGTTAATCTGGAAAAGAAATTTGAAAAGATTAACATAAAGTCAGGTTCTAACAAAGTCAAATCAGAACCAAAAAGGGCTTCTAAGGATAATCTTTCACATACTTCAAGTCAAAGACCAATTAACCAAAAAGATAAGGATGTCAAACAGGTTAAATCAGTTAATTTTGTTAAACCAGTAAACACATCAAAAGAACCAGAGTCAAAACCTAAAGTGAGTGATATTACTAGAGTGTCACACACGTCTCCACAAAGAAAGTTTAATCATAAAGTTGATAGCAGGGCGTGCTACAACTATGGAGAATGTGGACACATTGCTTCCTACTGTACTTATTATCAGACACCTAGGCAGAAGATTGAACTTCAGGACTCAAAACCTAAGTCTTCTACGAGGAGCTCTTTAACTCCACCTAGAAGAACTAGTGAACAGAAAGTTCAATCCGTGAGCCATTCGACTGTGTATCACAAACAGGCATTGCACAAATCTGGCCTATGGAAAGAAAAGTCAACCTCTGTGGCTGATAATGATAAGAAGAAGGAACCTGAGCTACCCTCACCTTCTAAGGGTCAATGGGTTGAATTTCTAATGTGTGATGCCTCTGGGAAACCCAAGCCAGTAAAGGCTTGGGTTCCTAACCTAAACTAATCCTTTACCCTGTATGTGCAGGTTGTTCAACACAGTGCTGAAACTAAGACGTGGATAGTAGACAGCGGAGCATCCAGGCACATGACAGGAAACAGAGCCCTTTTATCAAATGTCAAACAAATAAAAGGAGGGCATGTTTCGTTTGCTGGTAACAAGGGAGGATATATCACAGCTCAGGGAGAAGTTGGAAATCAGGAAGTTAAGTTTGATAGGGTGAACTACGTCCAGCAACTTCAAAACAACTTACTCTCTGTTTCACAAATATGTGATTAGGAATATAAAGTCATCTTCGACAACAAAAAGTGTATGCCTCTAGGCCTGATATCATGTATGCGACATGTTTATGTTCTAGATATCAGGCTAAACCTAAGGTCAATCATCTGATCGGGGTCAAAAGGATTTTTCTCTATCTAAAGGGTACACCCACACTTGGGCTGTGGTATCCTCATGATGATGATTTTGAACTCACGGCGTACAGTGACTCGGACTACGGCGGCTGCAAGATGAACTACAAGTCTACATCAGCAGGGTGTCAATTCTTTGGGAGAAGATTAATTACCTCGCAGTGTAAGAAGCAGACATCAGTTGCATTGTCAACCTGTGAAGCCGAATATGTTGCTGCTGCAAGTTGCTGTTCACAACTCATCTGGATTCAATAGCAAATGCGGGATTACGGTTTAACGTTCCATTCTACTCCTATTTTCGTAGATAACTCTGCTGCAATTGCAGTAACTAAAAATCCGGTCCAACATCCTAAGACCAAACATATCGGTATTAAATATCACTTCATACGAGATTGTTTCGAAAAGAACTTAATTGATGTGGTAAAAATTAATACTGATATTCAACGCGCTGACCTCTATACTAAAGCCTTTGATAAACCACGTTTTCAATATCTGCTAGAGGTCAACGGCGTTAAAAAGAGAGGTGAGGTTATTCCTGATGATGACCATGTGTAGTCCGATGTAGTTTAGTTAATTTTTCTTTTTATTTTATTCTATTTGTTTATTTTAGTCTGTTTAAATTAAACTCATGTTATTCTACTGTTTTATTAAAATCCTAAAATAATTAAACCAGGTTTGCTTTTAGTATTTTAGGGGGAGAATAAGTCAGCAAGCAACATTAAAAAAAAAGAGAAAAAGGAAAAGGAAACCGAGGGAGAATGAGTGGAAAGCTGATACAAGGTAGATCGTATCTGTGATACCGATTCAAACCTTTTGGAATATGATAGTACACAGGAACAAGTCAAGAGGGACTTTAAAATCCTAACTTAGAAAAGATGAAAAAATTCAAAGTATAAGTCTGTGTAGTCTAAGCAATATAAAAGGGAAAATGATAGAAAAATTGGTAACACCTAAGGTAACAATTTGAGAGTAGACCTGGAGGTTGCTAGACCACAATTTATATGTCGATAGATTCAAAACAATAGATGATTAGACCGGACTGGTGATCTCAAGATCAAACTAAGTTGTTCAACTAACTGTGGGCTTCCATCTTATCACTGGTTAACACAATCAGTAATATTCCAATAAGGGGTAATGAGCATGTAAACGCCAAAAATGTGTGCGGATGACCATAAATAGAGCAAAGCACGAAAAAAAATGAAAGAAAACTGCTATCAAGCTAATGACATATGTTGTTGGTGCATTTGGTGCAAAATAAAAGCTGCTCTAACAAGGAGATAGGTCGTGTGCCTCTCTGCTGTGCGATGGCACAGACCTGAGGATAAGCATAACCTAGAAATTCTAGAATTCATTGTTGTTTGCCGCCTCTTTGCTGTGCGATGGCACTAACCTGAGGACTGGTTTCTCTATGAAAGATCTAAGAATAGTCTCTCCTTGTAACAATACTCATAGACCGCTCAAAAGCTCCTGAGGGATGTTGATTACCATATAAGTGTCGGATCCACAAATGTTCGTTGAATTAAATAAACCAAAAACAATTACCGGTTTGAGTCAAGAGTCTGTGTATGGATTTAAGTGGACAAACATATTGACAATCATTGTGGCTGCAATTCAAGAAAGTTCAAATCAATGTGGTAATCTAAGAGTTCCAGTATGATTCCTTAAAGCTGCTGATGACTCTGGATGAACATCAAGAATTGAGCATCGAAAGAGTTTTGATAACAAGTCCCAAATGATTTGATGTTCCTGTATGATTCCAAAATTGAATTGGTCCAGGTGTGGTCAATCTACGTTGAAGCTTTCGACTCCGGAAACAAATCCCGTAGATTTCCATCTTAGGGTTTTATCTCTCACAAAAAGTCCAAAAACAATTTGTATTTGTGTATTTAGTTTAAGTGTCTAGTTTAATCTTTTAGTGTGTGTATCTGTCAGACTACATCAGGAAAATCAGAATGGAATTAACTCACCGAAAAGGGTCATGTCTGAGATGGCCACATGTTTTTCAAAGTTTAAAGAGTCACGCCAGAGGTGACAACGCGTTTTAAAAGAGTCTCGTCTCAGGTGACTGAATTAGTTAAGAGCTTATAATGTTATTGTCAAAAGATAAAAAGGGTCTTAAAAGTAAAATGTTCAAAATGACTGTAAAGTCACTAAGTGTGACCCATTCACACGATTGGATCATGGTTATGGACCAACTATGCGAATGGCTCCCAATCGGCCGAATGGACATGAGAATGATCCATTCGACCGAATAGAAAGGGGAGAATGAAGCAGTCGACTGACTTAGGCTCAGTCGATCAACTGAAGATGCGAATGAAAGAGACCGAATGAGGAAGTCGACCGACTGAGACTCAGTCGGCCGATTGAATGCGATTGACTTGGCCAATCGTACGAGTGAGACTCAGTCGCTCGAATGAATTGAGCGAATGAGGCCAGTCGGCCAATTGAACGTAAGTTCAGTATTTAAGGGCCTCAGTCGATCGCATGTTCCTCATCACACCAAAATCGCACTCCAACGCATTCTTCCTGTTACTCTGCCAAAAATTGCTACACATCCTGATTTACATTGCTCTTTAGTTTCTTACATTCGAGTGACGATTTTACAGGTACATTACTCTTGAATCTTACCAAAATCAGAAGATTACTGAACCTACATAAGAGACACTCGATTGAATCAAGAACCGAACTGTGAAATGACCTAATCACCTACGTAAACTAAGCAAAATGTTAAAATTAAGTTTAATAGGTTATTAGTGACAAGTAGGCGAGTCTAATGGACCATTAAACACTGTTAAATGACTTAAATTGGTCAAGATTCGAACCACAGACGATCGAACAGTGGGGCAAGCGACTGGTCGTTCGAATGAACTCCAATCGCATGATTGAACCTTGCGATTGGGTCATTCGGCCGAATGAACCACCCGAATGAGTTGAGTCGGCCGACTGAACCAATCGAAGACTCAGACTGCAGATTGAACTCAATCGCATGTCTAAATCAATCGAAGGAACTCAGTCGTGGTTAAGAACAACCGAATGACTCCAGTCGCATGATTCATTCGCATGAATGAATCAGAATGGAAGTGAAACACTACACTTAGAACTGAATTCTGATGTATTATGTACTAATGATCATGTGCTTTGTGTTTCAGGAAAAATGGCTGATAGATGGTCTCTTAATCCAAAGCACAACATATGTGCCCATTTGGACCACACAACTCGGAACGGGGCCAAGTTCTCCAAGATTATAGCCTTCCTCAAACGCTCACGGATACATAAGGCTATATCTACACCGTGCACGCCGTACAAATCACTGCATCAGGCATTCTGGGAGAATGCCTCAGTGGATCGCTCTCGTGAGCCATACAGCATCCGAAGCACCATTTTGGGTCAAGCTATCGACATTACCGCTACAGACATCCAGAGAATCCTTGAGTTTGGGGATGACTCCACTCACCCCACTAAGTTACATCCTTTGACAGTGAGAAGGTGTTTCCTCCGAATCAAGTATGCGGGGGACATTAAATCCGGGGTGCTAAATAAGAGCAACCTGTGCCCATAATACATATATCTGGCACATGTGATTCTTAAGTTCATTGCTTCGAGAAGGGGTGGTTTCGATGACCTCTCAGATCAGATACAAAATGCCTTCGTGGCTCTGGTGCTGAACCACCCTTTCAGCTTGTCTAATATGATCTTTGCTTATCTGGTAGAGAACACTGAAACAAAAGGGAAAGAAGGTTTTTGTATGTATCCAAGGTTCCTTCAGATGATATTCAATGAGAAGCTGCCTCTGCTCCCCAAGGAAAGTCACGATGCAGTGACTTTGGAACTTATGGATGACACTACATTGGGTAGGATGGTGGTGTACCGGGGCAAGCAAGTGAAGCCCCAGGCAAAGAGGCTGATTGGCCATTTAGCAGATGAAAGTTATGTGGCACCGGGGAGACGCCAATGGTGTCATGAGGACAGTGACTCCGACATGGAGCCAATTGTCCTACCTACTGATGATTCTGATGATGATGATAGTGGGGATGTCGGACACAATATGCCTGTTCAACAGAGAGGCACAACGTCTGATGTCGTGCCTCCAGCATCCGCCCCGGCTGCAGAAGTTACCGAGTCAGCTGGGTTTCATCATGAATTTGTCCTTGAAACAGAAGTAGAAGAAGAAGAGTCTGATGAGGATCCCCTCACCAAGACTATGGGAAGAAAAGCGGTTCCCATAGTACATGGGCTTCGGGTGGTTGGTGAGCACCCAAAAGACTCTTGAGAGACAGAGACCGACCCGACCTATCCTCCAGGGTCAATCGGAAGGGTAAGAGGGGGAGCATCCACCTCGAAAGGAACGAGGAGAAAACGGATGGCTCAACCCCATGGGCAGAAACCAAAGAAGAAGCGCCGTTTGAGCTTCATCACTACTACCTCAGCTACTACAGCCACTACCACCACCACTACCACCTCTTCAGACACGCCATCCACCACCATAGCCACCACAGCCCCCACAGCAACCACAGACACCACCAGACCTACCACCACAATACAGATCCCAGCCACCACTACATCATTCACCCCTCACTCACCACCACTATCATCCCGACCTGACCCGATATTCACCACAGCCACCACCACCACCACTACCCACCAAACCGAGCCCTCAGCCTATCCCTCATTCACTTACAGATCACATCTACCTACAGTTACGGTAGAAGAACAGTTGTCGGCACTAAACAGAATGGTAATGCGGTTGCTGGCTGCCGATGAGGAAAAGGCCTCCCAAATCCGCCAGCTTACTGACCTGACTGCTGCACAAACTCACCAAATTGTAGAGCAGGCTCAAGTGATAGAAAGACAGGCCCGACATATGACCGCCCAGAGCAACAAGATAGCCATTCTCCAAGCTCAAAGTGTCACCTCAGGGAAGAAAATAGAGGAGTTGGAAAAGGCTAAAAAGACCATTTTGCTAAAGCTGAAAGGATCGAAGGAGGAGCCCTTAAAGATAGGGGATGGGGACAAAAATGATGATGATGATGAAGACGATGATGATGATGAGAGTGAAACTGATGAAGAGAAAACTGAAGAATGGCACGAAGATGAAGACACTGATGGAGGAGAAGCAGCTGAATTTGTCTCAGCTCCAGGGCAAGAGAAAAGATCAAATAACAGACAAGATTAGTCAGCTTCTGCTTCTGCACCTTCACGTGATGAGCCGAGTATTCAGAATAAAAGTAAATAGTAGATGTTTATGTATTTATTTACTTTTGTATTCTGTATTGAAAAACCATGTATTAAATGTTTATATTAAGTTAATGCATTTCGTTTGATAAATTACTAATGATTTGAGTGTGAAATGTGTAAATCAAACAGATCCAAATTACAAAAGAGATGAGTTTGATATTGCTCCCCTGCAGCAGGTCAAGTCTCAACTCACAATGGTTCTTGATCTGCAAGGGATTGTCAGAAGGTCAGTGAGTTATACCCCTGAAGAAGGGGAAATAATTCATTATCTATCAAACAAGCAACTGGCAGAAATTTTCAAGCTAAATCCTGATGAAATAGTGAAAAATGCTCCGACATGTAATGCTACCTGTGAGAGCTAAATGACGTTGATGAAATAGAGATAGAAGATGTCACTGCAGAGCACTATCCTCAGTATGCTGACAATGAGGGCAATGTGGTTCCCAATCTGGGTGAATCCCTTGTCAGTGATACATTTGAGATGTTAGACAAAATGGAGCAAGAGTCAGAGAAGACAGAGGGAATGGCTCAAGTCGCAAAGGATGATGTTGATATCCGTAAGGCTGAATGGGTTGAATGTTTTAAAGAAGTTAGAGCCCAACGTGCTGCACCGAAGAGGGATGCCTACACCAAGCTCTACAGAGTCAAGGAACATCTTAAGGTTTCAGGCAGGATTATCGCATGGGCATATTTTGATGATCTTAACGTTTATGCCGTTAAGAGGGAGAAGGGCATAGAGTACTTTAGATTTCCACATGATCTAAAGACTCTACCAGGTTTTGAGCTCAACCAGCTAGCCAAATTGAAGCTGTTGTATGCTGACCCGAGAAAGATGTCAGGCTGGTTTGAGGATGCCCTGAAGAAAGAGTATCACACCAGGTGGATTAACTTCCGACCTTAACAACCTACAAGGTATATTAGAAGGTCTGAGATGGATGCCATTACTGGAAAACCAAAGATAGTGTTGAAGTGGAATCCTCCGCGCACAATGTCAAGAGTCCCACTTCGGGAAATGACAAAGGATTTCACACCACACTTTAAGTGGTGGTACTACGATTGGAGAACAGCAGAAGCAGTCATAGTCCTTAATAAAGAGGGCCAAATGGATACAATCAGAGTATTCGATCCGATGTGGCTTACCAACTTGTGGGAAAATGATGTCTATACACTTTACAAGTGGCCTCTGTTCTATGATACGCAAGATATTGTACAGGCCCGCCAGTTCCAAAATGTCATAAGACTTTGCTTCGTGTTTGATATTCACGAGGGAGTCACAAAAGAGGACAAGTACAAGAAATATGAGGAGGTAATGAAGAAAACAAGATATTAGAGAGATCTAGGTCCAAGGGGGAGTTTGTTGATACATGTATTTCCCTAGATGATGATATGTGATGTAATAGATCTTGTTTGGTATGATTGATGAAATGATATTGATTGTTTGTTAGTTATAATGTTTAATGTTTCATTAATGAGTTGACCTTGAATTGGTTATTTAGGTTAGTGATTGCTTGAATAATTACACATAATGTTTATTAATTAATACACAATACATTCAAACTTAACATAATAAAGGTCTCATGCGAATGGCTCATGCGAATGAACCATACGCATGAATAACTTCACACGATTGACTCAGTCGCACGACTGAACCAGGAGACTGGATCAGTCGTACGTGTGTAACATAAAATTGGCTCAGTCGCACGACTGAACACTCAGTCGTACGAATGAATCAACCGCATGGTTCAATCGCACGACTGAACATGACTAATGGTTCAGTCGCACGATTGAATAATACCAACCTATAAATACAACTCAATTCGTGAAAAATAAAAACTCTCGACTAATTACGATTCCAGACGTACCCCAGCCGTCCGGAAACCTCTCAATTCGTTCTCCAAGTTCATAGAACACATTAGATCGATTCCCAATCGATTTCTAACGTTAGTTTCAATTCTTGATTGACTCTTCGTGTGTTCTCACTGATTGGATCGCCAATCAAATAGGATTCCGCACTATTTGATCTGGTTTACACGTTAATCTCTAGGTATTTCGGTCAAATACCAGGTCCTAACAACCACTTAACGTTAGCTTAGTTATCATATAACAATAATTATCACACCAGTATTAGTATGCCCCTGATGAGATGCTATACGATAGGAGATGTAGAACACCTGTTTATTGTGGTGATATTGGTCAGAAGGAGTTAGGGAGTATTGAGGTGATTGAGGCTACGACAGAGAAGCTTAAAAAGATCAAAGCCTTCATGAAAGCATCAAAGGATACGCAGAAGTCGTATGCTTATAAGAGGCAAAGACCGATTGAGTTCCAGGTGGGTGATAAAGTCATGTTGAATGTCTCACCTTGGAAGGGTATCATTTGGTTTAGAAAGCGGGGCAAGTTGAGCCCGAGGTACATAGAACCTTTCCAAATCATTGCTCGAGTAGTAGAGATGGCCTATAGATTGGAGTTACCCGATGAGTTAAGGGTATCATTCCATGTATCTCATCAGAGAAAGTGTTTAGCTCACGAAGATATGATTGTAACACTAGAAAATATCGAGGTTGATGAACGTCTCAGCTATGTAGAGCAACCAGTGGCGATCATTGTTCGTAAGGAGAAACGATTAAGGAATAAAGTAGTTCCCCTTGTGCGTGTACAGTGTAAGCACAAGAAGGGATCTGATTCTACATGGGAGACTGAAGAGGAGATGAGGCAACATTACCCACGTTTGTTCGAGTAATAACAAGTTTCAAGGACGCAACCTATATAAGGGGGGTGGACTTGTAACACCTAGATATTTATAATAGCCATGAAAGAAAGAATAAAAGTGAAGAAAAAGAAAGAAACACAATTAAACCCAAGTTTAGTAGTTAAAAGTGTCAAAAGGACAAATGTCTCAAAAATATTTGTGAATAAAGCAACCTGGCCGCCCATGTTGCCTACTCACACCATTTCAATACGATTTTTAGAGAGAGAAAGAAAAGGAGTAGAAGAGTTTGGGTTTTGAATAAGAGAAGAAGAAGTCTAAATTTAACATAAGAATTGTTGGTCTTAAGTGCTCTGGACCGGCCTATGCCTCGGTCGTTTGATTGTGTGTGTTCGGTTGTGTGTTTTGGTGGGTTTCTAGGTGGTAGAACTTAATTGCATTCGGGTTTTGAAGAAGTTCATCCAAAAGTTGTCAAGGTGAGTTCTAGAATCCCTTTTTTACTTGTTTTAACTAATTTTGGGGCTGGAAATGCATGTTTAAATGTTTTTTTAAATATGGGTCTGTACCCGTATGTATGTGTGTGTATGAATGTGGGTGGATTTGATTTTGGCTGATATATGTTGTATGATTGTGTTATGTTCTTGTATGTTGCTTAGAATGTAAGATTTAAGATTAGAACATCGTAGATTGATGTTTGGGACTGATTTGGAATGATTATAGTGTAGGTTGATTGCCCATGCACCTGTAAAAGGCCCATGCACCTAACGCTTAGAAATTGCCTAAGTGTTCCCATGCACCCATGATAAGGGATCGTGTACGTACGGAGTACTGTTGTTAGGGGACCGTGTACGTACGAAGTACTAGCAGATTCTGCGTTATGCCAGATCAAATAGTGCGGAATCCTATTTGAGGGGCGATCCAATCAGTGAGAATGATAACCCGATCGATATAAGAATGAACTAAACATTAAGAATGAGTAGGAATCGATCAAGATCGAACTATGAACTTGGATTGGCTGTTCTAGACACTCTGGACGGCTAGGGTTTATGTGTATTCGAAGTACCTCTGAAAGTGACATATTTTTCCACCAATTAGGTGATATTTATAGGTTAGCAGTTTCCATTGGTACGACTAAACCTTTAGCATGGTTCAGCCGTGCGACTGACTCATGCAATTGATTCATACGCACGACTGAGTCAATCTTATGTCTCAAACATACGACTGATCCAGTCTCCTAGTTTAGTCATACGATTGGTCCATAAGCATGATATATTCATGCGTATGGTCCATAAGTATGGTCCATTAGCATGAATAATCACCCGACTATGTTGAACACATTACTTAATCACTATTGACTTAGAATTGTATACAACAAACTGAAACCTATATAGGAAGTTCATACATTTGAATCAAACATAAATAAACATAAATGCATATATCATATTTCATTACATCATCACATTACACATATGAAAGACATGAAAGATTTTTACATTTAAGCACATAAACTACAAACACATGTATCAACAGCCCAAAACCCCATGCGCCCAAATAGTATCCATGGGCTTAGAAATAGGCTGAATTGACTAAGTGTCCATGCGCCCAAAATTCCCATGCGCCTAGGCACTCATGTGCCAATAAATATTGCCCAGAATGACTAAGTGTTGGCCATGCGCCCTAATAGTGCCCATGCACCTGAAAGTTCCCCATGCGCCTAAGTGTTCCCTATGCACATGAAAGGTCATGCGCCTGCATAGTTCTGATGCGCCTCATACTTAGATTTACTTTTCTGATTTTTGGGGAAAATCATAAGTGTAGGCTTTGACTTGGGAGGTTCCTGAAGGTGTTGAAAGTTGACTTTATGAGGTCATGTATGATGATGATTATATGATGTGGCATGCATGATGATGTGATGTGTATGGGAATATTATGGTTATGATTATGTTTATGTTCCTTATTATGTGTGTTTATTTTCCATGGCTTTACATGGTATAGTTGTGAATGAAATAAAAGTATTATGTAACGTAAAGCAGAAGATAATGAAAAGAGGAACGTAATGATAGAATGCATGCATTAATGAAATAGAAAGTGAAAGTAAAGGAAGTCTTGCTAGAAAATATATAGAGGTGGACGACTCTAAAATGTCGTTAGCTCAATTGTGTGTGGTTTAGCTAACCCATAAGGATACAAAAGGGGTCTATTCTTTATGACTAGCTAGTTGTATAGTACATGGATGATAGTGGATACCCACCCCGGTGCTAGTGCCAGGCTATATGCGTTATGGAAGTCATTTATGATCTTTGACCTAGTACCCGCTTTTTGCATACGTTTGGGGTGTAGTATACAGATGGGATCTTTGTTGCTTGCCCCGGTACTAGTGCTAGGCTATGTGCATTATGGAAGTCATTTATGATCTTCGGCCCAGTACCCGATTTGTGCATACGTTTGGATATAGCTGATGACACTGATCTGGAAATAAGTAAAGAATGAAAGTAATGAATAGTAAAAGAAGATAATAATGATATTATCAATGAGTACGTATGATGTTTGACCATGTACAAAAGTATAGAATGGTTTTGAAAGAAAGTAAAGTATATTTCATTTTAAAACTAGAACTCACTGAGCAACGCTGACTTTTATGTGTTTCCAGTTGGCAGGTAATGGTTGCTGAGGATGACATGGGCGGCTACTTGGTTCATATTGGATGGCATCCATTTTGTATAATGATAATGTTTTTGCATTGTAATGTGAACAAATGATTTTTTATAATTGTTAACAATGTTGTATTATTTTGCAAAAGCGATTATATATACATATGAAATGGTTTAATAATGTTAAATATATGTTTTGAGCAATGATTAGCCAGCTGTGAGCATATTGGGAATGGGGCCTTACAAAAGGGTTGTTGTTTCCCACTTGAAATCGAGTATGAGAATGGTTTTAATCACCTAATTTTGTTGTAGATATCAATGAAGATAAGAATGATCACGCGTGAGATGGATCTTATTCGAGACTATTGCCTTGAATATAATTCAATTGGTTTGGTGTAAAGCTTCCTCCGATGATTATGAACAATAACCCTCTACCAAATGCAACATATGTTACACAAAATGGGGTTTTCCATAGAGTTGCAGGTCGATAATGAAGCTGGTAATGAGTTTCAATGTTTGTGTGTATATGGAATGAAATTTAGTGTCGATAGAGTTAAATCGTATTGATTCAAGTGTTTGCCCTCAATCATATAGCAATGATTTGATCATTTTCACTACGAACAAGTTAAAGTTTGGAACTAATGATTCGATTTCGAGTACATACCCTTAATTATCAAAAGAATTTGGATGAACTCGATACAATGTTCGAAATTGATGCAAGAAAGTTAAAGGGTGGTTTAATTTCTTTTTCAATGAGCGTTTCGGGTGGTTTGGTGGTCGCCGGAGATGATCGTCGGTAGGAAGGAGAAGTTGACGGGGATGGGAGCAGTTAGGGTATATTAAAGCAAGTTACACTTTTGGTCCCTCTATTTTTAATTTTTATTATTTTATGTACCAACTTTAAAATAAAGTTTCATTAATTGGAAATTTGACCCCCAAACTTATTATCACCCTAATTTAATAGTTTAAATGAATTGTTTACTTTATTCATAAAATATTTGTATACTTTTAAATTTTATAAGGAAATTTACAATTTAATTCCAATTGTCTAATTAAAACTCATAAATGATAACTATGCTTCATAAAATTATACAACTTTATTTTGTAAATAATGAAATTATTATAAATTATTAAAGTATTTAAATATACAAAAATTAAATGAAACATCTTTTTATATTGATTACACTTCTAATCCGTATGATTCATTAGAATAAATAAAATAAATTAAATGAGGAAATTTACATCGTATGAAAGTTCAAAAGTAGTTCGGATTTGAGATTATGATTTTAAAATAGGCGGATGTTATAGTCTCCTCTACTTTAAGAAATTTCGTCCTGAAATTTAATTGCGGGAACACTAATTTCAAGGATATGAGGAGACTTCGATTTTATTCACTGTTTCCAAGGGAACTCTTGGGAGTGTTTAAATTCAATAAGTTTAATTATGATGTTTTTCTACACTTAAGTTTGTTCACTTTCATAATTCGAGATTTTAGGTGTTTCTTGGCAAAGTGGATAAGATCATCAATTTAGAATTTTAGTTGATAAGCTTTTGTGTTTCAGACGATGTAAGACGATTAGGAATGTTTTGTCATGAGTGAGGCAGCAAGCATTAGATCGATACGAGACTTGGCTTAATGAACATGAGAAATATGTTCCAGACACTTTTGGATGGGATATGAATTTCATATAAGCTTTCAAGACAATAACTTTAACAGGGTTCTTAGATGATCAATTCTTGTTTACTATGTCATTGAGGTTTCAAAGTTGTATTAGTGTAACGTTCATACGAGAGTCATGTTTGTTAAGATTAGATGTTCAGTTTTGAATAAGAGTATCATTGTAATGAGTTTTCTAAATAAGTGCAGTTTTGAGGGAAAGACGTTCACAAAGATTATTAAAATCATTAAGAGAATTGAATAATGAGTTTTAAGATTTAGGAAGACAAAATCAATGATGAAACGATAACAAAAAGATGCTTCAAGTGTATAGTTTGGTTTACAAACCAAGGCCAATATGTTGACTTATCAAAGTACTAGGTCAACTACAACATTAATAAAAACACGCATACCTATAAGGGGACGCTCACCCCAAGGGTTTCCAGGTAAGGTAAACGGATCAATTACTTGACTTGGATTTATATGAATACCCTGCATAGACAAAATACCTCGAGATACAAGCATCACGCTCTTCCAACATTACATGTTTCAAGTTGTATGACATAGACTTTGATAAGACTTGAAAACCACAAATAACGATTCAAAACTCATTTTCAAAACCATTTGATATAGGCACACAATGCCTTAGAATATGATTTAAGATTCGTGTGTGCATTGATAAGATTCAAAGTATAAGAATAACAACATAAGGCGTATAATCACATAATCAAGTATAAACACATAAGGCACCTAAAATCCTATATAAGCATATAAAATACATGGGAGGACTCATGTGTAAGGCTACTTAGTTATAGTCTAGGTCATTCCATTTTTAAACCTATTTTCCTATAAACATAGCCCTGATACCAATTTGTCACACCCTAACAGACGGCAGAATCATCAAGGCGAACAAATGTGAAACGATTTTTCACAGCTCATCGAATTTAATAAGTTAAAATAATATTAAATGTCATTTTCCTTGAATAATACTAGATAATTAAGTCATTACAATATAACAAAGATTTCAAAAAAAATAAATATTTAATTAAACTAAATCCAAGTCCTATATGTGGAAGAAGAATTCTTAAAGTAGCAATCTTAAAACATGTTAAGAATAAATGGTCAACTATGAAACTTGGTGAGTTTCCATGAGTTAACCATACATACATACATACACACACACATACATATATATATATATAGATATATATATATATATATATATTATATATATATATATATATATATATTGTTAGGACCGTTTACGTACGGACTACTAACTGATTCTACACATATGCCAACTCAAATACTGCAGAATCCTATTTGATTGATGATCCAATCAGGGAGAACACAGTTTAGATCAATCTAATGATTAATGAAACATTAAGAATGATTAGAGAATGATCAACAGCGATCTATGAACTTGGAACAGGTTTTCTTGAGTCTCTGGACGGCTAGGTAACGATTATGTGCGTAGGCATTCGAATTTTTTTATTTTTCCATGAATTAGGTGGTATTTATAGGTTAGGTTCTTCCAATCATACGACTAAACCACTAGCATGGTTCAGTCGTGCGACTGAATCATGCGATTGATACATCCGCATGACTGAAGGTCCAGTCGTGCGACTAAGTCAATCTTATGTGTCAATCGAGTGACTAATCCAGTCTCATTGTTCAGTCGTGTGACTGGTCCATTAAGTATTCATGCGTATGGTCCATTCGCATGAGAACTTCCCACGATTATGTGGGAACATGTTTCTCAATTATTATTGACTAAGAATTATGTACAACAACCACAAACCTATATATTAGTTCACAATAAGTTATCACACAATAAACAACAAAATATTAAACATTATAAACATCAACCACACTTGTATTTCATTCATACCCATTCAATTACATATATGTAAGACATGATAGACATTTTACATTAAGCTCCTAAACATTATAAACATCAACCACACTTCATCTCTCCCATAGCATTAAGTCACCATCCTTTTTTTTGATGAACAATGTACACTCAATCATTCCTCTGCGAAAGCCTTGTTTCAAAAGATGAGTGAAGAGCTTTTCATACCATGCTCTAGGGGCTTGGTGGAGCTCGTAGAGAGCCTTATCCAGCTTGTAAACTCTATCCCGATGGTATTGATCCTCAAATCCTTCAGGTTGACTGACATACACTGTCTTCTGGATTTCACCATGAAGGAATGCATTCTGTACATCTAGTTGATAAACTTTAATCTTCATGTAGGATGCATAGGCTAGGAAGATACGGATTGCTTCCATTCTCGCCACAGGTGCAAAGACATCATGGTAATCAATACCCTCCACTTGTCGAAATCTTTGAACTACAAGTCGAGCCTTTTTTTCTTAAAATGACCCATTGGTCATCTGTCTTGCATTTCAAGACCCATTCGGTTATAATGACCTTAGCACCTTTAGGTCTATCAACCGGTGTCCATACTCCTAACTTCTTGATTTGAAGAAGTTCTTGCATGGCACTGACCCATCATGAAGATATCCCTTTTCCATCACTGAGGCATAATCAGCTGAGTACAGCTGATTTCTTATCTGTACTCCTGATCTAACATCTCCAATAACATTGTCCAAAGAATAATAAACGTTTAGTTGTGATCCAATACTGGTTGGTATAACTACCTTATTATCCAGATTGTGAACAACAGATTCAGTATCTGAGGCAGTGGGAGTGTAAGGTTCGGAAGTGTCAGAGGCATCAACATCGGATGCTTGTGTACTTTTAGTAGTAGGAACCTGTTCCTCCTGATCCACCTGATCATTTGCCACGTCTTCATCGTCAAAGGAGGAGTCACTTATGTTGGACCATTTATAGTCATATATAGTGTGTCCGTCGCATGATGAATAGTCTAGGCTTAATGTAATACACCTCATATGTTGTAAACACATGAAACTGGGTCATTCGCAGGAGCATATGAGAATGAGACTCAGTCGTACAACAAAGCCATGCTAATGGACCAAACGTGCGACTGAGAGATGTGATTGGCCATTCATATGACTAAACCATTCCATTCATACCATTGAACCATACGCATGGTCCAGTCGAACGATTGAACCATACGCATGGTCCAATCGCACGAATGGGCCCAGTCGCATCTAATATGTGCCGACGCCTATATATACCATTTTTAATGTGTAGAGTGAAAAGAGTTTTGAGTGGAGTCTGCCCGGAGCCTAGGGTTGCCGGATGAGAGGGGAGATCATGATCGATCTCCCCTTGCCAAGAGTCTTAATTCTTATGTTGTAAGGAGCTTGTAATCGTTAGGTTTTATCAATGAAACCATTTAATTACAGTTCGTGTTATTGATTCTCTCTTGGTGTTTGATGTTGTTTATCCTTCCGTCAAGAACACGCTCGAATGTCTACCGATCCAGCAGACTTCATAACTTACCTCAAGTGCTCCCCCTGAAGAGCTAGAAGACGCACCTTGTGACGCTGAGGTCGTCGGGTCCAGTGATGGTGTATTTAACACAACGTACATCATTCTGGTCGATAACTCATCCTCAGGAGGGGAGAGAGGGATGTTGAAGGACTTAAAGAATCCATCATATTCGAAAAGGAATGTGGGTCCTTTTCTAGAAAGGGGGAGGTGTATCTCTATACATCAACGTTGCACCACACTTCTACTTGACCCGTTGAGTTGTTGAAAACTCTATTATTCGGTATGTTGTATCCTAAGAAAATTCCTTCTTCTACCTTCTCACTGATCTTCCCTGACTGAGTTTTCTTCAGTAGTGTACATGGTGCACCAAATGCCTCGAGGTACTCAAGATTTGGTTTACATCGTTGGAGCAACTCATAGACTGTGATGTTTGACCACTAAGACTCGATAAGGGGTATATCATGCATTAGCTACTGCCTCATTCCAAAATTGGATCGGCAGTTTTGAGTCTGCTAGTATCGTCCAGACTGTCTCTATCAAACTTCGATTCTTTCTCTCAGCAATCCTGTTCATATGAGGAGTGTAGGCAAATGTGTACTGGTGCAATTCCTTTTTCTTTGCAGAATGCCTCCATCCACTGGTTTTTCAACTCGGTACCATTGTCTGAGCAAACTTGCCTTACCTTAAGCTTGCAGAGTGACTCCAATGTAGTTACTAGCTCTTTGAATGATTAAAATGTCTTTGATTTGGACTTCAGAAATTTCACCCAAGAAAATCTTGACTAATCATCCGTAACTACATAGCAGTACAAATCACCGACAATGATCTTTGTACTAACTGGGCCAAATAGATCCATGTGAAGGAGCTCAAGAGGCAGGTCAATTAAGTGAACTTTCTTTGCCTTATGAGACTTCTTCGTCTATTTTCCTTTCTTACACGCGACATAAAAATCTGGTAATTGGAAGTTCTTGACATTTACTCCATGCACTAGATCATTCTAGATCAAGTGATTCATCTTTCGTGGATTAATGTGTCCCATTCTTCTATGCCTGAGATGGAGTCTTTCTCTGTTGCCTTTGACAGGAAGCATTGCACAGCATGACCGGTTGTGGAGGCCTTTTATAGCTCCAGGACATACAAATCATTATATCTTGAAGCGGGCATTAAAACTTGGTCCTCTGGGATGACATAGTTCGTTTTCAGAATATATCACTTCTTGTTGTCCAATACAACTTTGAATTGTTTGTCACATATCTGGGAGACAGAAAGTAAATTATTTTGAAGTTGTCGAACATAGTTTACGTTATCAAATTTCAGTTTCTGGTTTCCCACTTCCCCTTGTGTAGTGATATAACCTCATTTATTTCCAGCAAATGAAACGTGTCCTCCTTTAATTTGTTTGACATTTGACAAGAGAGACAAGTTTCCAGTCATGTGCCTTGATTCCCCGCTATCAACAATCCAGGTATTTATAGTAGCACTATAGCAGACACCCTTCACATTCAAAGGAAATGATTAGTTTAGGTTAGGGACCCAAGCCTTAACTGGCTTGGGTGACCCGGAGGAATCACACATCATATATTCTACCCATTGTCCATTTGAGGGTGAGGGCCGATCATTCTTCTTCTTGTTCTTATTATCATACAGTAGACTTGATTTTTCTTTCCATAGGCCAGTTTTGTGTAAGGCTATTTGTGATAAACAGACGACTGGGTTACGGTTTGAACTTTATGTTCACTAATTCCTTTTGTGTAAGGCTATTTTTCTTTCCATTTTCTTTCTTGGTGTCTAATAATAGGAACAGTTAGAAGCAATGTGTCCATACTTTCCACAAATGTAGCAAGATCTACTTTCGACATGTTGGTGGAACTGTCTCTGTGGGGAAGTGTGTGACACAAGTGTGACTTTAGTGTGTTGGGTTTTGACACTTCTTGTTTAGATGTTTTAGCTTCTTCAACAAAATTCATTTTTTGAACATTTTTAACATCTTGACCCTTTTGTTTATTTGGACTAAGACATGGTGCACATGGTTGGTTAACCTGTTTGGTCTTTTTGGGTTCAGAATTAGACATGTTAGAACCTGACGTTACCTTAACCTTTTTAAATTGTTCATCCAAATTAACAATAAGCATCTTACCTTTAGATTTTAAAATGTCCTCCTTCTGTTTAGCGACAGATTCCACCAATTTACTCGTGCAATCTGGATCACTAACTAGAGGAGTGGACACCACATGATCCTCGATTGGGTTGTTATTAATGGTTTACATGTACCATTCAACAAGGTCTTATGTCGTGGTGGAACCACTTTGTAACCCAAACCCTCCCTGTTGTTATGTTCTTTCACCAAGTGCCAGACTATGTGAGAAGAACAGGTCCAACTGTGCAGATTTTGTTTTAATGAATTTACTTCGACTTCCAGAACTGCTATTTCTTTCTTACTTTCTTCTAGGGAGTTTAAATAGAACTTTATGACATTTGCTTGGTTAAAAGAAAAAACTTCGGTTTCCCTTTGTTGTTTATTTAACAGTTCTATTTTCTCTCTATAATTGTGCTCATTTGTTTTAAAATCCGGTTTGCTTCTGTGCACAGTTGTAAGTCATTTACTAAGCTATCATTGTGATCTAATAACCTAGCAAATTTTGAGTCTATGCTTTCTCTAAATTTATTACATTCCTTACAGGCATGGCTATCAAAAAGTTGGTCTGTGGTGCTTACCTGAGAAGATTCGGTTGAATTAGCCATCATAGCAGAGTTTGACTGTTCGGGTGCCGGTGATTTTGAACATGTTGTTCTGAGACCTTCTTCATTCAGGTGATTGACCACATTCGCAGTTTCTTCATTATTAGACATCACTAGTTCCACTGCGATTTCTCCTTCACTTGCAGAGTCGTCCTCCAACCCTCAACACAAGCAATGTTGGATTCTCACGGAGATACAATACGAAAGGTCCAATCTTGCCCTTCGTCATCTTGTGCAGTCAAGGCCTTAATGTCCTTGTTTGACGAGGTAGCACCATTTTTGGATTTGTCTTGATGATTGAAGGTGGAGAATGGATTAGCATTACCTATGTTCTTGGGCTTAACACATTCACACTTTTGTTAAAATAGTAACTATTGTTTTATATAAAAACCAAAGGTAGTGTCTTTGGTGGCTATAAAGTTCTGTCCCGTCTTTTTCACAAACTTCTTCGCCCTCCGGACAGCACTAGCCAACGCCCACATGATATCCATTCTTTCGAGTTCAATTTCATCTACCTGCTCATACTCTTCATCGGCGAGATGGCAGTTTCCAATCTTCCTCACAACTAGACCATCATAGGAGTGAACTATAACTGCTAGGATATCCATATGCTCCTTTGCCACGTCTATAGGAACGTTACCGAGATTCTCGGTCTTCAATTTTGTAGTATTTGCTTCAGGTGCTATATATTGGGTGCAAGATGACCCTAACGTGTCAGATCTTGAAGTAATGGCTTAAGAAGGAGCGGATGAACTGGACATGAATGTCGTTTGAAGTAGTGCTCCTAAACTTGTTGGAGTGGGAGATGAGTTATAAAGTGACGGGTTATGATCATGTGATCCTTTTTAAGACATGTACTTCATCCTCAACTCTTCCTCTCCCAGCTTGAGAATGAAATCATTAATATCCAACTTTGCCAGCATATCATTCTATCTTAGACGTGACACAAACGAAACCCACTTCTCTGGCAATCCATCTGCAAAGCTCGACACCTTGTCTTCCATGGACGTGGTTACCCCATGAGTGTGCAGCTCACTCATCAAGTGGTAGAAACGGTCAATGATGTCATCTAGGCTCTCTTTTCCTATTGAAGAGAAGTTATCAAACTTCTTCTTCAAAGCTTTTGCCTTTCATGCCTTCACTTTCACATTCCCATCATACCGTTTTTCAAAAGCCTCCCATAACTTCTTGGCTTGTTTGTTCTCAGAAAACTGATGGAATATATCCTTAGGAATTGACTGAGTCAACAAAGCATACACCTTCTTCTTTGTATTGTACTTCACTTTCTAGCTATCAGTCATGCCACCCAAGGTAAGTTTAAATCCATCATCACCAACCGGCATGCTATAACCTGTCTTGATTGATTCCCACAGATTAGGATCAACTCCATTTAGGTATATCTCGAACCTTTGCTTCCATTGTGAGTAATCATCTAACGTTATGAGCTTAGGGGCTTATTGTGGTTCCCAACTTCATTCTCCAGAAGCAATAGATTCTGGAACAGTGAATCCCTACCGGTAGTAAACGCTGAGTGCTCATCTTCCATTTTTATTAACTTTGAACTTCAAACTAAAACTTATTCACTCGTGCGAATGGAGAGGTCCGAATCAATCAATCATGCGATTGAACAAATATGGTTAAGCCAAGCGTGCGATCGGACAAATGCGGATGAACAGTCGTGCGATTGGGCAGGTGCAGATGAACAATGCGAATGAGAGTGTTCTGTCGTACGAATGGATAGGCGACTGAGTTCAATCGTGCGTATGGGATGTGTGAGTGTGTTCAATCATGCGATTGAGTCAATCGTGTGATTGAGTCAATCGTGCGACTGAACGTTGCTGGTTTTGAAAATTCGAGGGTTTTTGGTACTTTGACACAAAAATACGATTTTTCACGAACCCTAATCTGCGGTAAGTCGAATAATGTGAACATTTGGATCTGGAGACATTGAAAACACTGTTTTACCCAAAACGATGGTGTTTTGAATGAAAAAACTTGATTTTTAAACCAAAAAATCAAATCACACGCAAAATCTAGAGCCAAAGCTCTTATACACTTGTTAGGACCATTTACGTATGGAGTACTAACTTATTCTACGCGTATATCAACTCAAATAGTGCGGAATCCTATTTGATTGGCAACCCAATCAGGGAGAACACAGTTAGATCAGTCTAACGATTAATGAAACGTTAAGAATGATTAGAGAATGATCAACTGCGATATGTGAACTTGGAATAGGTTTTCTTGAGTGTCCGGATGGCTAGGGTATGATTATGTGTGTGGGTATTCGAATTCTTTTATTTTTCCACAAATAAGGTGGTATTTATAGGTTAGGGTCTTCCAATCGTACGACTGAACCACTAGCATGGTTCAGTCGAGCGACTGAATCAAGCGATTGATCCACCCGCACGCCTGAAGGTCCCGTCGTGCGACTGAGTCAATCTTATGTCTCAATCGGGTGACTGATCTTGTCTCCTTATTCAGTCGTGCGACTCGTCCATTAGCATGAAGTATTCATGCGTATGGTCCATTAGTAAGATCCATTCGCATGAGAACTTCACACCATTAAGTTTGAATATGCTTCTGAATTATTATTGTCTAAGAATTATATACAACAACCACAAACCTATATATTTAGTTCACTATAAGTTATCACACAATAAACAATGAAATATTAAACATTATAAACATCAACCACATTTTGTATTTCAGTCATACCCATTCAATTACATATATGTAAGACATGATAGACATTTTACATTAAGCTCCTAAACTAGGTACATACGTATCAATATATATATATATATATACATATACATATATATATAGATATGTATACATATATAGATATATATACATATATATACACATATACATATATATATATATATATACACACATATATATATGTATATGTATATGTATATATTATATGTGTATATATATATGTATATATATACATATATATATGTATATATATATACATATATATATAGTATATATACATATATATGTATATATATACATATATATGTATATATGTATATTCATATATATTTATATTTATATATGTACATATGTATATATATATATATGTATATGTACATATATATATAGATATTCATATATGTATATATTATATATATGTATGTATGTATATATATATAAAGATTACAAGTAGCAATTCATGTCAATGGTACGAATTATACAAGTTTATAGAATACATATAGCTACAGTCAAACGTTGACCATGAATAAGTTTACATTATATACCGATTAGATAAGTGTATTTGGTTCCCATGATGAACAAGGATACGTCATTAGAAGCCAGAAATAACCTTGGCTTTAGCACCAAATAAGCTTGTTAGGCCCATAGATCTATGATGTCGTCAGGTTAACAATAGTTAATGATTTTCAACATATAATGTATCTCATATAACACTCACAATAATACAAATAACTATAAAATAAAATAAAGATGAATTGCAAGTGCATTACAAGTATAAAAAGGTTTACAAGAGTAAGTTTAAAAGTTAACATGTTTCACCAAAGGTGTGAAATAATATAGAGAGGGGCATGAAAACTCACATGAGAACTAACGTGCAATAAGGTGCACTTAAGATAATAATAAGAAGATTAATTCTCCAATGTTTACTTCAACATTCAACCTAAAGGTTGATGTCTCATAATTTAAATAAAGATAAGATTAACGACTAAAAATGAATTAGGGTTTTAATTGGAATTTGGGGGATTTTAATAACTAAGTCAAAGAAAATAAAATCATGTAATCGATTTGGTTCAATAAAGATAGAATAAATAAATTAGATTAAGAACTATAATGAATGATTGAATAATTTAATTATTGATTTAATAAAGGTTTAGTATAATTGTGAAAAGATATAATTATTTAATAATTAATTATTTAAAATTTGATAAAGATAATTGAATACTTATATAAATGACTTGCAAAATAACTTAAAATTATTTTATAAAGTTTTTAAACTTTTAAATGATTTTTATAAATATATTATAATATCAAAACTTTAAAATAGGAATAAACAAAAATAGAAAGTTATATTGTTTTATTAGTTTCAAGAATTTAAATAAAATTTTAAAAATTAAATTTATTAAATAATTATGATATAACATGGTTAAATGACTACATGAATAATTAATTTTTAAATAATTATATAAATAACTATTTGAATAATTAGTTATTTAACATCTAAATTTATAATATTTTGGAATAACCTAATTTTGAACCATAATAGATTTATAGCATTTAAATTACATAAAAGAATTAATAATTTCTAATATAAATTCAATTGAACTTGACATAGTGTTCAAAACTGATGTAAGAAAATTAAATGGTGATTTTAATTGCTTTTTAAACAAGCATTTTGGGTTGTTTAGTGGTCACCGGAGATGGTGGCCGGCGGCAAGGACAAGTCGACAGGGATGGGGTGCGGTTTGGGTATATTTAAAGCAAGTTACACTTTTGGTCCCTCTATTTTCAATAGTTATTATTTTATCTAACAACTTTAAAACAAAGTTGTTAGGATCGTGTATGGGACGACGTATTAACTGATTAACGTGTAAACCGAATCAAATAGTGCGGAATCCTCTTTGATATGCGATCCATCAGTCAGAACACGCGTAGAAACAATTATGTAATTGAATCTAACGTTAAGAATCGATTAGGAATCGATCTACTGTGATCTATGAACTTGGAGTATGATCTTAGAGGTCTCTGCACGGCTAGGGTACGTCTCGAGTCGAAGTGTGTTTAATGCTTACGTTTTTCCACGAATTAGGTGGTATTTATAGGTTTAGGTTTCTCATTCGGCGACTGAACCATTAGCATGGTTTAGTCGTGCGATTGAGCCATGCGGTTGAACCATTCGCATGACTGAGTGTTCAGTCATGCGACTGAGTCATTCGCATGAAGTTGTTCAAGCGTATGGACCATCTAGGCGCATGGACACTTAGTTGCATAGCCATTAGGGCGCATGACCACTGTTGGGGCGCATGGTCCACTCAGACGCATGACAACTTCATCTTACTAAGTTTGAACATATTCAATATTATTACATTATTTATACTATTTCAAACAATCACAAACATGTATAATCAATTCAATATACATTAAACAACTCATTTATGAAATATTAAACATTATTATCACAACCAAACATTTACATTTCATTAAGTACCCAAGTATTACATAAGTGTAAGACATTAAAGACATATTATATTAAGTTTAGAAACTAGGGACACATGTACCTACAAACTCCCCCTTGGACCAAGTTCCATTTAATGTCTTACCATCTTCATAACCTCTTCATACTTCTTATACTTCTTTTCTCTTGTGACGCCTACGTGTATTTCAAAAGCAAAGCAGAGTCTTATCACATTCTGGAATTGTAGTGCTTGTACAATATCCTTAAAGTCATTGAATAGTGGCCAGTTGTACAATGTATATACATCATCTGTAGACAAGTTCGTAAGCCACATAGGGTGAAACACCCTAATGGTTTGCATAACACCATTCTTGTTCAAGACTATGACTACTTCTCCTATCCTCCAACCATAGTACCACCATTTGAAGTGTGGAGTGAAGTCTTGTGGCATCTCCCGTAGAGGGATCTTTGAAATTATTCACGGTGGACTCCACTTCAGCACTAACTTCGGTTTCCCAGTAATGGGATCAACCTCAGACCGTTTGAGATACCTCATTGGCTGTTGAGGTTTGACATTGACCCATATGGTGTGGTACTCTCTTTTAAGAGTTGCTTCAAACCATCCAGACATCTTGCGTGGATCAACGTATAGCAATTTCAGCTTCGCGAACTGGTTCAGCTCAAATCCAGGAAGAGTCTTCAGGTCATTAGGAAACCTGAAGTACTCGATCCCTTTCTCACGTTTAACAGCATAAACGTTGAGAGCTTTGAAATATGCCCACGCGATGATTCTGCCTGACACCTTATGATGTTTCTTCACTTTGTACAGCTTGGTGTAGACATCGACTTTGAAGCACTACGTTGGGCTCTTATCTCTTCAAAACACGTTGCCCATTCAACCTTTCTGATATTAACTTCAGCATCTGAGGCTTGGGCCTTATCTTCAGTCTTGTCAGACTCTTCTTCCATTCTATCCAGAGTTTCAAAAGTTTCACTAACAAGGTTGTCGCCTAGATTGGGAATGACATTACCTTTAATGTTAGTGTACTCTGGATAGTGTTGGTATGTGACATCTTCTATCTCGATCTCATCAACGTCGTTGAGCTCATCATCACTTTCAACTTGGACTGTGAGCATCCTTGACAATCTCATCAGGATTTAGCTTGAACATTTCAGCAATTCGCTCGTTAGTGAGATTGTGAATAATCTCTCCTTCTTCAGGAGTGTACATCACCGATCTCCTGACTATTCCCTGCACATCAATAATCATTATGAGCTGAGTCTTGATCTGTTGGAGGGGAGCAACATCATGTTCATCCTTTTGAAAGTTGGATCTGCTTGATTTAGACATGTAACACAACAATCATTAGGTAATAAACAAGACAGAAATATCAACATTAAATATAAATATTCTTTACATTAATGTGATACAATATTCAAATACAGATGATTTAAATAACCAAAACAGCTAGGTATTACTCTTGTCATGAATCATATGCTCCTTTGCACACAAGGCGAATGTGAAGGCACCTTGGTCTTGAGACCTTTTGCTCCTCCTTTCACCAGCAGATGTGGCACCCGCAGCAGATGCATCCTCATCATCATCATCAATATCATCAGCATGATCACCGGCATCTGTATCATCCACAATGTCATCACCATCATCATCATCAACATCACTATCATCATCACCATCATCTCCATCTGCTTCCTTGATCTTTAAGGGCTCGTCTTTGGATCCCTTGACCCGCAGCATGATGGTCTTGTTGGTGGTCTCCAACTCCTCTATCCTTTTAGTTGCTTGAGCATGCTACTCCTAGAGTTGGGAAATCTCTACTTGCTGTGCATCCATCACCTGGGCTTGCTACTCTATCTGTTGTGCCTGCTAAGATGACTGCATAGATTGAGCAACAGTAAGGTCTACTAGTTGTCGAATCCGAGCAGTCTTCTCGTCATCGGCAGCCAAAAGCTTTAGTACCATACGATTAAGTGCCGAGAGCTGTTCCTCTACGCCACTAGGAGGTAGTGTGGATCCAGATGGGTAGGAAGGGAATGACGATGGTCCGGCATTGTGGCTGGTGGTAATGGTGGTGGCAGTGGTGAAGATTAGGGGTAATATAGATGAAGGTGGTGGTGGAGTGGGTGTGGTAGATGGGATAGCAGTAATGGTGGTCGTAGGTGGATGAGTGGATGTAAGTGGAGTGATGGTAGTAGGTGGAGTGGTGGTAGTGGTGGTAGTAGTGGTGGTGGTTCTGAAGATCGTCCTCCTCTTCTTCTTCCTCAATCCGTGGGGCTGAGCCATCCTTTTCTTCCTCGACCCCTTCGAGGTGGATGCTCCGCCTGGAACACTGCTTGGCTGATCGGCAGCATAAGTAGGATCAATGTCAGCCTCTCCCGATCCGCCAGGGCATTCACCAACCGCCCGGAGCCCTCGCTCGGTGGAAACAACCTTGCTCCCACCGTTCGAGTCAAGGGATCCTCGGCCGAATCCTCTTCCTCATCACGTTGGAAATCCTGATGGAACCTTGCAGCCTCTGTCTCCCCTTAGGTGGGTGCCGAGATGCTATATCAGCGGTGGGGGCTCTCGGTTGAGTGGGCCAAGCATCTCCACCATCACCGCTGTTGTCGTCGTTGGAGTCAACCTTCGGGAGCTCTAATGTAACACCCGGTATTTTAAAGTCAAAGAAAAGAATGAATAAAGTGAAAGAAAAGCAGTAAAAGGAATAAAACCCAAGTCTAGGGGTAAAAAGTGTCCAAAATGACAAAAGGTTTGAAAATTGGGTGTAAAAGGTGGTATGGCCGCCCATATGTCACGTGCACCTCTGATTTTCCGGTATTAGAGAGAGAAAGAGCAGCAAGTTCTCGGTTTTGAAGGAAGAACACGGAAGAGTTCGAATTCAAGGTAAGAATTCATGCTTTTTTAGTGTTCTTGGCTGGTCTTATCCTCGGGTTTATGCTTATGTCTGTTTGTATGTGTTTGGGGTATGTTTTTAGTGGGTTTCTAGCGGTTGAATTCAATTTGCAAATGCGTTTGGAGGAAGCCATACTCAAGAGCAGCAAAGGTGAGTTCTAGGACCCCTCTTATACTGGTTTTTAACTGATTTTGGGGCTGGAAATGCATGAATGTACGTTTTTATAAAGCTGGGTTTTGGACCCGTGTGCTTGAACATGCATATGATGATGTTATGATGTGATGTGTGACTATGTTCATGCTTGATGATGTAGAATTGTGTTTCTAAGGCTTAGAGGGTAAGAATTAAACTTAGAACATGATCAATGGTGCATGGAAATTGAATTTGATGTTTGAGAACCACTTGATAAGTTGGTAAACCTGCCTAAGTGTTTGTAAGTAAATACGGATGAGCATTTGACTAAGTACTGTAAATGTGGATGAGCTAGTGAGTCAATGCGGATGAGCATTTGACTAAGTGCTGGAAATGTGGATGAGCAAGTGAGTCAATGCGGATAAGCATTTGACTAAGTGCTGGAAATGCGGATGAGCAAGTAAGTCAATGCGGATGAGCATTTGACTAAGTGCTGAAAATGCGGATGAGCAAGTAAGTCAATGCGGATGAGCATTTGACTAAGTGCCAGAAATGCGGATGAGCAAGAAGATGCGGATGAGCATTTGACTAAGTATGGAAATGCGGATAAGTAAAGTAAGTCAATGCGGATGAACTATAGTCATTGCGGATGAACTGTAGGAAATGCGGATGAGTATAGGAAATGCGGATGAACACTTAGAAAAAATTCTGACTTTTTGAGTAATGAGGTAATGTAGGCTTTGACCTAGGAGATTCCTAGGGGTTATGAATGTTGACTTTTGGGGTCATAGATAGTATGTTGGGCATGTAATGATGTGTGCTTATGCATGATGATGATGATGATGATGTTGCATGGTTATGCATGATGTATGTTATGTATGTATGATGCCCTGCATGATGATGTATGAATGATATGTTTACGTTCCTTGTTATGATGTATGATTATCTTTCCTATGGCTTTACGTGTTGTGTCCGATACGTTTCTGGTGAACGAAACTTTAGCATTTTCCAGTTGGCAGGTAAGGTTGCTGAGGATGGCACGAGGCAGTTGCTCAGCTCTTTTGGATGGCATCCATTTATTTAATGCTTTTGTGATGTAATAGAACAATGAAATTTTGTAACCGACAAACGTTGCATTATTTTGCAAATTTTTTTATGATGAAATGAAGTGCCAGTTGTTTTATGTTTCCGCTGCAATGTTTTGATGATTAAATGCAAAGTATATGTTTTATGTGCGATGAATTACCAGTTGTAGGCGTCCTGGGAACGGGGTCTTGCAAGTTGGTATCAAAGCCAAAGTTTAAGTGAAGTGGGTAAATTTTCAAAATAAACCATAACTTAAACTGAGAATGGGATGGAAGGGAATGGGATGTCAATCTGAGTAGCTGTGTGCCATCAGGTATTTTCATAAAGATAACTGGTTTTATGTGCGCATGGTATGTGGTTATGTGTTGTATGTAGATTTAAATGTTGGGGTAGTCAGGACAGGTAATGCTTGGGGTGTGAAGAGTAAAGTAAGTGGCTAATCCCAACTGGCCACTGTAATTAGGGACTTACTATATTTGCCATAAACTGAGCCGTTTCCTTGAATGATCGTATTAGTGTTTATATCTTTCAGTGTGAGTTAGAGGATGGCCGGTGGTAGATCATCTAAAGTGTCACGTGGTGGCGGACATGGTGCTGAACCACGGGTTACGAGGGGAAGGGCTAGGCAGAAACCCCTCCTCCGGAGGGCGAGATGAGAGCGCTAACCTAAGAGCCTCAGTGAAGGAGGTTGTTATGGAAGAAGTGCATCAAGTCATTTAGACGATCCAACCGTCTCTTGTGACCGAAGTAATAAAGGCAGTTAGAGAAGGGGAGAGAAGGGAAAGGAGTAGACCTATGGGCGAAAGAAGACAGCCAGAGACTGAGACGGTTTCGTCTGACGACGACGAAGAAGAAGAAGCAGAGCCTGTGCAGGAGACGGTACGAGGCTGTAACTACGGGGTGTTTATGAGGTGCAAGCCCCCTACTTTTGATGGTAACGGCACTGCTGCTGCTGCTCACCGATGGGTGAGGGAAATGGAGGCTGTACTTGATATCAGCGAGTGCCGAGAAGACCATAAAGTTAAGTTCGGTACCCATTCGTTTGTAGACTCGGCTCTGTGCTGGTAGGACAATATAGCCCAAGCCGAGGGTAGTCGGGCGATCGGGAGAATGAGATGGTCGAAGTTGAAGAAGTTGGTGATCGAGGAGTTTTGTCCTCACCGGGAAATGGACAAGGTCGAGAGGGAGTTTCTGCAACTGGAGGCGGGAACGATGACACACCAACAGTACACCACCAAATTTAATGAGATGGAACGTCTGGTGCCGGATCAGGTGGCACCTCTATCTCGGAAGATCAAGAGGTACATTCAGGGACTGCCAGCAGATATTCGCAGGCACATGATTGCCGCCCGACCAAGCACGTTTAGGTTGGCAGTGGATTTGGCAGGGAGGTTATATGACGAAAGGGTGTGGTGGTGGTGACTGAAGGTAGTCAGAAGGGTGGAAGTGATAGAAACTGGAATGGGAAGAGGTTTGGTTGGCGTGATGCCTCGACGGTAAAAAGAAGGTAAGGGTGGATGACCGCCGTGTGGTCACGTTGGGTGCGAGTACAAAGAAGTGTGGTAGGTGTGGGGAGAGCAAAGTGGGGAATGTAGGTTTGGGTCAAACTTGTGCTTTAAATGTTGGAAGGCGGGGCATATGGCCACGGACTGTCATACGGCCCGGTGCTTTAATTGTGGTGAAGAGGTTCATATGAGTAAGGATTGTAAGAAGCCAAGGGCCGATGGTTCCACGGCGAAGAAAACTGGAGGTGACGGACCAAGGGCGAGCGCCAGGGCATTCACGATGACACAGGAGGAGACTAGGACGGACCCTGATGTTGTGTCCGAGACGTTTCTGGTGAACGAAACTTTAGCTTCTGTGTAATATGATTCGAGTGCCGGTAAAAGTTTTATTTCTGCTGCTTTCCGTGCTAAGTTGCCTGTTATTAGTAGATGTATTGATGTGTCATTCAATGTAGAAACTCCCATAGGTAACTCTACCAGGATTTCTGAGATGTTAGAGGGTTGTGATGTGGAGCTACAAGGTCATAAGTTTCCTGGTAGACCGTTCGTAATGACTTTGGGTGGTTTTGATTTGGTTCTTGGGATGGATTGGTTGGCGGACTTCGAGGCGAACATTGTGTGTCGCAAGAAGATGATTCGTTTGACAGCGCCTGACGGCAGTTTAGTGACGGTTTATGGTGATCGGGTTACTACGATTCCGAAAGTGATTTCGATGGCAGTGGCGGGAAAGTGTATGCGGCGTGGATGTAGCGCCTACTTGGCCTATGTAAAGGATGTGGATACGCCAACACCACAACTATCCGATGTACCCGTTGTGTGTGACTTTCCAGACGTATTTCCTGAAGACTTACCAGGAGTGCCACCTAACCGAGAGATCGAGTTCTGGATTGACTTGATACCGGGTGCCCAACCTATTGCCAAGGCACCATATCGATTGGCCCAGATAGAGATGAATGAATTGATGGAGCAGTTGCAAGAGCTGCTTGACAAGGGGTTCATCGGACCGAGTATCTCTCCTTGGGGTGCTTCGGTCTTGTTTGTGAAGAAGAAAGACAGTAGTATGAGGATGTGTATTGACTACCGTGAGCTGAATAGGTTGACAATGAAGAACCGCTACCCCTTACCGAGAATAGATGATTTGTTCGATCAGCTTCAGGGTGCCCATTGGTTTTCAAGGATAGACCTTCGATAAGGTTACCATCATCCCTAAAACAGCTTTTCGCATGCGCTACGGTCATTACGATTTTCTTGTCATGTCTTTTGGTCTGACCAATGCGCCAACTGCTTTTATGGATTTGATGAATAATGTGTGTCGGCCAATGCTGGATAATTAGTGATTGTGTTCATTGATGATATCCTGATTTATTCGAAGAGTTAGATTGAGCATGCCGGTCACATTCGAGAGGTTTTGGAGACGTTGAAAAGAGAGAAACTGTATGCCAAATTCTCCAAGTGCGTGTTCTGGTTGCACGATGTTCAATTCTTGGGTCATGTGGTGAATCCCGACGGGATTAAGGTGGACCCGGCAAAGGTGGAGGTCGTTATGCAATGGAAGTCACCGAAGACGTCATCCGAGATTCGTAGCTTCTTGGGTTTGGCGAGCTACTATAGAAGATTCATTCAAGACTTTTCGAAGATCGCTTCTTCACTAACTAAGTTGACCCGAAAAGATGTGAAGTTCGTATGGGGTCAAGCTCAAAAGAAGGCGTTTGAAGAATTAAGGGTGAGGTTGACTCAAGCTCCTGTTCTGTCATTACCCGATGGGAACGATGATCTGGTAGTTTATTTTGATGCTTCCTACTCAGGTTTGGGGTGTGTGTTAATGCAGAGAGGGAAGGTTATAGCTTATGCATCCCAAAAGTTGAAGGTTCATGAGGTCAATTATCCTACTCATGACTTGGAGCTAGCAGCCGTGGTCTTTGCACTAAAGATTTGGAGGCACTATCTGTACGGTACGAAGTGCACTATCTTCACTGACCACAAGAGCTTGAAGTACTTTTTCAAGAAAAAGGATCTGAACATGAGGCAGAGAAGATGGTTGGAGCTCATAAAAGACTATGATTGCGAGATCCACTACCATCCGGGCAAAGCCAATGTGGTGGCAGATGCCCTGAGCCGAAAGGAGAGACCCGAGCCGATTCGGGTGAAAGCATATCAGCTGATCATGACCTTTTATGTGATGAAGCAAGTCAGGAGTTTCAGGATAAGGCCTTAAAAGAAGATCATCTAAACTCTGAAAGAATGAGAGGTCTGGTTGGGAATTGGGTGAAAACACGCTAGGTGTTAGAACCCGATTCGGTCGTGTATGGATTCCTCGTTTTGGGGATCTACGGGTGATGATAATGGATGAAGTTCACAAGACTCAATACTCCATTCATCCTGGTGCCACAAAGATATACCAAGACATGAAGAAGGATTATTGGTGGCCGGGTATGAAGCGTGATGTGGCGGAGTATGTGAGCAAGTGCTTTACTTGTTTGCAAGTGAAGGCGGAACATCAAAAGCCGTATGGGAAGATCCAACCTTTGGATATACTGGAATGAAAGTGGGAGCACATCACCATGGATTTCATTACAAAGCTGCCATGTACTCCGAAAGGGTACGATGCCATATGGGTGATTGTGGACTGTCTGAGAAGAGTGCTCACTTCCTACCAATCCGCAAAACATATTCATCCGAGAGGCTGGCTGACCTATTCATCAGGAGATTGTAAACCGTAAATGGTGTGCGGGTGTCCATTGTGTCTGATCGTGACACCCGGTTTACATCTAAATGCTAGAGGAAATTCCACGACGCTATGGGGACGAGGTTGCATATCAGTACGGCTTATTATCCCCAAACTGATGGTCAGTCAGAGAGGACCATTCAGACGTTGGAATACATGCTTCGGGCGTGTGTGATCGATTTTGGATGAAGTTAGGATGACCACTTACCGTTAGCTGAATTCTCATACAACAATAGCTATCATGCCAGCATTGGCATGCCACCATACGAGATGTTATACGGTAGTAGATGCAGAACACCCGTTTGTTGGGGTGACATTGGTCAGAATGAATTAGGAAACGTCGAGGTAATCGAGGCTACGACTGAGAAGCTTGAGATGATTAAAGCCTTCATGAAGGTAGCCAAAGATAAACAGAAGTCGTATGCCGATAAACGACGTAGACCGATTGAGTTCTAGGTCGGTGACCGGGTTATGTTGAAAGTCTCACATTGGAAGGGTATTATTCGTTTCCGAAAGCGGGGTAGGTTGAGCCCAATATACATAGGCCCTTTCCGAATCATTGCACGGGTAGGAGAGGTGGCCTATAGGTTGAAGTTACCCAAGGAGTTAAGTGGAATTCACCCGACATTCCATGTATCTCATCTAAGAAAGTGCTTAGCAGATGAAGGCATGATTGTTCCACTGGAGGATATCGAGGTAGACGAACGACTCAATTATGTGGACCAACCAGTGGCAATCATTGATCGAAAGGAAAAGAGGCTGATGAATAAAGTGGTTCCCCTTCTGCATGTACAGTGGAAGCACAGGAAGGGATCTGAGTGTACGTGGGAGACTTAAGAAGAGATGAGACAGCATTAGCCATAATTCTTTGAGGAATAACAGGTTTCGGGGACGAAACCTATATATGGGGGGTGGACTTGTAACACCCGGTTATTTTTAAAATCAAAGAAAAGAATGAATAAAGTGAAAGAAAAATAGAAAAAGGAATAAAACCCAAGTCTAACGTTAAAAACTGTCCAAAAGGACAAAAGGTTTGAAAAGTGGGTGTAAAAGGTGGTATGGCCGCCCATATGTCACATGCACCTCTGATTTTCGGGTATTAGAGAGAGAAAGAGCAGCAAGTTCTCAATTTTGAAGGAAGAACAAGGAATAGTTCGAATTCAAGGTAAGAATTCATGCTTTTATGAAGTTCTTGGCTGGTCTTATCCTCGGTTTTATTCTTATGTGTGTTCGTATGTGTTTTGGGATGTTTTAGTGGGTTTCTAGCGGTTGAATTCTATTTGCAAACAAGTTTGTAGGAATCCATACTCAAGAGCTGCAAAGGTGAGTTCTAGGACCCCTCTTTTACTGGTTTTTACCTGGTTTTGGGGCTGGAAATGCATGAATGTACGTTTTTATATAGCTGTGTTTTGGACTCGTGTGCTTGAACGTGTGAATGATGATGTTATGATGTGATGTGTGACTATGTTCATGCTTGATGATGTATGATTGTGTTCTAAGGCTTAGAGGGTAAGAATTAAACTTAGAACATGATGAATGGCACATGGAAATTGAATCTGATGTTTTAGAACCACTTGATAAGTTGGTAAACCTGCCTAAGTGTTTGTAAGTAAATGTGGATGAGCATTTGACTAAGTATTGTAAATGCGGATGCGCAAGTGAGTCATTGCGGATGAGCATTTGACTAAGTGCTGGAAATGCGGATGAGCAAGTGACTCAATGCGGATAAGCATTTGACTAAGTGCTGGAAATGCGGATGAGCAAGTAAGTCAATGCGGATGAGCATTTGACTAAGTGCTGAAAATGCGGATGAGCAAGTAAGTCAATGCGGATGAGCATTTGACTAAGTGCCGGAAATGCAGATGAGCAAGTCAATGCGGATGAGCGTTTGACTAAGTATGGAAATGCGGATGAGTAAAGTAAGTCAATGCGGATGAGTATAGGAAATGCGCATGAACACTTAGAAAAAATTCAGACTTTTTGAGTAATGAGGTAATGTAGGCTTTGACTTAGGAGATTCCTAGGGGTTATGAAAGTGGACTATTGGGGTCATAGATGGTAGTTGGGCATCTAATGATGTGTGCTTATGCATGATGATGATGATGATGATGATTTTGCATGGTTATGCATGATGTATTTTGTGTATGTATGATGCCCTACACGATGATGTATGAATGATATGTTTATCTTCCCTGTGATGATGTATGATTATCTTTCCTATGGCTTTACGTGTTATGAATGAATGAATGAACGAAGTGTTATGTAACATAGTGTGAAAGATAATGAAAGAGGAACATGATGACGAATGCATGCATTAATGAATGAATGTAAGAAAGTCTTGCAAGCACTGTATGTCGGGACACACCATTAAAAGGTGTTAGCCCAACGGTGTGCGGGTTCACTACCCCGGGAGGATGCACATCGGGGTCTTTCTCTGTGATTGACCATATGGATGAACCATTGTCGCGTGTCTTAGGTACTGTGACCACCTGGTGCTGGGTACCACCGATGAAGGTCTTTTAAAGGCTTAGGTGCAGTATCACAAGCATGTAGGGCATTGCATATGACATGGTGTACCTAAACTTTACCTTAGGTACTGTGACCACTTGGTGCTGGGCACCACTAATAAAGGTCTTTTATAGGCTTAGGCATAGTATCACGAGCATGAAGGGTAAAGTTCATGGTGATGATGAAAGTAATGAATGAAATGATGAATGAAAGTATGAACGAAAGAATGACGAAGATAATAATGATATTATATGTATGTACGTATGATGTATGATCACATACACTTGATATGAAGGGTTTTAATGAATGAAAAGTATGTTTTGCTATAAAACTAGAACTGATTCAACAACGCTAACTTTTATGCATTTTCCAGTTGGTAGGTAAGGTTGCTGAGGATGGCACGAGGTAGCTGCTCAGCTCTTTTGGATGGCATCCATTTATTTAATGCTTTTGTTATGTAATACAACAATGGAATTTTGTAACCGAAAAACTTTGCATTATTTTGCAAAAGTTTTGATGATGAACTGAAGTGCCAGTTGTTTTATGTTTCAGCTGCAATGTTTTGATGATTAAATGCAAAGTATACGTTTTATGTGCGATGAATTACCAGTAGTAGGCGTCCCGGGAACGGGGCCTTACATCTAACTACTCAACATTAGAGTCACTGTCTACGTGATGCCATTTACGCCTCGTCGGCGACACGTAATCCTCCCGGGCCAGATGCCCGAACAATCTCCTCACCAGGGGCTTAACCAACTTCCCACTATAAACCTTCATACGACCCAGTGTGGTGTCGTCCATCACCTTAAGAACTACAGTGTCCTCCTTTTCCTTAGGCAGAGACGGTAGTTTTTGATATATAATCATCTGGATGAATCGAGGGTACATGCAGAACCCCTCCTTCCTTTCCCGTCAATGTTCTCCACCAGATAGGCAAAGATCATCTTGGAGAAGCTGAACGGGTGGTTCAGCATCAACGCTAAATAAGTGTTCTGAATCTGATCTGAAAGCTCGTTGAACCCTTCCTGCCGAGATGCTATACACTTCAGCAGCACATGGGCGAGGTACTTGAACTGGGGGCACAGGTTGCTCTTTTTGAGCACCCCTGCGTTGATGTCCCCAGAATACTTAGCTCGCATAAAATATCCTCAAACAGTAAGGGGGTGTAATCGGGTGGGACGGTCAGCATCATCCCCAAACTCGAGAACTATCCGAAGATTATCCTCAGTGATCTCAATAGCTTATCCAAATATCAAGCTCCTGATGCGATGAGGCACTAAGGATCTGTCCACCACAGCGCTTTCCCAGAAAGCCTGTTGGACTGGGCGATAGGGAGTGCAATGAGTCGAGATGGCACGGAAGATCCTCGATCTCCACAGAAAAGTAATAATGTCAGAGAAGTCTAAGGCATTCCTCGAGGTCAGATTTGTGCTTAGTACTCATTGGCCAATGACTCGTCATTTGTGACACAATACAAATAAACATTAGTGTAAGTCAATGTGGAACAAGGTGAGTCATTTAACTAAACATCTCCTGTTCTGTCATGCGAATGAGCTGTGCGACTGAGAATTGGTTATGCAGTTGGGCTCTTTCATACGACTGAGCATGCGACTGGGGTCAGTCCTATGCTATTCCATGTGATTGAACCAGTTGTGCGACTGAGCTCATTCACATGGGGCAGTCATGTGATTTAGCCATACGCTCATCTCAGTCGTGCGATAGAGGTTCATCTAGTTGCCCATTCGCATGACAGACTGCTGTTACATTCAACTTTCGATTTTGAGAAAATTTTAAAGTTAGACATCGTGGTTTGGCTCATTAGGCTCGCATTTGACCGACATAACACCTAATAACCTTTAATTTCACAATGGACTGAGTTTTATTAGTTTCTTAGTTAAACTAAGTCTCGGTTCTTTTTAGGGTTCAATTCAGTCGATTTTTGTTATGAATCGATTGACATTTTCATGGATTGCACCGCTTATTACCTGTATAGTAACCACATATCATTAGTATGCAATAATCAATGGTCTAGAGTGATCAAATGAAAATCTTGCAGAGTAACGGTGCCTCGTGTGATTTAGGGGTGATTTGGGTGTGATAAGTGACTGCGATCGACTCCCCCTCTATTTATACTAGGAAACCCATAAGTGACTGCGATCGACTCCCCCTCTATTTATACTAGGGTTTCCTTCAGTCCTGTGACTGAGCCCAGTACCATATTTTATTCATGCGACTGAAGATCCATCGTGCGACTAGCACAGTCGGTCACCTTCATTCATGCGACTAGAAGTTAGTCGTGCGACTGTGTCATTCAGTCACCTTCATCCATGCGATTGGCTCATTTTAGTCATCCAATCATGTGATTTTATCCATGCTCATGCTCCAATCGCACGTATGTCCCATACATGTGGGTAAATCATGCGATTGGGCTTATTCGTATCCTCCAATCGTACGACTAGTCCATACTCATGGTCCAGTCGTGCGAATGGATCATTCTTATGATTTTTGACTTTATGACTACTCCACACTTTTATCTTTTGATTAAACATTATGAGCATTCGATCATCTCAGACATGATCATTTTAATTTTGAAAAACTTCTGATCACCTCAGACGTGATCCATTTAAAACAATTTGTCACCTCAGACATGACTCATTTTACATCTGAAAACACGTGTGGTCACCTCAGACCTGAACTTTTTAGTTGATTAAATCCCTGATTGAGTTCCATGGCATAATCCAATGTTTAACAAACTAAATTGACAAAATTGAAATAAAAATAAAAGACTTAAACTAAAATACAAAACTAAATTTGGATTTGACTTTTTGTCTGAGGTGTAAATCCTAAGATAGATATCTAACGGATTCGGTTCTGGAATAGGCAGCTTTAGTTACTTTTGACCATAACTGGACCCATTCAAGTTGGAATCATACAGGCAAGTCAGATCATTTGGGACATGTTTTCAACACATTTTGATCCTCAATTCTTCTTTTTCATCTAGAGTCGTTAGCAAATTTAGGAAATCATACTAGTACTAATAGATCCCACCTTGATTTGGACTTTCAAAAATTGTAGCCACGATGATTATCAGTATACTGATCCTCTTAAATCCATACACAAACTCTTGACACAGATTGGTGACGGTTTACATTTGATTATTTCAACAGGCATTTGTGGATCGTACACTTATATGGTAATCAACATTCCTCAGTTTTGGAGCTCTCTTTGGGTAATTTTACAGAAGACACTATTCTTAGAACTTTCCGAGAGAAGCCAAGCCTCAGGTCAGTGCCACCGCACAGCAGAGAGGTGGCAAACAACACAGAAGACTAGAATATATAGGTTATGCTATCCTCATGTCAGTGCCACCGCACAACAGAGAGGCACATAACCTACTTCTTGTTTGAGCATTTTTCATCTTTATGCACAGTTCTAATCAACAACATAAGTTATTAGTTTCATAGCTTTTGCTCATATTTTGGTCTTACGCACACATTTATGGCGTTTGTTATGCTCGTCTCCCCTTATTGGAATTTGTTGATTGTGTTAACCAGGGATAAGATGTTAACCCACAGCTTATTGAACAACTTAGTTTGTTCTTGATATCACCAATAAGGTCTAATCGTCTATTGTGTTGAATCTACCAACATATCCTCTGTGGTCTAACAACCTGTAGATCTACTTTCTTTGTGTTACCTTAGTAGAAGCTAGTTTTACTATCATCTTTCCTTTTATATTGCTCAGACTATACAGACTATTACTTTGAACATTGCATCTTATTTTTTTAATCTTTTAAAGTCCCAAGTGATTTGTACCTGTGTACTATCATTTTCCAACGTTCTTGAATCGGTATCACAGATACGATCTACTTTCTATAAGCCAGCCTCTCCTCCTCCCTTGTTTTTTTGTTAATGTTACTAACTAACCTATTCTCCCCCTAAAATTCTAAAACCGTAACCTATTTATGCTTTTTGGAATTTTTATAGGTGACCGAATAACATTAATGTAATTAAACTGATTAAAAAAACTAAAGAAGGAGAATAAATAATTAAAAAAACAAGACTCATCGGACTACACATGATCATCGGGAATTACATCACTTTTCTTTTCAATGTCGTTAACCTCTAACGGATATAGAAAACATGGTTTGTCAAAAGCCTTTGTATAGAGGTCCGCACGTTGAAAATCAATGTTTATTTTTACCATATCGATTAGGTTCTTTTCAAAACAATCACATATAAAGTGATATTTAATTCCGATGTGTTTGGTCTTTGGATGTTGGACCGGGACATTAGTGACTGCAATTGCAGCAGAGTTATCAACAAGATAGGAGTAGAAGAGAATTTCAAACCGTAATCCCGCATTTACTGTTGAATCCATATGATTTGTGAACAGCAACTTGCAGTAGCAACGTATTCGGCTTCACAGGTTGACAATGCAACCGAGGTCTGCTTCTTACACTGCCAGGTCGAGCCTTGTTTCGGATGATCACACCTTGATCATCTTTCTTGCATTTCAAGACCCATTTAGTGCGAATTACCTTAGCTCCTTTAGGTCTATCCACCAGAGTCCATGCACCTAACTTCTTGAATGAAGATGTTCTTCTTACATGGCACTCACCCATGCCTTGTCATTCAGGGCTTCACTAACATACTTTGGCTCAAACTGAGACACAAAGCAATGATATGCACCATCGTGAAGGTAGGCCTTTTCCATTACCGAGGCATAATCAGCTTAGTACAGCTGATTTCTGGTCTGAACTCCTAACCTCACATCCTCAATGACATTATTCAAAGGATGATAGACATTTAGGCATGATCCAGGGGTTGTTGGAACAACTACCTCAGAATCCAGATTATGAACATTTGGTTAAGTATCTGAGGCAGTAGGAGTCTGAGGTTTTGATGATTCACAAGCATCAACGTCAAATGCTTGTGGACTTGCAGGAATAGGAACCTGTTCCTCCTGGTTGTTCTAATCAGTCTCTATAGCTTCCTTATCAGAGGAGGAGTTACTATCATCAAGTGCTCCCCCTGAGTTGTTAGATGACCGACCCTGTGAACTAGATGATGTTGAATCTTGAGACGGTGTGTTCAAAACATCATACATCATCTTGGTTGCCAACTCATCTTCAGAAGTGGAGAGAGGTATGTTGAAGGACTTGAAGAATCCATCATAGTCGAAGAAGTAAGTAGACCCTTTTCCAGCAGGTGGTGTGTGTATCTCTAAACATCAATGTTACACCACACTTCTACTTGACCTGTTGAGTTGTTGTAAACTCTCTTATTCAGTATGTTGTATCCTAGAAAGATCCCTTCATCAGCCTTCTCGCTGAATATTCCCTCCTGAGTCTTCTTCAGTAGGGTGTAGGGAGCGCCAAACGGCTCGAGATACACTAAGCTAGGTTTACGTCATTGTAGTAACTCATAGCACATCTTTCCATGGCGTTTTACTACCAGAACTCTATTTAGTGTATAACATGCATTTGCAACTACTTCATTCCAGAATTGGATAGGCAGTTTTGAGTCTGCTAGCATTATTCGTGCCATCTCTATCAAGCTGCGATTCTTCCCCATAGCAACGCTGTTCATCTGAGGAGTGTAGGCAGAAGTGAACTAATGCACAATTCCCTTTTCCTTGCAGTAAGCCTCCATCCATTGATTCTTGAACTCAGTTCTGTTATCTGAGCGCACTTTTCGTACCTTCAACTTGTATAGGGACTCCAGAGCAGTTACTAACTCTTTGAATGACTCAAATGTTTCTGATTTGGTGTTCAGAAACATCACCTAAGTGAATCTTGAGTAGTCATGAATAACTACATAGCAGTACAAGTTGCCTGCAATGCTTCTTGTACTGACTGGACCAAACAGATCCATGTGAAGAAGTTCAAGAGGAAATTTGATAGAGTGAACTTTCTTTTCCTTATGAGCCTTCTTCGTATGTCTGCTCTTCTTGCAGGCAACATAGAAATCCAGAAGTTGGAAGTTTTTGACGTTAACTCCTCTAACTATATCATTCTAGATCAAGTGATTCATCTTCCAGGGATTAATGTGTCCTATTCGTCTATGCTAGGAGATGGATTCCTTCTCAGTATCTTTTGACAAGAGGCACTGAACTTCATGATCCGTTGTGGAGGCCTTCGATAGATCCAAGACATAAACGTCCTTATATCTTGAGGCAGACATTAATACTTGATCCTCCGGGATTACGTAGTCCTTCTTCAGGACATATCACTTCTTATTGTCGAAAACTACCTTAAAGTCTTTATCATAAATTTGAGAAACAAAAAGCAAATTATTCTAAAGTTGTTGGACATAGTTTACCTTATCAAACTTCACTTTCTGATTTCCTACTTCCCTTTGAGTTGTGATGTACCCACGTTTGTTTCCAACGAATGAAACATGCCCTCCCTTGATTTGTTTGACGTTTGATAAGAGAGCCTTGTGCCTATTCATGTGCCTGGATGCTCCGCTATCTACAATCCACGTGTTCGTTTCAGCACTATATCGAACACCCTGCACATTCAATGAAAACGTTACTTCACGTTAGGAACCCAAGCCTTTATTATAGGTACATGTGTCCCTAGTTTCTGAACTTGATGTAATATGTCTTTAATGTCTTACACTTATGTAATACTTGGGCACTTAATGAAATGTAAATGTTTGGTTGTGATTATAATGTTTAATACTTCATGAGTGAGTTCTTTAACACATGAATTGATTATATAGGTTTGTGATTGTTTGAACTAGTATAAATAATGTAATAATATTGAATACGTTCAAACTTAGTAAGATGAAGTTGTCATGCATCCGAATGGACCATGCGCCCCAAGAATGGTCATGCGCCCGAATGGCCATACGACTAAGTGTCCATGTGCCTAAATGGTCCATACACCTGAACAACGTCATGCGAATGACTCGGTTGCACGACTGAACGCTCAGTCGTGCGAATGGATCAACCGCATGGCTCAATCGCACGACTGAACCATACTAATGGTTCAGTCACCCGAATGTGAAACCTAAACCTATAAATACCACCTAATTCGTGGAAAAAAGTAAGCATTAAACACACTTCGACTCCGGACTTACCCTATCCGTCTAGAGACCTCTAAGATCATACTCCAAGTTCATAGGTCACAGTATATCGATTCTTAATGTTAGATTCAATTACATAATTGTTTCTACATGTGTTCATACTGATTGGATCGCCAATCAAATAGGATTCTGCACTATTTGATTTGGTTTACACATTAATCAGTTAGTACATCAGCCCGTACACGATCCTAACAAGTGGTATTAGAGCTTTGGCTCTTGATTGCATGTGATTCAATCATCTTTGATACAAAAATTGTGTTTTTTCACTAAAAACGCAATCCTTTTGGTGTCGAACGGTGTCTTAGACATCTCCTGGTCATAAAGTTCAGTTTTTCCGGCATACGGCAATTAGGGTTAGCGAAAATTCGAGTTTTTGCGGCCAAACAACGTTAAACCTAGAAATTTTCGAATTCCAGCAGCCTCAGTCGCACGATTGACTCAATCGCATGACTGAACTCATTCGCATAACCAATATGCACGATTGGACTCATTCGTACTGCCATTCGTATGACTAAGAACTCTATTCGGATTGTTCAACCGCATTAGTTCATTCGTCCGACTGACTCATCCACATTAGTTCAGTCACACAATTGAACCATCCGCGTAGTTCAATCACCCGAATAGTTCAATCGTCTTCCTTCATTCACACACCTAAAACAGTTAGTTTTATAATTAAAGTTAAGTGAAATGGAGGACCAGTTTTCAGCATACATAGTAGGTACAGACACACATATACAGAACCTACTGCTATTGGAGAATGAAGTGGGTAATCATAATAAACCCCCAAAACTTATCACGTTAGACGAGTACCCATAGTGGAAGTAACATTTTGAAATCTACTTAAATGGAGTAGATACAAATCTGTAGGAGGCTATAGAGTTAGGGTACCGCATGCCAGTAGGAGCTGACGGTGTCAAACTTACTTTAAGTGGCATGACTGATGCACAAAAGGTAAAACACAATGCTCAGAAGAAAGTCTACGCTTTGCTTACCTAGTCTATTCCGAAGGATATCTTCCATCAATACTCAGAGTATACGCAAGCAAACAAATTATGGGATGCATTAGAAAAGAGGTATGACGGGAATGCCTCACTCAAGGCTATTAAGGCCAAAGCTTTGAAGAAAGAGTTTGACAACTTGTCTTCAATGGGAAAGGAAAGCCTAGACAATGTGATCAACAGATTCTCCCACTTGACGAGTGAGATGCAAACTTATGGAGTAACAACGTCGATAGAAGATAAAGTATCCAACTTTACTAATGGACTACGAGAGAAATGGGCTTCCTTTGTTTCTAATCTCAGATAGAATTGGATGCTCTCGAAGTTAGATATAAATGACTTCATTCTGAAACTGAGAGAGGAGGAACTAAGGATGAAGTATAGAGCTCAAAAGGCCAACTATGATCAGAATCCGGCGCTTTACAACGTGACTACTCAGGCCAAGACATTTGGAGCACCACTGCAAACTGCCTTCGTGTCAAGCTCATCTGGTCCAGCACAAGCATCTACTTCAACGTCCAAAATGTCAGGATCGTCAGGTACCCAGTATATTATACCTGAAGCAAATGCAGCAAAATTGAAGACAGATAACTTCGGTAACATGACTGTTGAGGTGGCCAGAGTACACATGGACCTTTTAGCTGTTGTAGTCCACTCTTATGATGGACTAATTGCTGGAAAGATAGGGAACTATAACCTGGCTGATGAAGACTACGAGCAGGTGGACGAGATTGAGTTGGAACAGAAGGACATTATATGGGCCTTAGCGAGTGCTGTCCGACGGGCTAAGAAGTTTGTCAAAAAGACCGGACAGAACTTGGTTTCAACTAAGGACACAACCATTGGCTTCGATAAGTCAAAGGTGACCTGTTTCAACTGTGGTGAGAAAGGGCATTTCAAAAGGGAATGTGTGAAGCCAAAGAAGACTGGCAATGGAAATCCTTTCTCCACCTTTAATCGTCAGGAGAAACCCACTAGCAGTCCTACTTCATCAAGCAAAGACCCTAAATCCTTGACTGATAACAAGGATGAAGGACAAGACTGGAGCTTTTCGATTTGTCTCACCAGGAGAATCCAACATCAATAGTGTGGAAGATATAGATGATGATTCTGCCAGTGAGGAGACATAGCAGTAGAGATCGCTATGTCCAACTCTGAAGAAATTGCACCAGTGGTCACCTAAATGCCTCAAGACATGACAACTAATACAAAGTCAGAATCACCAGCTCCAGAAACTTCAAATTCTGCTTTGATGGCTGATTCTTCAGAAACCGCTCAAGTAAGTACTACTGACCAACTCTTTTCTAATCATGCTTGTTCTGAATGTAATAAATTTAGGGAAAGCATTGATTCTAATTTTCTAGGTTATTAGATCATAATGATTACTTGGTAAAGGACCTAGAACTATGCACTGAGGCAAACAGAGTTTTAAAACAAAATGAGCATAGTTATAAAGAAAAGATAGACCTTTTGAACAAACAACTTAGGGAAACAAAAGTTGTATCCTTTAACCAAGCTAATGACATTATGTACTATCTTAACTTACTAGAGGATATTAAGAAGCAAAAATCAGTTTTCGAAGTAGAAGTTAATTCGTTAAAGCAAAAAATGCATAGTTGGACAAGTTCATCTCATATTGTCCAACACTTAGTGAGAGAGAGAAATAATGGGGAGGGATTGGGATACAAAGTGGTTCCACCACCACCTGAGACCTTTATGAACACCAAAAGTAAACCAATTAATAATAACCCCATCAAGGATCATGTGGTCTCCACTCCTCTGGTTAGTGACCCAGATTCAACAAGTACATCAATTGAGTCTGGCACCAAACAAAAGGAGGTTACTTCAAAGGCAAAAGGAAAGATGCCTTGTGTTAACCTGGAGAAAGAGTTTGAAAAGGTTAATTTAAAGTCAGGTTCAAACAAAGTCAAATCTGAACCTAAAAGGACTATTAAATCTAATCAATCCCGTGAATCATGTCACCAGGTAAAGCAATTAAAATTGTAAAACCAGACTATACATCTAACTAGGAAGTGTCTAAGTCAAAACAGGATAAGGTCACCCGTGTGTCATTTGTGTCTATTACATCTCCACAAAAACAAATAAATCGTAAAGTTGATAGCAGATCCTGCTACAATTGTGGAGAGTACGGACACATTGCGTCTAATTATCCTTATTATGAGACACCATGGAAGAAAGTTGAACTTTCTGAACCAAAACCTAGCTCATTGAAGAGGAACTCAGTGACGCCACCTAAAAGAGATAGAGAACACAAAGTTCAACCCATCAGCCAGTCATCTGTTTATCATAAACAGGCCTTACACAAATCTGGCTTATAGAAGGAAAAATCCTCCTCAATATCTGAAAATGAGAACAAACAGACATCTGAGCTTCCCTCACCCTCAAAAGGTCAATGGTTGAGTTTATGCTGTGTGATGCCTCGGGGAGACCCAGGCCAGTAAAGGATTGGGTTCTTAACCTGAACTAACGTTTTCATTGAATGTGCACGGTGTTTGCTATAGTGCAGAAACTAACACGTGGATTGTAGATAGCGGAGCATCCAGGCACATAATGGGGAACAAGGCTATCTTATCAAACGTCAAACAAATCAAAGGAAGGCATGTTTCATTTGTTGGAAACAAAGGTGGGTACATCACAACTCAAGGGGAAGTGGGAAATCAAAAAGTGAAGTTTGATAAGGTAAACTATGTCCAACAACTTCAGAATAACTTGCTTTTTGTTTCTCAAATTTGTGATAAAGACTTTAAAGTAGTGTTTGACAATAAGAAGTGCTATGTCCTCAAGAAGGACTACGTAATCCCTGAGGATCAAGTATTAATGTCTGCCTCAAGAAATAAGGATCTTTATGTCTTGGATCTATCGAAGTCCTTCACAACGGATCATGAAGTCCAGTGCTTCTTGTCAAAAGCTACTGAGAACGAATCCATATCCTGGCATAGAATAATGGGACACATTAATCCCCGGAAGATGAATCACTTGATCCAGAATGATCTAGTGAGAGGTGTTAACGTCAACAACTTCCAAGTTCTGGATTTTTGTGTTGCATGCAAGAAAGGCAAACAGAAGAAGAAGGTTCATAAGGAAATAACGTTCACTCTATCAAACTTCCTCTTGAACTTCTTCACATGGATCTGTTTGGTCCAATCCATACAAGAAGCATTGCAGGCGACTTGTACTGCTATGTAGTTATTGATGACTACTCAAGATTCACTTGGGTGATGTTTTTGAAATCCAAATCAGAAACATTTGAGTCATTCAAGAGTTAGTAACTACTCTGGAGTTATACAAGTTGAAGGTATGTCAAGTGCGCTCAGACAACAGAACCGAGTTCAAGAATCAATGGACGGAGGCTTACTGCAAGGAAAAGGGAATTGTGCATCAGTTCACTTCTGCCTACACTCCTCAGATGAACGGCGTTGCTGAAAGGAAGAATCATAGCTCGATAGAGACGGCATGGACAATGCTAGCAAACTCAAAAATGCCTATCCAATTCTGGAATGAAGCAGTTGCAAATGCATGTTATACAGTAAAGAGAGTTCTGGTAGTAAAACGCCATGGAAAGACGTGCTACGAGTTACTACAACAACGTAAACCTAACTTAGAGTATCTCGAGTCGTTTGGCGCTCCGTGCACCCTGCTGAAGAAGACTCAGGAGGGAAAATTCAACAAGAAGGCAGATGAAGGGATCTTTCTAGGACACAACATACCACACAAGATAGTTTACAACAACTCAACAGGTCAAGTAGAAGTGTGGTGTAACGTTGATGTTCAGAGATACACCACACCACCTGTTCGAAAAGGGCCTGCTTACTTCTTCGGGTAGGATGGATTTTTCAAGTCCTTCAACATACCTGTCTCCACTTCTGAACACGAGTTGGCAACCAAGATGATGTATGATGTCTTGAACACACCTTCTCAAGATTCAACACCATCTGGTTCACAGGGTCAATCATTTAACAGCTCAGGGGGAGCACTTGATGATAGTAACTCCTCCTCTAATAAAGAAGCTGTGGAGACTGATCAGAACAACCAGGAGGAATAGGTTCCTATTCCTACAAGTCCACAAACATCTGATGTTGATGCTTCTGAATCTTCGGAACCTCTGACTCCTACTGCCTCAGATACTAAACCAAATGTTCATGATCTGGATTCTAAGGTAGTTGTTCCAACACCCCTGGATCACGCCTAAATGTCTATCATCATTTGGATAATGTCATTGGGGATGTGAGGTCAGGAGTTCAGACAAGAAATCAGCTGTACTCGGCTGATTATCCCTCGGTAATGGAAAAGGGCTACCTTCATGGTGGTGAATATCGTTGCTTTGTGTATCAGTTTGAGCCAAGTATGTTAGTGAAGCCCTGAATGATAAGGCATCGGTGAGTGCCATGCAAGAAGATTTCTTCAGTTGAAGAAGTTAGGTGTGTGGACTCTGGTGGATAGACATAAAGGAGGTAAGGTAATTGGCACTAAATGGGTCTTGAAATGCAAGAATGATGATGAATGTGTGATCATCCGAAACAAGGCTCGACTTGTTGTCCAAGGATTTTGACAAGTTGAGGGCATTGACTACAATGAAGTGTTTGCACCCGTGGCAAGAATGGAAGCAATCCGCATCTTCCTTGCCTATGCATCTTATATGAAGATTAAAATTTATCAACTTGATGTGAAGAGTTCTTTCCTTCATGGTGAAATCAGAGAGCAATGTACGTCAGTCAACCTGAGGGATTTGAGGATCCATATCATCGGGACAGAGTTTACAAAATTCACAAGCTTTATACGGGCTTCATCAAGCTCTGAGGGCCTGGTATGAGGAACTCTCAACTCATCTTGTGAAACACGGTTTTGGCAGAGGAGTCATTGACTGCACATTGTTTATCAAGGAGAAAGATGGGGATTTACTGCTGGTACAAATATATGTAGATGACATAATCTTCGGTTCCAAGAATGAAGAATTATGTAAAGTGTTTGAAGCAGTAATGAAGGTGGAGTTTGAGATGAGTGCAATGGGAGAGATGAATTATTTCTCCGGTTATAGGTAGATCAGACACCAAATGGAATTTTCTTACATCAGACCAAGTATGTAGGAGATATCCTCAGTCATTTTGACATGGAGAAGGCTTCTGCAGCTGCGACTCCACTTTCTACAAACCAAGATGTAGCACCCGATGAATCTGGTGATCTGGTAGATGCCACAATGTACCGGGGGATGATTGGATCTCTCATGTACCTCACTACCTCAAGACCTGATATCATGTATTCTACATGCTTATATTCATGATATCAGCTAAGCCAAAGGTTAACCATCTCATTGGGGTCAAAATGATATTTCGTTATCTGAAGGGTACACCAACACTTGGGTTTTGGTATGCTCATGATGATGACTTTGAGCTTACGGCGTATAGGGACTCATATTACGGCGGATGCAAGATGAATTACAAGTCTACCTCAGCAGGGTGTTAGTTCTTTAGGAGAAGATTAGTAACCTGACAGTGTAAGAAGCAGACCTCGGTTGCATTGTCAACCTGTGAAGCCGAATACGTTGCTGCTGCAAGTTGCAGTTCACAAATCATATGGATTCAACAGCAAATGCGGGATTACGGTTTGAAATTCCTTCTACTCCTATCTTTGTTGAGAATTCTGCTGCAATTATAACACTAAAAACCTGGTCCAACATCCAAAGACCAACACATCGGAATTAAATATCACTTTATACGTGATTGTTTTGAAAAGAACCTAATTGTTGTGGTAAAAAAACACTGATTTTCAACGCGCTGACCTCTATACAAAGGCTTTTGACAAACCATGTTTTCTATATTTGTTAGAGGTCAACAACATTAAAAAGAAAAGTGATGTAATTCCCGATGATGATCATGTGTAGTCCAATGAGTCTAGTTTTTTTAATTATTTATTATCCTTTTTTATTTGTTTAATCAGTTTAATTACATTAATGTTATTTGGTCGCCTACTAAAATCCTAAAAAGCGTAAATCAGTTATGGTTTTATACTTTTAGGGGGAGTTTGTAGGTACATTTGTCCTTAGTTTCTGAACTTAATGTAATATGTCTTTAATATCTTATACTTATGTAATACTTGGGTACTTAATGAAATGAAAATGTTTGGTTGTGATTATAATGTTTAATATTTTATTAATGAGTTGTTTAACGTATATTGAATTGATTATATACATTTGTGATTGTTTGAACTAGTATAAATAATGTAATATTATTGAATACGTTCAAACTTAGTAAGATGAAGTTGTCATGCATACGAATGGACCATGCGCCCCAACAGTGGTCATGCGTCCGAATGGCCATGCGACTAAGTGTCCATGCACCTAAATGGTCCATATGCCTGAACAACTTCATACGAATGACTCTGTCGCATGACTGAACACTCAGTCGTGCGAATGGATCAACCGCATGGCTCAATCGCACGACTAAACCATGCTAATGGTTCAGTCGCCTGAATGAGAAACCTAAACCTATAATACCACCTAATTGGTGGAAAAAGGTAAGCATTAAACACACGTCGACTCCAGACATACCCTAGCCGTCCAGAGACCTCTAAGATCATACTCCAAGTTCATAGATCGCAGTAGATCGATTCCTAATCGATTCTTAACGTTAGATTCAATTACATAATTGTTTCTACGTGCGTTCTCACTGATTGGATTGCCAATCAAATAGGATTCCGTACTATTTGATTCAGAAAGTTTCACAAATTGCAAAGTTGACCCCAAACTTATTATCACCCTAATTAAATAGTTTAAATGAAATGTTTACTTTATTTCATAAAATCTTTATAACCTTTTCAATTTTATATTGAAATTTACAATTTATCTATTATTGTGAAATTAAAACTCATAAATCATAACTAAGCTTCATAAATATATATAACTTTATTTTATAAACATGAAATTATTATCAATTTTTTAAAGGATTTAAATATATGAAAATTAAATGAAACTTTTTTTATATTGATTAGACTTCTAATCCGTATGATTGATTAGAATAAATAAAATAAATTTAATAAATAGATTTACATCGTATGTAAGTTCTAAAGGAGTTCGGGTTTGAGATTGTGATTTTGAAAATAGACGTATGTTACAAAAACTTAAATTAAAACTAAACATGATAATTCGTAGAAAATGTGAAGAAGGACGGGTCGGTTGAAGAATGGGAAAGTGATGATAAAATACGTTTTACAAAAAATAAATATTTTAATGAAAAATCTTCATGTAATTCAGCATATTTGATTAATGAAAGTTCAGATGTTTTGAGTGTATCAAATGACTTTTTAAATTTTTTTCTAACACAGAAAAGAAAGTGAAATCCAAAAGAGATTTATGACAAATGAAAAGAAACATCTTTCACTGTCTGTATCTTACTTGAAAACTGATTTCAAGAACATATTTGTTTCAAAAGGAAACATTGATAATGAAGAATATATTTTTATAGAAACAAATGTAAGTTTCTTTAAAAATACGTCTTCTATATTGCTATACATATAAAACAAGATGTGTGTAGATCATATAAAAAAGAAACCGGTCCTCAGTACCTTCAATTCATTACGATAAAGGCATAATTAAAGCTTTGTTAGTCTTAGGAGTGAATCATATTATTAATATTTTATTAATGAAAAAGAAAATGTTAGGACCTGGTATTTGAACGAAATACCTAGTGATTAGCGTGTAAACCAGATCAAATAGTGCGGAATACTATTTGATTGGCGATCCAATCAGTGAGAATACATGAAGAATAAATCAAGAATTGAATCTAACGTTAGAAGTCGATTGGGAATCGATCTAATGTGTTCTGTGAACTTGGAGAACGAATTGAGAGGTTGCTGGACGGCTAGGGTACGTCTGGAATCGTAATGAATGAATGCCCTCTTTTCCACGAATTGGGTTGTATTTATAGGTTAGTATTATTCATTCGTGCGACTGAACCATTAGTATGGTTCAGTCGTGCGATTGAACCATGCGGTTGATTCATCCACACGACTGAGTGTTCAGTCGTGCGACTGAGCCAACCTTATGTTACAATCATCGACTGATCCAGTCTCCTGGTTCAGTCGTGCGACTGAGTCATTCGTATGAAGTTATTCATGCGTATGGTCCATTCGCATGAGAACTTCATTTTTGTTAAGTTTGAATGTATTAATTAATATTACATTATGTGTAACAATTCAAACAACCACAAACCTAATTAACCAATCAATGTCGACTCATTAATGAAATATTAAACATTATAAATAACAAACAACTAATATCATTTCATCAATCATTCCAAGCATTACCTCAAAATCAAACAAACACGATCTATTACATTCATATCATGATCTAGGGACATACATGTATCAACAAACTCCCCCTTGGACCTAGATCTCTCAAATCTCTTGTTTTCTGCATAACCTCCTTGTATTTCTTATATTTCTCCTCTTTTGTGACTCCGTGTGAATCTCAAATGCGAAGCAGAGTCGTATAACATTCTGGAACTGGAGGGCTTGTACAATATCTTGCGTATCATAGAACAGTGGCCACTTTTATAGCGTATAGACATCATTATCCGACAAGTTTGTAAGCCACATCGGGTCGAATACCCTCATCGTATCCATTTGTCACTCTTTGCTTAGGACTATGACCGCTTCAGCTGTTCTCCAATCGTAGTATCACCACTTAAAATGTGGAGTGAAGTCCTGTGGCATTTCCCTGAGTGGGATTCTTGACATTGTGCGCGGAGGATTCCACTTCAACACTATCTTGGGCTTGCCAGTAATGGCATCAACCTCAGACCTTCTGATATACCTAGTAGGATGTTGGGGATTGAAGTTAGCCCATCTGGTGTGGTACTCCTTCTTTAGGGCAGCCTAAAACCAGCCTAACATCTTCCTCGGTTCAGCATACAAAAGCTTTAGCTTAGCCGGCTGGTTGAGCTCAAAACCTGGTAGAGTCTTCAGATCATGTGGGAATCTAAAGTTCTCTATGCCCTGTTCTCTCTTAAACGCATAAGCATTAAGATCCTCAAAATACGCCCATGCTATGATCCTTCCAGACACCTTGTGATGTTTCTTGACTCTATAGAGTTTGGTGTAGGCATCCTTCTTTGGTGCAGCACGTTGGGCTCTAACTTCTTCAAACATGCAGCCCACTCAGCCTTTCGAATGTCAACATCATCATTTGAGGCTTGGGCTGTTCCTACTGCTTTCTCTGTTTCTTGCTCCATCTTGTTCAACACCTTAAAAGTATCGCTGACAAGGGATTCACCCAGATTGGGGACCACATTACCCGCATTTTCAGCGTACTGAGGGTAATCCTCGGCAGTGACATCTTCGATCTCGACTTCATCAACATCGTTGAGCTCTTCGTCACTAGTCGAATCGCATGTCGGAGCATCTTTCACTATCTTATTTGGATTTAGCTTGAAAAGCTCTGCGAGTTGCTCATTTGATAGGTCATGAATTATTTCCCCTTCTTCAGGGGTATAATTCACTAACCTCCTAACAATCCCTTGCAGATCAAGAATCATTGTTAGCTGAGTCTTGACCTGCTAAAGGGGAGCAACATCAAACTCATCTCTTTGGTAATTTGGATCTGTTTGATTTAAACATTCAACACATAAATCTTTAGTAATTAATCAAACAGAAATGCATTAACTTAATATAAACATTCAATACATCGTTTTCAATACAGGATTCAAATACAAAAGTAAATAAATACATAAACATCTAGTCTTTACTTTTATCCTGTATCATCGTCTCGTCACTTGGAGGAGCAGAAGTAGAAGCAGGTTGGTCTTGTCTGTTCTTTGACCTTTTCTCTTGACCTGAAGCAGAGGCCGATGCAACTGCATCCCCTCCTTCTGCTTCATCATCATCGTCCTACTCCTCTGTCCTATCATCTTCGGTTTCCTCATTCTCCTCTGTATCACTCTCATCATCCTCATCATCATCTTCATCATTATCATCTCCGTCCCCTTCCTTGATCTTCAAGGGATCCTCCTTAGATCCTTTCAGCTTTAACATGATAGTCTTCTTTGCCTCCTCCAACTCCTCTATCTTCTTGCTTGATGTGACACTATGTGCTTGGAGTTGGGCTATCTCAGTGCTCTGAGCAGCCATCTGTTGGGCCTGCTCCTCTATAACTCGAGCCTGCTCTGCAATCTGGTGAGATTGTGCAACAGTTAGGTCAGTAAGCTGGCGGATCTGGGCCGCCTTCTCCTCATCTGCAGCCAGTAAGCGCATCACCATCCTGTTGAGCGCAGACAGCTGTTCCCCTACCCTGATTGGAGGTAGAGGTGATCCATAGTATGTGAGGGATGGGCTGAGGGTCCTGCTTGGTGTGAAGTGGTGGTGGTGGTGGTTGTAGTGAAGATAGGTCTGTGAAATTGTGGAGGTGATGTGGGAGTAAAGGATATGGTGGTGGATGGAATCTGTACTGTGGTGGGAGGTATGGTGGTGGCTGTGGTAGCTGTGGTGGATGTGGTGGCTGTGGTGGATGTGGTGGCTGTGGTAGTTGTGGTGGATGTGGTGGCTGTGGTGGTGACGAAGGTCAACCGACGCTTCTTCTTCTTCTGACCATGGGGCTTAGCCATCCTCTTCCTCCTCGTCCCCGTTGAGGTGGATGCTCCCCCTACAACCCTGCCTGCTGACCCCGATGCATAACTTGGGTCAGTATAAGTCTCTCCGGAGTCTCTCGGGTGTTCACCAACCACCCTTAGCCCATGTTCTGCGGGAACAACTTTGCTTCCCACAGTTCGCGTTAGGGGCTCCTCATCCGACTCCTCCGCACCCTGAACAAAATCCTGATGGAATCCAGCTAACTCGGCTACTTCTCCAGCTGGGACGGACACTGGAGGTACAACATCAGACATAGTGCCTCTAGGTGGAATAGGCATACCATCTCCAGCATCCCCACTGTCATCATCATCCGAGTCATGAGTGGGTAGAGCAATCTGCTCCACATCAGAGTCAATATCATCATGGCGCCACATTCTCTTTGCTCGCACCACGTAGTCCTCCCGGGCCAGATGTCCAAACAACCTCCTGACAGGGGGTTTCACTTGCTTCCCCCTGTACACCTTCATCCTCCCCAAGGTAGTGTCATCCATCACCTCGAGGACTACCGCATCCTTCTTCTCCTTCGGCAGGGAGGGAAGCTTCTGATCTATGATCATCTTCATAAACCTCGGGTACATACAGAAGCCTTCCTTCCCTTTTCCCTCGATGTTCTCCACCAGGTAGGTGAAGATCATCTTGGAGAAGCTGAACGGGTGGTTCAGCACCAACGCAACATACGCGTTCTGTATCTGGTCGGATAGCTCATCAAAACTTCCCTTCATGGAAGCTATGCACTTAAGCAGCACGTGCGCAAGATATTTAAACTGGGGACAGAGGTTACTCTTGTTGAGTACCCTAGCATTGATGTCCCCAGAGTACTTGGCTCTAAGAAAGCATCCTTTGACTGTGAAGGGGTGTAATCGAGTCGGACAATTAGTGTCATCCCCCAACTGTAATACGATCCTTAGATCCTCCTCTGAGATAGTAATAGCCTCTCCAAAGATGGTACTTCTGATGCAATGGGGCTCAGGCGATCTATCAACTGTAGCGCCTTCCCAGAAGGCCTGCTGAATGGATCGATATGGAGTACAAGGAGTAGATATGGCATGTGCAATCCTCGATCTCAGTAGAAATGTGATGATTCCAGAGAAATCAACAGCGTTTCTGGATGTCAAATCCAGATGAGCACATATATTGTGCTTCGTGCTCATAGTCCATTGACTCGCCATCTGTTACACAAAGATAGTAAACGTTAGTACCATTGGCTAAGAAAGTCATTAAACACTTAAACTTGAAGAAAATCTTTCTGTCATGCGATTGAGATTGTGCGACTGAGATCAGTCGTGCGATTGAACAGTGCGAATGGGGTTCAGTCGTGTGACTGATCCCATGCGTACCACTGAGTGTGCGACTGGGCTCATACGTATATACCCTGATGCGGTTACACTAGTCGTGCGACTGAACTTCATACGCATGGTTCAGTCGTGCGTCTAAGCAGTTCGCACCTTTCAGTCGTGTGACTGAAGTTCATCAAGCTGTCCATTCGCATGATGTACTGACTGTTCAATTCAAATTCTCTTTTTCACCACTTTTGAGTTTTAGACATCGTTGTCTGGTTCATTTGACTCGCAATACATTCTTATAACACCTAACATCTTTACTTTCTTTTGTTTGAGTCATTTAGTTAGGTTATTTAGTCACTTAAGTCTCGGTTCTTTTGCGAGTCCGAATGTACCAATTTTGCATCAAATTGAAAGTTATGGGAGTGCTTCTTTACCGTAAATTACCTGTAGAGTTGATGTATATGGTCAGTAATCAAGAAACGGGGGGATTTAGAGATCAATGAAATTTTGGCAGAGTGGCGTTAAGTCGTGTGATTAAGGTTAATTTGAGGGTGGTGAGTCTCTGCGACTGACTCCCCTCAATTTATACTAACCCTAGATTCAATCGTGCGACTGAGCTCATACGCACCTTTCAGTCGTGCGAGTGAGACTCAGTCGTGCGATTGGTTCAGTCGTCCTTCTTCAATCGTTCAGCTGGATCTCAGTCATGCGACTGACTCACTCGTCCACCCTTAAGCGTCCGACTAGGCCAATCGTATAGGCCATTCGGTTGGATGGTCCATATGATGGTCCATTCGTACAAATGGCTTCCATTCGTATGATTGGTCCATACGTATGGTCCATTCGTGCGAATGGGTCATACTTATTAAATTTTTTGCCAATTTGAATATGTAACATTTAAAACCCCTTTAATTGTAGAAATTAACGTTATGAGCATTTGATCATCTCACACATGATCGTTTTGACTTGAAAACTTTTTGATCACCTTAGACGTGACTGTTTTAAACTTTTAAAACACATGTGGTCATCTCAGACATGACCCTTTTAGTGAGTTGATCCCTTACTGATTTTCCTGATGTAGTCTGACAAACAAACAACTAAAACGACTAACTAAATTAGAAAATTAAACTAAAGAACAAAAATAAGAATTGTTTTTGCTTTTTGTGAGAGATAAGTCCTGAGATGGAAATCTATTGGATTTGGTTCCGGAATAGACAGCTTCAACTTAGATTGACCATACCTGGACCAATTCAATTTTGGAATCATACAGGCAAGTCAAATCATTTTGGATTTGTTATCAAAATCTTTTGATGCTTAATTCTTGGTATTCATCCAGAGTCGTTAGCAACTTTAGGAAATCATACTGGAACTCTTAGATTACCACATTGATTTGAACTTTCAAGAATTGCAGCCACAATGATTATCATATGTTTGTCCACTTAAATCCATACACAGACTTTTGACACAAACTGGTGATTGTTTTAGGTTTAATTATTTCAACTAACATTTGTTGATCCCACACTTATATGGTAATCAACATTCCTCATGAGCTTTTGAGCGGTCTACGGGTATTATTACAAGGAGAGACTATTCTTAGAGCTTTCAAAGAGAAGCCAGTCCTCAGGTCAGTGCCATCGCACAGCAGAGAGGCGGCAAACAACAATGACTTCTAGAATATCTAGGTTATGCTTCTCCTCAGGTCAGTGCCATCGCACAGCAGAGAGGCACACAACCTATCTCCTTGTTAGAGCAGCTTAATATTATTTTGCACAAAATGCACCAACAACATAAGTCATTAGCTTTATAGCATTTGTCTTTCATTTTTCTTGCTTTGCTCTATTTATGGTCATCCGCACACATTTGTGGCGTTTACATGCTCATTTCCCCTTAATTGAATATTGTTGACTGTGTTAACGAGTGATAAGATGGAAGCCCACAGTCAGTTGAACAACTTAGTTTGATCTTGAAATCACCAGTCAAGTCTAATCATCTATTGTGTTGAATCTACCGACATATCATTTGTGGTCTAGCACCTCTAGGTATACTCTCGTTGTATTGCCTTAGGAGTTACCAGTTTTTCTATCATCTTCCCTTTTATATTGCTTAGACTACACAAACTTATACTTTGAGTCTTTGCATCTTTTCTAAATTTAAATTTTACAATCCGTCTTGATTTTTTCCTATATACTATCATTTTCAAAAGGGTTTGAATCGGTATCACAGTTACGGTCTACCTTATATTAGCTATCCACTCCTGCTCCCTCGTTTTTGTTTTTGTTTTTTTTTTGTTTTTTTTTTGTTTAAATTTTCTTGCTGACAAATTCTCCCCTAAAATACTAAAATCATAACTGGTTTAATTATTTTAGGATTTTTAATAAACAGCAAAATAACATAGTTTAAATTAAACAGACTAAAATAAACAAATAAAATAAAAATAAAAAGGAAAACTTTAACTAAACAACATCAGACTACACATATCATCATCAGGAATAACCTCACTTTTCTTTTTAAACGTCGTTGACCTCTAGCAAATACTGAAAACGTGGTTTATCAAAGGCTTTAGTATAGAGGTCAGCGCGTTGAAAATCAGTATTAATTTTTACCACATCAATTAAGTTCTTTTCAACAGTCTCTTATGAAATGGTATTGAATACCGATATGTTTGGTCTTAGGATGGTTGACCGGATTTTTAGTTACTGCAATTGCAGCAGAGTTATCAACACAAATAGGAGTAGAGGAGAACTTTAAACCGTAATCCCGCATTTGCTGTTGAATCCAGATGATTTGTGAACAGCAACTTGCAGCAGCAACATATTCGGCTTCACAGGTTGACAATGCAACCGATCTCTGCTTCTTACACTTCCAAGTAACTAGTCTTCTCCCAAAGAATTGACACCCTGCGGATGTAGACTTGTAGTTCATCTTGCAGCCTCCGTAATCCGAGTCACTATACGCCGTGAGCTCAAAGTCATCATCATGAGGATACCACAACCCAAGTGTGGGTGTACCCTTCAGATAACGAAAAATCTTTTTGACCACGATCAGATGGTTGACCTTAGGCTTAGCCTGATATCTAGAACATAAACATGTAGCATACATGATATCAGATCTTGAGGCAGTGAGATACATGAGGGATCCAATCATTCCTCGGTACATCGTGGCATCTACAAGATCTCCATTTTCATCAGGTGCTATGTCATGATTCGTAGCAAGTGAAGTCCCAGCAGCAGATGCATTCTCCATGTCTAAACCGACTGAGAATGTCTCCTACATACTTGGTCTGATGTAGAAAGATCCCATTTGGTGTCTGATCCACCTGTAACCCAGAAAGACTTCATCTCCCCCATAGCACTCATCTCAAACTCTTTCTTCATAATTGCTTCAAACTCTTTGCATAATTCTTCGTTCTTTGAACCGAATATTATGTCATCGACATAGATTTGTACTAGCAGTAGGTCTCCATCTTTTTCTTTGATGAACAGTGTGCAGTCAATAACTCCCCTGCGAAAGCCGTGTCTCACAAGATGAGTTGAGAGTTTCTCATACCAGGCCCTAGGAGCTTGATGAAGCCCGTATAAGGCCTTGTCGAGTTCATAAACTCTGTCCCGATGATAAGGATCTTCAAATCCCTCGGGTTGACTGACATTGACTGTTTCTCTGATTTCCCCATGAAGGAATGCACTCTTCACATCTAATTGATAGACTTTAATCTTCATGTACGATGCATAGGCAAGGAAGATACGAATGGCTTCCATCCTTGCCACGGGTGCAAACACCTCATTGTAGTCAATTCCCTCGACTTGGAGAAATCCTTGAACTACTAATCAAGCCTTGTTCCTGATAATGACCCCTTGGTCATCTTTCTTGCATTTTAAAACCCATTTGGTGCCAATGCCCTTAGCACCTTTAGGTCTATCAACCAGAGTCCATACACCTAACTTCTTGAACTGAAGAAGTTCTTCTTGCATGGCTGGCACTCACCCACGACTCATCATTTAGTGCATCACTGACGTATTTTGGCTCAAACTGTGAGACAAAACACCGATAAACACCATCATGAATATATCCCTTTTCCATAACTGAGGCGTATCAGCTGAGTATAGCTGATTTCGGGTTTGCACTCCTGATCTGACATCCCCAATGACATTGTTTAGGGGATGATAGACGTTTAGTCGTGATCCTGGAGTATAGGAACAGCTACCTCAGAGCCAAGATTATGAACATTTGGTTCTGCAGCTGAGGTAGTTGGAGTTTGAGGCTCCGAAGTCAAAGGTACATCACTGGTAGATGCTTTTGGACTTTCAGGAACTGGAACCTGTTCCTCCTGACTGTTCTGATCATCTTCTTCAGCTTCATCTTCAGAGGAGGAGTCACTGTCGTCGACTACTCCCCCTGACTGAGTAGATGATTCACGCAGTGAGCTTGATGTTGTTGTATTCAAGATATCATACATCATCCGTGTAGCTAACTCGTCATCCAAGGGAGAGAGAGGGATGTTGAAGGACTTGAAGAATCCATCATAGTCGAAAAAGTAGGCGGGTCCTTTGCCAGTAGGTGGTGTGGTATATCTCTGAACGTCAACATTACACCACACTTCTACTAGACCCGTTGAGTTGTTGTAAACTCGCTTGTTCGGTATGTTGTATCCTAGAAAGATTCCTTCATCTGCCTTCTCGCTGAATTTACCTTCTTGTGTCTTCTTCAGAAGTGTGCATGGCGCGCCAAATGGTTCGAGATACTCCAAATTCGGTTTGCGTCTTTGTAGTAGCTCGTAACATGTCTTTCCGTGGCGCTTGACTATCAGGACTCGATTCAGTGTATAACATGCATTCGCCACTGCCTTATTCCAGAATTGGATAGGCAGTTTCGAGTCTGCCAGCATAGTCTGTGTTGTCTCTATCAAGCTTCTGTTCTTTCTCTCAGCAACGCCATTCATCTGAGGCGTGTAGGCAAAAGTGAATTGATGCACAATTCCCTTTTCCTTGTAGTATGCCTCCATCCACTGGTTCTTGAATTCTGTTTCGTTGTCTAAGCGTACTTGTCTAACCTTCAGCTTGTAGAGAGATTCCAGTATGGTTACCAACTCCTTGAATGACTCAAATGTTTCTGATTTGGATTTCAGAAATATTATCCAATGAACCTTGAGTAGTCATCAGTGACCACAAAACAGTACAAGTCGCCTGCAATGCTCTTTGTACTGACTGGACCAAACAGATCCATTTGAAGAAGTTCAAGAGGAAGTTCTATTGAATGAACTTCCTTTCCGTATGAGACTTCTTTGTCTGTTTTCCTTTCTTGCAAGCTACACAAAAGTCAGGAAGCTGGAAGTTCTTGACATTAACTCCTCTCACCAGATCCTTCTGAATCAAGTGATTCATCTTCCTTTGACTAATGTGTCCCATTCTCCTATGCCAGGAGATGGAATCCTTCTTAGTAGCTTTAGATAGAAAACACTAAACCTCATGATCCGTTGTAGATGTTGTTGACAGATCCAAAACATAAAGGTCTTTATATCTTGAAGGGTCATCAGAACTTGGTCCTCGGGATCACGTAGTCTTTCTTTAGCACGTAACACTTATTTTCGTCGAAGATGACTTTAAATCCCTTAACACATATTTGGGAAACCAGAGTAAGTTATTTTGTAGTTGTTGAACGTAGTTCACCTTATCAAACTTAACTTTCTGATTCTCCACTTCTCCCTGGGTTGTGATATAGCCTCCCTTGTTTCCAGCAAACGAAACATGCCCTCCTTAATTTGCTTGACGTTTGATAAAAGAGCCCTGTTTCCAGTCATGTGCCTGGATGCTCCGCTGTCTACAATCCACGTGTTAGTTTAAACACTATATCGAACACCCTGCACATACAAAGTAAGGATTAGTTTGGGTTAGGAACCCAAGCCTTTACTGGCTTGGGTTTCCCAGAGGAATCACACATCATAAATTCCATCCATTGACCCTTATAGGATGAGGGTAGCTCAGGTTCCTTCTTGTCATCATTATCAGACACAGAGGATGTCTTCTCCTTCCATAATCCAGATTTGTGCAAGGCCTGTTTGTGATAAACAGTCGACTGACTTACAGGTTGAATTTTAGGTTCACTAGTTCTTCTAGGTGGAGTCAGAGAATTCCTCTTAAAAGATCTAGACTTTGAAACCCGAGGTTCAATCTTCTTCCTAGGTGTCTGATAGAAATGACAATAGGAGGCAATGTGTCCATATTCACCACAGTTGTAGCACGACCTGCTATCAACTTTATGATTAAACTTTCTTTGTGAGAAGTGTGTGATACTCTAGTAACATCACTCACTCTAGGTTTTGACTCTGGTTCTTTGGATGTTTTCTCTAGTTTAACAAAGTTAACTGTTTTAACCTGTTTAACATCCTTTTCTTTTTGGTTAATGTTTTTTGACTTGAAATATGTGAAAGATTAACCTTAGAAGTTTTTTTAGGTTCTGATTTGACTATGTTTGACCCTGACTTTAAGTTAACCTTTACAAATTCCTTTTCCAGATTAACACAAGGCAATTTACCCTTTGCCTTTGAAGTGGCCTCCTTTTGTTTGTTTCCAGGGTCAATAGATGAACATAAGGAATCTGGATCACTAACAAGTGGAGTAGACACCACATGATCCTTGATGGGATTATTATTTATTGGTCTAGTCTTACTGTTCATCAATGTCTCAGGTGGTGGTGGAACCACTTTATAACCCAATTCCTCCCCGTTGTTCCTTTCTCTCACTAAGTGTTGGACTATGTGTCAAGAACTAGTCCAACTGTGCAATTTCTGTTTTAATGAATTTACTTCTACTTCTAGAACTGCCTTTTGCTTCTTATTGTCTTCTAGGGAGTTTAGATAATACCTAATTTCATTAGCTTGGTTAAAAGCAACTACTTCAGTTTCCCTAAGCTGTTTAGTCAAAAGGTCTATCTTTTGTTTATAACTATGCTCATTTTGTTTTAATACCCTATTAGCCTCCGTGCACAGTTGCAAATTTTTCATCTATGCTATTCCTAAAAGTATCACAATCAGAACAAGCATGATTATCAAACATTTGGTCAGTAGTACTTACCTGAGTTGATTCAGAAGAGTTAGCCATCAACGCAGCATCAGATGTCTCTGGTTCTAGTGATTCTGTCTTTTCTGTCTCTGACGTGGTAGTCTCCTCTTTAGGCTTGTAACTGACCTCGGTAGCAGTTGCTTCTTCAGTATGTGACATCGCTATCTCAACTGCTAGATCTCCTTCACTAGCGGAATCATTGTCAATATCTTCTATACTTGTAATGTTTGATTCCCCTGGTGAGACAAACCTAAAGCTCCAATCCTGTCCTTCATCATCATGAGCAGTCAAGGCTTTTGGATCCTTTCTTGATGAAGTAGAACTGGTAGCTTGCTTGTCTTGACGAGTGAAGGACGAGAACGGGTTCCCGTTACCCGTCTTCTTAGGCTTGACACATTCTGTTTTGAAGTGCCCTTTCTCTCCACAGTTGAAGCAGTTCACTTTGCTCTTGTCAAAGCCAAATGTGGTATCCTTAGTAGCTACCAAGTTCTTTCCGGTTTGTTATACAAACTTCTTTGCCCTCCGACAGCACTAGCTAAGGCCCACATTATGTCCATCCTCTCAAGCTCCATTTCGTCCACCTACTCGTAGTCCTCATCTTCCAGATGGCAGTTTCCAATCTTCCCAGCAACAAGTTCATCATAAGAATGAACCACTGCAGCCAAAAGATCCATGTGTTCTCGAGCTACTTCCACAGTCACATTACCGAGATTCTTGGTCTTCAGTTTAGTAGCACTTGCTTCGGATCCAATATAGTGGGTACAAGAAGGTCCCGACATGTCTGATCTTGAAGGAGACGCATGTGAAGGACCCGATGAGCTAGACACAAATGCAGTCTGGAGAGGTGCTCCAGATGTCTTAGCTTGAGGCGTTGCGTTGTACAAAGCTGGATTTTGATTGTACAAAGACTTCTGAGCTCTGTACTTCATCCTAAGTGCCTCTTCTCGCAACTTAAGAATGAAGTCATTAATATCCAGTTTTGCCAGCATTCCATTCTCTCTAAGGTTCGACATGAATGAAGGCCACTTTTCAGGCAATCCGTCTGCAAAGTTAGTAACTTTCTCTTCCATGGTAGTAGCCACCCCATGTGTATGCAGTTCACTCATCAGATGGTAGAATCTATCTATAACGTCGTCTAAACTCTTGTTTCCCATCGATGAGAAGTTATCGAATTCCTTCTTTAACTCCTTAGCCTTGATTGCCTTCAATGAAGCATTCCCGTCATACCTCTTTTCTAGCTCATCCCAAAGTTTCTTGTACTGCTTATTCTCTAAGTACTGGTGGAATATGTCTTTAGGAATAGACTGTGTAATCAATGCATAAACTCTTTTCTCTGCATTGTATTTAACTTTCTGCACGTCCGTCATCCCTCCTAGCGTTAGCTTAACTCCATCAGCTCCCATCGGTGTACTATATCCAATCTCGATGGCTTCCCACAGATTCGGATCCACTCCATTGAGGTAGATCTCAAAACGTTGTTTCTAGTGGGGAAACTCATCTAACATCAAGAGCTTTGGTGGTTTATTATGATTACCCACCTCACTCTCAAGCAACAGCAGGTTTTGTATCCTAGAGTCCTTCCCAGCAGTAAAGGCTGACATTTGATCTTCCATGGCGAATAACTTTAAGTCTAATAAAACAAACTATCACTGGTGCGACTGAAGGATGTGAATGGTCTGGTCGTGCGTATGAATTCTGCGACTGGTTCAATCGTGCAGCTGAACTAAGCGATTGGCTCAGTCGTGCGAATGAATCTGATGCGTATTAGCAATGCGAATGACCGGTTCAATCGTACGAATGGAGATGCGACTAGGTCCAATCGTGCGTCTGGACTATGCGAATGAAGTCCAGTCGTGCGAATGGACTCTCGTGCGACTGAAGCTGCTGTTTTGCGAAATTTTCTAGGTTAAACGTGTTTCAGCGGTAAAAATTAGAATTTTCGCAAGGTCTAATCGCCTAAGTCCGTAGAAACCAAACTTTGATGAGCAGGGAACGTCCAAGATCACTTTTGACACCAAAAATTGTGTTTTAATGCAAAAACACAAAAAAAAATTATCAATCATGATTGAATCACATGTAATCAAGAGCCAATGCTCTCATACCACTTGTTAGGACCTGGTGTTTGAACGAAATACCTAGTGATTAGCGTGTAAACCAGATCAAATAGTGCGGAACCCTATTTGATTGGCGATCCAATAGTGAGAACACACGAAGAATCAATCAAGAATTGAATCTAACGTTAGAAGTCGATTGGGAATCGATCTAATGTGTTATGTGAACTTGGAGAACGAATTGAGAGGGTTCTGGACGCTAGGGTACGTCTGGAATCGTAATGAATGAATGCCCTCTTTTCGACGAATTGGTTTGTATTTATAGGTTAGTATTGTTCATTCGTGCGACTGAACCATTAGTATGGTTCAGTCGTGCGATTGAACCATGCGGTTGATTCATCCACACGACTGAGTGTTCAGTCGTGCGACTGAGTCAATCTTATGTTACAATCATACTGCTAATCCAGTCTCCTAGTTCAGTCGTGCGACTGAGTCATTCGTATGAAGTTATTCATGCGTATGGTCCATTCGCATGGGCCATTCGCATGAGAACTTCATTTTTGTTAAGTTTGAATGTATTAATTAATATTACATTATGTGTAACAATTCAAACAACCACAAACCTAATTAACCAATTCAATGTCGACTCATTAATGAAATATTAAACATTATAAATAACAAACAACCAATATCATTTCATTAATCATTCTAAGCATTACCTCAGAATCAGAGAAACACGATCTATTACATTCATATCATGATCTAGGGACCTACATGTATCAACAAAAAACAAGAGATTGGTAAAGAATCTACAGGCCAAAGAAATACTAAAGCCAAATTCTATGATAAGAGTGGATGTTATCATCAATAGTTTGATAAACTGATTCAAGCTTAAAATGTTTATCATAATGTAACACCTAGTTATTTTTTTAAATCAAAAAAAGAATAATAAAGTGAAAAAAAGAAAGAAAAGATATTTTACCCAAGTTAAGGGGTAAAAAGTGTCAAAAAGGACAAAAGGATTGAAAAAGTGCGTGTAAAAGGTGATGGCTGCGCATCACTCTTTCTACACCCACAAAATTCGAATCTTGTTACAGAGAGAAAGAAAGGGAGCTGAAATTCTTAGATTTTGAAGAACAAGCGCTGAAAAGTAAAATTCAAGGTTAGAATTCGTGTGTTTATGGTGTTCTTACTGGTTATATCCTCGGTTGTATGCTTATGTATGTTTGTATATGTTCGGGTGTGTGTTTTGGTGGGTTTCTAGGTGGTTGAACTTAATTGAAAACGGGTTTGAAAGAAGTCACACCTAAGAGGCTGCAAAGGTGTGTTCTAGAACCCCTCTTTTTACTTGTTTTAACTGATTTTGGGGTTGGAGATACATGAATGTATGTTTTTACAAAACTAGGTTTCATACCCATATCTATGAATGTGTGTATGTTGCGGGTATGGTTGATTGTGGACTATATTCATGTTTGATGATGTTATAGTTGTGTTTCTAAGGCTTAGAATGCACGACTTAAGCTTAGAACATGATAGATGATGTTCGGGGACTGAATTTGATGTTAAGTGTGCCCTAAGCTGCTCATGCGCCCAAACAGTAGTTCATACACCTAAGTTTAGAAAACTGCTTAAGTGTGAACAAGTGTGAACAAATGCGGATGAGGAAATGCAGATGAGTAAGAAATGTGGATGAGAAAGTCAATGTGGATGAGAAAGTCAATGCGGATGAGAAAGTCAATGCAGATGAGAAAGTCAATGCGAATGAGTAAGTCATGCGAATGAACAAATGCGGATGAGTAAGTTAATGCGGATGAACAAATGCGGATGAGTAAGTTCATGCGACTGAACAAATGTGGAGGAACAAAGTTAATGTGGATGAGAAAGTTCATGTGACTGAACAAATACGGATGAACAAAAAGAAATACGGATGAGTAAAAAGAAATGCAGATGAACAAAAAGAAATGCAAATGAACAAAAAGGGAAATGCGGATGAACACTAAGAATATTTTCTGACTTTTTCGGGAAAAAGGTGAAATGTAGGCTTTGACATGGGAGGTTCTCCGAGGTTCATGTAAGCTGACTTTTGAGGTCATAGATGATGTGATGAGCATGTATGATGATTTTATGACGTATTACTTATGCTTATGCATGATGGTATGTATGATGTATGTTATGTATGTATGATGCCCTGTATGACGATGTTGACTGTGTATGTTGATGTTCCTTATTATGTATGATTATTTTCCCATGGTTTTACGTTGAATGTTAATGAATGAAATGAAAGTATTATGTAACGTAAAGTGGAAGATAATGAAAAGAGGAACATAATGAAAGAATGCATGAATTAGTGAACGAACAAAAATAAAGTAAGTCTTGCAAGCCTCGTATATGGAAACACGCCCAATGAAGGGTGTTAGTTCAACGGTGTGTGGGTTAGCTACCCCAGAAGGATGCACACCGGGGTCTTTCTTTATGATTGACCATTTGTATAGAGCCTTTATCGCTTACCCTAGATATTGTGGCCAGGCTGCTGTGCGCCATGATGGGGGGTCTATGATAGACCTCGGCCAGTATTAGCTTTATGCATGATGGTGGGTATAGCACATGACAATGGTACACCTGAATTTTCCCTAGGTACTATGGCCAGGCTGCTGGTGCGCCATGACGGGGGGTCTATGATAGACCTTGGCCCAGTACCAGCTTTATACATGACAGTAGGGTAAAGTTCATGGTTTTTGATAGAATGAAAAAAGTAATGATGAACATATGAATGAAAGTAAGAAAGCATGAATGAATGGAAGTTAATGCATGAATAATGATATTACCTATGTGTATGTATGATGTGCGATCACATGCAAAAGTAAAGAACAGTTTTAACGAAAGTAAAGTATGTTTTATTTTAAAACTAGAACTCACTCAACAACACTGACTTTTTATGCATTTTCCAGTTCGCAGGTGAGCATTGTTCAGGATGGCGCGGGGTAGCTACTTGGCATTTTGGATGGAATTCTTGTAGATACATGTGTCCCTAGTTTGTGAACATAATGTAATATGTTTTTATTGTCTTACACATATGTAATTGTATGGGTACTTAATGAAATTCAATATGTGGTTTGTTAGGATCAGCAATCTACGTTTGATTGATTAGAGATTATTACAGCGGAAGTTTAACAAAACATTTAGCCAATTCACAAGATAATAATGGATATTCAACGCAAGAGCAAACGGTTATAGAAGAAATTCTACGAATCAAAGATTTCATTCAAAACGCGCTTTCGTGGTGGCAAAATGTCGCACTTACAATCAGGTCAATCATCCCTTATATAGGAATGTCATGGTGGAACATTCCTTATATAAGAGATGTGACGTCTGCTAATGTCACTCGATAGTGACATCTAACAGAATTATTTAAACAACTGAAACACAACTACTGAAGATGTCAAAAAGCTGACATCTTCTTATAAAAATACTAAGCGTTATCAGTTACTACAACTACTGAAAAGAAACTACTGAAACTACAACGACTGAAGAATATGCTCTTCAGTCGTTTTACAAATACTGAAACAAAAAGTAAACTACTGAAAGGAAACCATCACAACAACTGAAGAATGCTTCTTCAGCTGTTGTAACAAACTCTGAAGGCTTCAGTACTAGTACTTGAACATCAGTTGTTGTCATCAGCTGATGTCTTCAGCTGATGTCTTCAGCTGTGTCTTCAGCTGATGTCTTCAGCTGTTGTCTTCAGCTGATGTCTTCAGCTGTTGTCTTCAGCTGATGTCTTCAGCTGTTGTCTTCAGTACTTTAGTTCTTCAGCTGTTCACCTTCAGACTTTATGAACCAGCTGATCAAGTCTTCAGCAGTTGTTGTGATGTCTGTGGGACTTAGAGATTTTTCTGATCCGGCTCATTGGTTCTTTTGGTCCAACAAATCCCCTGAACCAATGCAACCAAAACCTCTAAATTTATTGAAGTAGTCCATCTTATTATGGCAGAATGATTGGTCTTTTTCTCTTCTAGATCAGCTCAGAAGTGACCCTTGTAAGCACCAGCCTGGAAGTAGTCTCAAAAATTTGGTTGGCAAAGTGTGAATGGGAACTCTGTTTTGGGGAACTGGACACAGAGCTGTTACCCCATTCATGAGATCTACTTCCCAACAACGAGTCTGTATGACTCCATGGTATAGGCCTCTAGGAAGGTGATCTGTTCCTCCATGGTCAGCTCTTCAGCACCTCCTTCAAATAAAAATTCCGGCCTATAGTACTCAGATAGGTATTTAGCCTGTTTCCCATTCTTTAGCTCCACATTTGTTATTATTCTATAAGCAAACTCATCAGGGTGATTACCCTCAAGGAACAACTGGAGCTCATTTTTCTTGACTTCTTCAAGTCTCTTATAAACCAACCCCTTTTTCACCATTTTATTTTCAAGCATCTTTTGTGGGGTTTGGTTGGCTTTAAAAGCTTTCTTGAAGTATTCCAGGATTTCCCAGGGTGACACTACAAAGACCAGGGAGATCACTTCATCTACAATCCTTTTCACCTGGCCCATGTTTCTCTGTGGAATGTTATTCTTGTGAATTCTGTGAGACACCCTGGGATCAGGCCAAATCCTCACTCTCTCCTTCTGATATTGAAAAGTCTGCCTGAGAGTGTATAATCTGAGTGCATGCTTCTTCAAGTTGACGATGGAAGATGTGGCTGCATAAGCTTTATCAACCCTTCTCAACAACTCCTCATCATGTTGTTGGTGAAGTCCTTCTTCTTCTAGCTTCACCTTCATAGTTTGTCTCTGAGATTTAGGAGTAATTGTTGGAGGGTGACTTGTGGCCTTCGGCAACTGAATAATAGCTGAGATTGGTAGCCTAGCTTCTTCCTCATCATCATCTTCTTCATCATCTTATAGCCTTAATACCCTTCTCTTTTTCTTCTGGGGTACATCATGGGCTGTTGGTTTTGAGGGTGAGGGAGTTGGTTTGGGGGTTGTGTTTTTGGTGGTTTTTGGGGTAAAGGGATTGTTTTAATGGGTGGTTGTTTTGGTGTTTTTGGTGTGGGAATGTTGACAGGCTGTTCTAGCATTTTTGAGGTGAGTGTGGCTTTAGATTGCTTGGCTAGCTCAGTCCTGCTCCCAGCACCAGCTTCATTCAAAGCTTCAATAACAAGTCCCTTTGTGTATACTTCAGATGAACAGATCTTGGTGGTTATTGCCAAGATGTTGTCCCTGGACCAAGCTTTGATTTCGATCATCGATCTTCCAAGATATTTGCAATAAATCTAATCATGATCTCCAGCCTTTCTCTTTCTAACACGTCATAACTTGCCCATCTATTCTGGATTTCTTCAATCTCTAATCTTCTAATCTCAGAGTCAAGTTTATCAGTGTCATGGCCTTGCCTAAATAGCTGATCAATGATGTTGTCCATTGATCTGCTATGTTTGGCATCAGCCTCTTTTACCATTATCTCCAAGGCTTTCTCTTTTTCATTCTTTCTTTTCTTAGATTTTTCCATATCAGCTTCTTTTCCTTCTCTTTTTCCTTCTCCCCATCGAACTCCTTCTCCTTTACCACTTCTTTTTCTTTCTCTTTTTCTGCACTCCTCTTCCTCTTTGCTTTCACTGACTGAATCTCCCTCTTTTTGGTTGCAAGGGTTTGATTGTCAGAAAGCTTCTTGCTCACAACTTCTTCAACCAAGGGTTGTATTACTGAGGGAAGCCTCTCATCAAGGGTTTTGATCACTATATCAGTGATTATAGGTGTGATGAGAGGTAGGGCATGTTGAAAGATAGCAGCTATTTGCTCAGGGGGGTTCTGATCCTGAGAATAGTGCCAGAAACAAAGGCTGGTGGCTGAATATGTTGGAGTGGCTCTGTGTTTGGGAGACCTTCAGATGAAGGTGCCATTTGTGGGGTGTGAGAGGCAGATGGTCTTTGATCCTCAGAAGATTTGGCAAGCAGCTCTTTGAGTCTACTCACCTCCTCTTCCAGGATAGTGGTTTGGGCTAACACATCATAGAAAAAGCCCTGGTCATCATCAGTGGTTATTGAATCACCTGACCTCCTGATGTAATCAGGATGAACATGCACTGAGTGTAGATCAGTTATCGCATGTGCCCCTTTGTCTTGGAACTGGGGACTGCCTGCCTCAGAACTAGGTCCTTCATCAGCAGTTGCCTCTGGTAAGGTCATAGTACTGGTACCAACTACATCCTGATCATATGCTGAAGCAGGATGAGTGGCAGCCTTACCAGAAGTTCCAATCTCCTTTTCTACACTAGGAAATGAAACATTGTAACCCCTATGCTGTGATGCTGTGGGTTATCAGATGCACTTTGATCCTCCCCCTCAATGGTAGAGGTATGCCCAGTTGTAATTGGTATCTGGGGAGGGGGTGAGGAGTGCAACTGACTCAGCACTTGTGCAACAATTAATGTAGGATTTTGGGGGGCGGTTGCCTGTGGAGAGTGGATAGAAGCGGATTGCACCCGGGGTGAATGGTGCGCTTCAATGGTAACCCTCTCAAGTGAGACACGTTCCAGTAGTGTGGTTTCCCCAATAAAGGTTGCAGCAGGATCCTGTTGAGAGGATACCTGTGCGGCTGTGGCTGGTTGAGTCTTGGACCCAAGTGGGGGATTAATACCAGTATGTGTTTCCTGCGTTTGTGGTACAGGGGCATCCTCAGGGGACTCATCTCCCTGAGTAGCCGTTTTTGGCTTTTTGGATTTGGGTTTGGTGGGGACTCTGGTTCTGGAGGTGGTGGTTGTGGGTTCCAACTGCATGGGTTTTCGCAGTTTGGCAGCCTGTTTCAGTGTGTGGTCAGAGTTGTGCCTGGAGTATACTTCAGGCAATACAGCCGTTGCAGGGACTCCAAGGCCAACAAGTCCCTCAGCTTTCAGCTGATTCTCTATTATAGCCATAATGAACCGAGGATATAATATCCAACGGCTAGAAATAGATTTTGAGGCCATATCCTTAAGTTCAAGAAAAATGATTTCAGAGAAGTTTAAGTTCTGGTGCTCAAGGATAGAGAATAGTACCTGCTGCCATCTGGTGGACATTTGATCCCAAGAGGATGTCTTAGGAGCTAAACACACCTTTACCATGTGAAAGATAAGACGTTCTGCATCATGGAAACGTTTCTTCAGAATAGTAGAGGCACTAAGGTTTCCCTGATATCCATGGTTGGCAAAGGATAAATCAGTTGTGCCCTTTGGATATCCTGCAGGAAAAGTGGCATCGTCCAAGTTGAGGGTTTGTCGAATGATTTGCGAACTGATGACCACTTGAAGGTTGTTAACGACCAACCGGAGAGACTCGGTGTTGTTCTCCCCAGTGGTAACGGTAATGTTCGTCCAAAACTGGTGAAGGGATTCGGCATGAATAATGGGATTTAGAAGAAATGCCGTTTTGTAGGGTGACTGGACCATAAGATCAATGGCGTTATCGAACTTTGTCTAGAAAGGCGATTTGGTGAGGTAGGCTACACAGTTATGTCGTGGTTTGAGCTGCATGGTCGCCATTAGTGAGAGTGAAGTTTTGGAGATTTGAACGTTAGGTTTGGAAAGGATGAAGTGCTGAAGGCTTAGGTATTGGGTATTTATAGGGTACGGTTCATAGGGCAACTAAAAGGTTTAATGTGAGTCATCAGTAGTTTTAACAGATTGATGACGTGGCAGAAACCTTCAGAGGTTGAAACAGCTAAAGTCTTGGTTTTAGGCATCAGTAGTTATAAAACTACTGAAAACTATGGTTTTGACTTCAGATGTTTGAAAAAAACTGAAGACTTGGTTTTAGTCATCAGTAGTTGTGAAACTACTGAAGACATGGTTTTGTCATCAGTTGTTGTAAACAGCTGACGACGTGGTGTTAGTCATCAGTAGTTGTGAAACTACTGAAGACATGGTTTTGTCATCAGTTGTTTAGGATGAAGCAGCAGTTTTAGAAACGACTGAAGAGAAAATTATCTCATCAGTAGTTTTCGTCAATTCATAGCTTTCCAGCTGTTTCATACTGTCTTCAACACTTACTTATCAGACTTTTTGATGTTTTCAGTTGTTTCATAGGACATCAGTACTTATCTGATTTTACTAACATCAGTAGTTATAACTACATCAGTAGTTGTAACTTCATTAGTTGAACAGAATCAGTACTTATATGTGATATGATTACTCATGAGCATTAGTACTTATTTATTGAGATCAGAAGTAGTTATCACTTATTCTAGCTACAGTATACCAAGCCTTAACACAAGGTTTTAGAAAGTTGAACTATCCAAGGCTTAGTAAAAATGTCTGCAAGCTCATCAGCACTAGGCACAAACTTAGGATCAATCAGACCTTTTTCAAAACAATCCCGGATTAAATGATGTCTGATCTCTATATGTTTGGTCCTAGAGTGCTGGACAGGATTCTTGACAATGCAAAGAGCTAAAGCACTGTCCATTAATAATGGAGTCTTAGTCTCTGCAATGCCATAATCCAAAAGTTGGTTCTGAAGCCAGAGTACCTGAGAAGTACAACTTGCAGCAGCAATGTACTCTGCTTCAGCAGTGGATGTAGCAACAGATGTTTGTTTCTTACTCTGCCAAGAAATCAAACAGTTGCCTAGGAATTGACATCACCAGAAGTTGACTTTCTGGTTAACTTACATCCTGCATAGTCACTGTCTGAAAAAGCAACTAATTTTCAAGAGTGTCCAGTGGAATACCATAAACCTAGAGAGTGTGTACCTTGCAAATATCTAAAAATCCTCTTGACTGCAATCAAATGAGTCTCTTTAGGAGCAGCCTGAAATCTAGCACAAACACAAGTTGCAAACATGATATCTGGTCTAGAAGCTGTTAAGTACATTAAGGACCCAATCATACATCTGTAAAGTGTTTCATCAATAGCTTTACCTCTCTGATCTGCATCCAGTTGTGTGGTGTTGCACATGGGAGTAGAACAGGGCTTACAGTTTTGTAAATCAAACTTTTCAAAAGATCTTTTGTATATTTGGACTGATGAATAAAGGTTCCATCAGCCTTTGTTTGATCTGCAAACCTAGAAAGAACTGTAATTCTCCCAGTGCACTCATTTCAAACCTCTTTTTCATTAATTGGGTAAAAGCATCACACAACTGGGGATCAGAGGATGCAAAAATAATACCATCAACATAAATCTGAACAAATAGCTTATGCTGATCCATCTTCTTAATAAACAATTTTATCAATGGAGCCTCTAGTGAATTATTCTTAAGAAGAAAAGTGGAAAGTGTCTCATACCAGGCTCTAGGAGCTTGTTTCAACCCATAAAGAGCTTATCAAGTTTATACACCCATTCAAGATGTTAATTATCCTCAAACCTGGTGGTTGACACACATAAACTCCTCTTTTATTTTTACCATATAAAAATGCACTTTTGACATCCATTTGAAAAACTCTAAGATGGTGGAATGCAGCGTAAGCTAAGAACAATCTAATTGCCTTAGTCTGGCTACAGGGGCAAATGTTTATCATAATCAATACCTTCTTCTTGTGAAAAACCCTGTACAACCAGTCTAGCCTTTGTTCTTAACAATAAGCCATTTCATCTGTTGTGTTCCTAAATACCCATTTAGTGCCTATTGCACACTTACCTAGGGGTAGAGGAACCAGTTCCCACACTTGCTGCTTCTTGAACTGAGGTAGCTCAGCTGCATAGCATCCAACATCCATATCTCTCAAAGCACATGATAGTTCTTGGCTCTTGCGATGATGAAGAGAGAATAGAAGCACAGGTTAGACATTTGCTTCTAGTGAGACGCCAGCATTGATACACGAATGATTGAGATATAGGGTGATCTAGCTCTTGGCACAATAAGATTAGTGCAAGTGTTGTAGCGGTTCAGCAGCAGTAGATGTTGATTCAGATCTTGAACCAAGTATGGATGGCAAATCAAATGGTGAGGAATCAGAAATCTCATCAGCATTTGTTGTGGCGAGATGGGAGGTACAGGACATCAAGTTAGAAGACTCAAGCAGTGGTCACTAAACTTGAAAGGTGAGTACTAACATCATCATCATCTTCAGTCCCACCGTGGAAGATTGCTGCAGAGGGATTATCCACATGTTCTGAAACAGTGGAGTTTGATAAGGAGCATATTGCAGTCTGTCCAGACTCAAAAACACCACAGGGTTTGTGGAATTTTGGAATTGGGAATTTTATACTAGGTGATTGACAGGATCAGCGATCACAAGTTTGATGTATTAGAGTTCAAAGCAGCGGAATACGAACAAGAATTAGACAAATTGTAGCAAGCAATCGATACTGGTATGCATTAAGAGCACATACGGTATAGGGAGAGAATATATATTCTGATTTCAAGAATGTTTATAGATATAGATATTTCTAATCAAATCATTCATTCATTCCATTCATTCATTCAATATTACAATAGGTTGTCACTCTTATATAGAGTGCAACAATCACTGCTGTTATCACGGAAAGTGACAACTGGCAGATCTAATACAAAATAACTAACTCTTAACAAACTACTGAAATGTTCAAACTACTGAGAACATATCAGAGTGTTAAGTACAAAATATAAAACTACTGAAACTACAACGACTGAAGAACAAGCTCTTCAGTCGTTTTACAAAACTACTGAACATAAAACTACTGAAACTAGAAATATAAAACTACTGATATCAAACTACTGAAGAAGTACTCTTCAGCAGTTGTGAAAAATACTGAGGCTTCAGTACTTGATCTTCAGACTTTGACCTTCAGATGTTTCATCAGCTGATGACTTCAGTAGATATCATCAGCTGATGTCTTCAGTCTTTGTCTTCAGACTTTGTACATCAGTTGTTGATCTTCAGCACTTGTAAACTCTTCAGCTGTTGTACTTAGTACTTGGTCTTTCAGCTTCAGCACTTGTGTTCTTCAGCTGTTGTACTTCAGCACTTTAGTTCTTCAGCTGTTGAAGTCTTCAGCACTTGATCTTCAGCTGTTGAAGTCTTCAGCACTTGTCAAACTGCTGATGAGTCTTTCAGCAGGTTGTGATACCATGTGGGACTTAGAGGTTTTCTGATCTTGGCTCATTGGTTCTTTTGGTCCAACAAAACTCCCCCTGAACCAATGCAGCCAAAACCCTAAATTATTCGTTGTCCCACTTATTGTTGGCAAAAGTGGTCTTTTTCCTTCTTGATCAGTAGAGAAGATGACCCATGTATGCTCGGCCTGGGAAGAAATCTCAGATATTTGTTTGGCAGAGTATGAATGGGAACTTGTTTTGGGGAACTGGACACAGAGTTGTTATCCCATTCATGAGATTTACTTCCCCATAATGAGTCTGTACGACTCTCTTGTGTAGGCCTCAAGGAAGGTGATTTGTTCCTCCATGGTTAGCTCTTCAACACTCCTTCAACAATGATTCAGGCCCATAATACTCAGACAGGTATTTGGCCTGTTTCCCATTCTTTAGCTCCACAGTTGTTATTATTCTGTAAGCAAACTCATCCGGGTGATTACCCTCTAGGAACAACTGGAGCTCATTTTTCTGACTTCCTCAAGCCTCTTGTAAACTAACCCCTTTTTCACTATTTTGTTTTCCAGAATCTTCTGAGGGTTAGATTAGCTTTGTAGGCTTTCTTGAAGTCTTCTAGGATTTCCCAGGGTGAAACTACAAAGACCAGAGAGATCACTTCATCTACGATCTTTTTCACCTGGCCAATGTATCTGAGGTATATTTTCTTATGAATTCTGTGAGAGACCCTGGGATCAGGCCAATCCTCACTCTTTCCTTTTGATATTGAAAGGTATGCCTGAGAGTGTAAAGTCTGAGGTTTGCTTCTTCATATTGATGATAGAAGATGATGGCTGCATAAGCTTTGTCAACTCTCTTCAGCAATTCCTCATCATGCTGTTTATGAAGTCTTCTTCTCTAGCTTCACTTTAACATTTGTCTCTGGACTTCAGGAGTAATTGCTGAGGAGTGACTTGTGGCCTTAGGCAACTGAATCACAGCTGAGAGTGGCAGCCTATCTTCATCATCTTCTTCATCATCTTCTAGCCTCAATATCCTTCTCTTCTTCTTAAGGGTATATCATCGGCTATGGGTTTTGAGGGTAAGGGAGTTGGTTTGGTGGGTTGTGTTTTGGGTGGTTTTGGTGGGGAATGTTGACAGGCTGTTCTAGCATCCTTGAGGTGAGTGTGGCTTTTGATTGCTTGGCTAGCTCAGTCCTGCTCCCAGCACCGCTTCATTTAAAGCTTCAATAACAAGCCCCTTAGTATATGCTTCAGACGAACAGATCTTGGTGGTGATTGCCAAGATACTGTCCCTGGACCAAGCTTTGATTTCGATCATTGATCTTCCAAGATATTTTGCAATAAATCTAATCATGATCTCAAGCCTTTCTCTTTCTAACACTTCATAACTTGCCCATCTATTCTGGATTTCTTCAATCTCTAGTCGTCGAATCTTAAAGTCAAGTTTATTGGTGTCATGGCCTTGCCTAAACAGCTGATCAATGATGTTGTCCATTGATCTGCTGTGTTCGGCATCAGCCTTTTATCAGTAGGTCCAAGGCTTTATCTTCAGCAATATGATCATCAGCACCTTTCTTTCGCTTGTAGGTGAGCAGTGGTTGCTGTTCTTTCTCCTCCTTTGGGCTTGCTTTTCTTCCTTCTTTTCCTCTGATCTTTTCCTCTTCTTTTCTTTCACTGCAGTACTCTCCCCTTTTTGGATGCATTGGAGGAAGGGGGTTTGTACCGCAGAAAGAGTCTTTTGTACAGCAGCATCAATCAGGGGCTGTAAAGTGGAGGAAAGCCTCTCATCAATGGCTTTAGTCACAATATCAGTGATTATGGGTGTGATGAGAGGGAGGGAATTTTGAAGTACAGCACCTATTTGCTCAGGAGGGTTCTGTTCCTGAGAAGTAGGGCCTGAAGCAGAGGCAGGTGGTTGAGTTTGGAGTGGCTCAGTGTTTGGGGAACCTTCAAGTGAAGGTGCCATCTGTGGGTGGGTAGAGGCAGATGGTCTTTCTCCTTGTGAGAGTTGATCAAGTAGGTTTTGCAACCTACTGACTTTCTCTTCAAGGATTGTGTTCTGGGCAAGAACATCATAGAAAAAGCCCAGGTCATCATCAGCCGAAACTGAATCATCTGACCTCCTGCTTAGAGCAGGATTTACATGCACTGGGTGTAGACCAGTTGATGCATGTGCCCCTTGTGCTTGGTACTGGGGACTTCCAGCCTCAGGACAGTGTCCATCATCGGCTGTTGCCTCTAGTGAGGTCTTGGCAATGTTACCAGCCTCATTCTGATCATGTGCTGAGTCAGAGGAGGTGGCAGCCTCACTAGATATTCTAAGCTCCTTGTCTACACCAGGAGATAGAAGTGGTAAACCCCTGTGCTGTGGGTTCTCAAGTGCACTGTGTTCCTCCCCCTCAATTGTAGAGGTATTCCCAGTAGTAAGTGGTCTCTGGGGAGGGGGTGAGGAGTGCAGTTGAGTCAGCACTTGTGCAACTATTAAAGTGGGCTGTGAGGGGCGGTGTTTGGGGTGAAGGGATAGAAGCAGTGTGCACCTGGGGAGGTGGTGCTCTCAATGGCAATCCCCTCAAGTGAGGAAGATCCCAGATATGTAGGTACCCTTGTGTGTTGCTGCAGGCTCCTGTTGAGAGGAAGCCTGAGCGGCTATGGCTGGAAGAGTCATTGTATCCACTAGGGGGTTTGGACTAGTGGATATATCCTGCGTTTGTGTTGCAGGGGCATCCTCAGGGGACTCAATTCCTGAGTAGCCGTTTTGGGTTTCTTTTTGGTGGGTTTGGTGGGGACTTTTGATTGGAGGTGGTGGCTGTGGGTTCCAGCTGCGTGGGTTTTCGCAGCTTGGCAGCCATTTTTAGTGTCTGGTCAGAGTTGTGCCGGGAGTATACTTCCGGCAGAACAGCCGTAGCAGGGACTCCCAAGCCAACAAGTCCCTCAGCATTAAGTGGTTTGTAATGATGGCCATTATGAACCGTGGATATAGTATCCAACGGTTGGCAGTTAGTTTTTGAGCCATATCCTTGAGCTCCGAAAATATTATTTCTGAAAAGTTTAGGGTTGTTGCTCAAGAATAGAATACATTACCTGCTGCCATTTTGTCGACATTTGATCCCAAGACGACGTCTTAGGGGCCAAACATACATTCACCATGTGAAAGATTAGGCGCTCAGCGTCATTAAAGTGTTTCTTCATGATAGTGGAGGCACTGAGATCACCTTGATATCCGTTGGGCAAAGGATAGATCTGTGGTGCCCTTCGGATATCCAGCAGGAGAACTAGCATCATTCAGATGAAGAATTTGGCGGATTATTGCAGGAGTGATGACTACTTCTTTGTTGTTGACGACCGACTGGAGAGATGGGTGTGTTGTTCTCCCAGTGGTAATAGTAACGTTCATCCAAAATTGTGAAGGGATTCGGCATGTAGTATGGGATTCAGAAGAAATGCCGTATTGTATTGGGACTGAACCATAAGATCGATAGCAGTATCGAACTTAGTCCAGAGGCGATTTAGTGAGGTAGGCAACACAGTTGTGTCGCGGTTTAATTTGCATGGACGCCATTGAGAAGAGGGAAGTTTTGGAGAGGAACGTTAGGTTTGAAGAAGATGAAGCATTGAGAGCTTAGGTCAGGGATATTTATAGGGTAGGGTAAGAAAACGACTGAAGGATGTGGTGTTAGTCATCAGTAGTTTTAAACGACCGTTGACATGGTATTATCCTTTCAGACGTTGAAACAGCTGAAGTCGTGGTGTTAGGCATCAGAAGTTAGAAAACTACTGAAGACCGTGTTTTGACTTCAGATGATGAAACACTGAGGACTTGGTGTTTGGATCAGTAGTTATGAAACTACTGAAGACAGTGGTTTTGTCATCAGCTGTTGTAAACAACTGAAGACTTGGTATTAGTCATCAGTAGTTATAAAACTACTGAAGACATGGTTTTGCTTCAGTTGTTTAGAATGAAACAGCAGTTGTACAAACGACTGAAGAGAAAGTTCTCTTCAGCTGTTTTCGTCAATTCTTCTTTTCAGCTGTTTCATACTGTCCTCAACACATTCATCAGCCTTTTTGGCTGATTTCAGTTGTTTCATAGGACATCAGTACTTATCTGTTTTTACTGATTGCAGTAGTTGTAACTGCATCAGTAGTTGTAACTACATCAGTAGTTTAGAACAGATGAAGTACTTCAGTACTTGTGAGACATTTAGCCTTCAGTAGTTATAAAAACTACTGAGGGTAAAAGGACTCATCAGTACTTATATGTGACAGGGTACCAATGATCACCAGTAATTACTAGATCATCAGTAGTTGTCACTTATTCTAGCTGCAGCATACCAAGCCTTAACACCAGGTTTTGGAAAGTTGAACTATCCAAAGGCTTAGTAAAAATGTCTGCAAGCTCATCAGCTAGGCACAAACTTAGGATCAATCAGACCTTTTTCAAAACAATCCCTTAAAATGATGTCTGATCTATATGTTTGGTCCTAGAGTGCTGGACTGGATTTTTGACAATGCAAAGAGCTGAAGCACTATCCATTAACAATGGAGTCTTAGTCTCTGTAATGCCATAATCCAAAAGTTGGTTTTGAAGCCAGAGTACCTGAGATGTACAACTTGCAGCAGCAATGTACTCTGCTTCAGCAGTTGATGTAGCAACTGAGGTCTGTTTCTTGCTCTGCCAAGAAATCAAAGTTGCCTAGGAATTGACATCCACCAGAAGTTGATTTCCTGGTCAACTTACACCCTGCATAGTCACTGTCAGAAAAAGCAACTAATTTACCAGAATGTCCAGTAGAATACCATAAACCTAGAGATGGAGTGCCTTGCAGATATCTAAAGATCCTCTTGACTGCAATCAGATGAGACTCTTTAGGTGCAGCCTGAAATCTAGCAAAAACACATGTAGCAAACATAATATCTGGTCTAGAAGCTGTTAAATACATCAAGGACCCAATCATACATCTGTAAAGTGTTTCATCAACCACTTACCTTTCTGATCTGTATCCAGTTGTGTGGTGCTGCACATGGGGGTAGAACAGGGCTTACAGTTTTGTAAATCAAACTTTTGCAAAAGATCTTTTGTGTATTTGGACTGATGAATGAAAATTCCATCAGCCTTTGTTTGATTTGCAACCCCAGAAAGAACTGTAATTCTCCCATGGCACTCATTTCAAACTTCTGTTGCATCAACTTTGTAAAGGCATCACACAACTTTGGATCAGAGGATGCAAAAATGATATCATCTACATAAATTTGAACAAGTAGATTATGCTGCCCAGCTTTCTTAATGAATAAAGTCTTATCTATGGAGCCTCTAGTGAAATTGTTTTCCAGAAGAAAGTTTGATAATGTCTCATACCAGGCTCTAGGAGCTTGTTTTAACCCATAAAGAGCCTTATCAAGCTTATACACCCAATTAGGATGTTTATTGTCCTCAAAGCCTGGAGGTTGACATACATAAACCTCTTCTTTAATTTTTCCATACAAAAATGCACTTTTGACATCCATTTGAAAAACTTTAAGGTTTTGATAAGCAGCATAAGCTAAAAACAATCGAATTGCTTCCAGTCTGGCTACAGGGGCAAAGGTTTCATCATAATCAATACTTCTTCTTGTGCAAACCCCTGAACAACCAGTCTGGCCTTGTTCTTAACAATAAGCCCATTTTCATCAGTTTTGTTCCTAAACACCCATTTAGTGCCTATTGCACACTTACCTGGAGGTAGAGGAACCAGTTCCCACACTTGCTGTTTCTTGAACTGAAGAAGCTCAAGCTGCATGGCATCAACCCATCCATTGTCCTTTAAAGCAATGTGATAATTCTTTGGCTCTTGCTGACTGATGAAGAGAGCATAGAAGCAGAAATTTGACAATTGACTTCTTGTTGATACTCCAGCAGTGATATCACCAATGATTTGAGACATAGGGTGATTCTTCAGATCTTGATACACAATGAGATCTGTGCAAGTGTTTGTAGCAGGCTCAGCAGTAACAGATGGTGATGGTGAATCATTTCCTTGAAACCAATCAGTGGATGGTAATTCAAAGGAAGTTGAATTCGAAGAGATCTCATCAGCATTTGTTGTGGATGGTGCTACTGGAGCTACAGGAACATCAGGTCTAGCTGAATCAGGCAGCTGATCACTAAACCTGAAGAGGTGAGTACTGCAATCATCATCATCATCAGCAGTACCACCAGGTGGTGAACTGTTGACAGGAGCAACAGCAGGAGTTTGATAAGGAACATATTGCAGTATGTCCAAATCAAATAACTCCACAGGCTTTGTGGAATCTTGTCCTTTGGAGATTCATTGAACTTAACATGTAGAGTTTCTTCAACCATCTTTGTTCTGCAGTTGAAGACTCTGTATGCCTTGCAAGTAGATGAATAACCAACAAAATACCCTGCATCCACCTTAGGATCAAATTTATGGAGTTGATCCTTTGTGTTGAGAATAAAACAGGGACACCCAAATGCTTTGAAAAATGAAATCAGAGGAGCCAAATGATGGAGAACTTCATATGGAGTCTTCATCAACCTGATTTACTAAAACTCTATTTTGCACATAGCAAGCTGTGTTGACAGCTTCAGCCCAAAAGGTCAGTGGCAAACCTGAGTCAGCCAGCATGGACCTTGCAGCTTCAATGAGGGTCCTGTTCTTTCTCTCCACTACTCCATTTTGTCTGGAGTCCTTGGAATGCTAAACTGCCTTTTGATTCCCTTGAAAGATAGAAGTCATCAAGTGTATGATTTCTGAATTGTTCCATTGTCACTTCTAATACACTTGACTGGAAGGGAATACTGCTTCTCAATATACAACACAAAGTGAATAATCTTCTGAGCAGCCTCATCCTTTGAATGTAGAAAGAAAGTCCATACAAATCTGGAGTAATCATCCACAATTACCAGACAGTATTTTTCTTTGCCATGCTCATTACTCTCACAGGACCAAATAGATCCATATGCAGTAATTGCAAGCAGGCAGTGGACTTAGGCTCTTCAATAGGAGGGAATGAGACTTTGTGCTGTTTTCCTTTTAAACAAGCAGTGCAGGTTTCATCACAGTGAAACTCCTTTATTGGTAAGCCTCTGACTAAACTATGGTGGGTAAGCTGATTCATGTTTTTGAGATTAACATGACCAAGCCTTCTGTGCCACAGTTTAGATTCTTGAGAAGAGGTTTTGGAAAATAGGCAAGGATTGCCTTTGAGATCTATCTTCTTAGAAAGATCTAAGACATACACTCTTCCTGTCCTGTTGGCTTTCAGGAGAGTGTGATCATCCAACACCTTGTCAATCAAGTGCAAAACTTTGGATGACAGAATCCTACAGTTTTGACTGGTGAAAAGAGCAACATGGCCTTTATCACACATTTGACTGACACTCAAGAGATTGTACTTGAGATTTTCCACATGATTAACATCATCAAATTTGATTTCTCCATTGGAGACAAAGCCCTTACCAATGATGTAACCCCTAGCATCATTGCCAAAAGAAACAAATCCCTTCTTTCCTTGAGAGTAGTCATGAAGAAGAGAGCTGTTCCCAGTCATGTGCATAGATCCCCCACTGTCTACATACCAGATGCTACTTTGGCATGTTGAAGAACCCTGCAAAATAACAATCAGTTAGTTTTAGAGACCCAAACCTTTTTGGTTTTGGGCCTGGTCTCAACAATAGATGGTAAACTAACAGGTTTATTTGAAACAACAGCCTGAGAGGAAGAAGATGGTGTAGAAGAGGAGTCCTTTGGCTTGGATCTCCTTTTCTGTGGTTTCAACATAGGAGCATCTAGTTGGTTAACTCTACCCAACAGATGTTGAACCATCATAACCAGCTGTGTCTGATTTTGTGATAAAGCTTTCAGCTCATCAGACACATTGCCAGTGGAGTTTGATAAGTTCCTATGTTGCCCCTTCTTCTTCTGAGCATCTCAGCTGTCACCTGTTTAACCCCTTCCTTTTGGATTTCTTTGAGGACTTAAGGGTTACAGGATTTGATGTTGCTGATACAAATGTGGTCTCAAACTCAGTTTTCATTTTTACCATTTTCTCTTTAATTTCTTCTTTTTGTTTGAGTTTGGAACCTCTTTTGTACCAACAATCATCTGTAAGATGATTGAACAAACCACATACTTCACATGGTTTCTTCTTCATCTTAGGTTGATCATCAACTAAAGAGGGTGAAGCAACTGAAGACTTGTTCTTCAATGCTTTGGAAGCATTGTTTGCTTTCTTGACTGCCTCTTTAGTGGTCTTCAAACTCTTTCTACTGGGTTTCTTCTCTTCAGTACTGACAGCAGTTGAAGTTTGAACTTCAGGTGTTAGATCCTGCTCTCTAGTCCTTTCAGGACCTTCAGAATTAACTCCTGAGTTGATCAACTCATTAATCATGTGATGTCAGCATTTGAACCATCAACATCAGCTGATAAGTTCAAAGAGGGCTTGATGCTGACTGCTACTTCTGATTGTGCTGTATCAGAAGGTAGATCACATGATGTGATGGATTGGTTATCACTCTCACCATCAGATTCTACCTCTGCTCTTGGGGTAAAATCTGTAGGTGGAGCAGTGTGATTGTAACCAATTCCAAACTTCACATTTGAAGCAGATTGCTTACTAAGAAGCATTTCAAAACCTTTGCATGATTGTACCATCTATCACACTCGACCTGGGTAACTGCAAGGGTTCTTTGAGATCTTTGTACTTCTCTAGAAGTACTCTTCTCTAGCCTTATCATCAATTATTTGGCAATTCAGTTATAAATCTCATCATTTTTATCTTTAAGCACAGACTCAAACACAGCTTTGTTTTTGGAAATTATTTGTTCTAGCTAATGTTCTTATTAATTAGAGCTACATTTGCTTCTCTAATGGAAGCAAATGCTGCTATGCATGGTTCAGAACATAATTTGGCTTTTGCCTCAGAGGATACCTGTGATACCTGAGGTGTAGAGGCATTAGAAAATGAAGTATCAGCAGACTCCAAAGCCATAAGAGCTAGATTCCCAAAAGGACTGTCACCATGTTGACCAGCACCTGAGAACAGTTGGTCATGACCAGACATGTCATCTGGTAAACTGCTCCAGTCAACAACTCCTGGGGTGAAGAAGCTGTGTTGTTGAGGTTGAGTTTGTTGATGAGATTGGGATGGCTGAGGTTCTGGTAGTGCATGAGGTTGTGGTGCCATAGGAACTTGAACTTGATTTGACTGTGGCATGTAATAACAAGGGTACGCATATGGCATTTGACCTGAGGAACAAAATATGCCGGAGATTGTTGTTGAGGATGATGACTAGAAGTGACAGGATGTTGCCCTCTGTGGTTGTTGACTATTGCCAGGAAAAGTCACAAAGGGTGCAGTGGAGTAAGATCCAGTTGATCTACACTCTCTTGCAAAGTGTCCAAGCCTTTGGCATTTGTGACACCTCAACTTGCTCTTGTCAAAACCAACTTTGGTTTTGCCAGAGAGTCCTGGGAATTTTCTTCCAGTTCTTTTATAGAACTTTTGAGATCTGATATTTATCAGGGCCATTTGGCTCAAAATATCCATCTCCTCTAAGTCATCATCAGCAATCCCTTGAGATCCATAATGAAGCATAGATTGTCATTATTACACCCAGTAAACTGACCATCAACACTCACAAATGCAGAATCAGAAGTGCTTGAAGAGAAATTAATATGCTCATCATACTGGCATTCAGATGAAGCATATTCTGACTCATGACCACCAAGGCAGTGTTGCCTGGTACAAAGTCTTCAGTGAGCTTTCCAGATGAAGACAGCTTTCTCTTCTGTTCTATCTCTCTCTCAAACGTGAGCAGTTTCCCATGGAGTTGGGTGAGAGATAGTTTGTCCAAACTTGCACTGGAGCGTAGGACAATAGTATATGTGTCCCATCTCTCAGGCAGTGATCTGAGAAATCTGTTATTCATGAATATTTGTGTACTCAAGTTTGACCATTTTTAGTTCAGAGATCAAACAAGAGAACCGCTCATATTGTTGAGTCAGTGTCTCACCCTTTCTATGAGAGAATGTCTCATATTGTTGGGCAAGAATTTCTCTATTATTTGCCAAGACCTCATCTGTTCCTCCAATTGTTCTCAAGGCAGTTCCAGAGGTCATGGGCAGTTTCATGATGCATTAGCCCAGAATAGATTTCATTTGGCAGTGCCATGGCCAGAATTCCATGGGCTTTGCATCAATTTCAAGCAACTTCTTATCTCATCTGAGTATTGCTCCCTCCTCTCGGAACCATTTGATTGGTTTCGGGTTATTCACCATAGGCTTGTGTGGACCATGTACCACTGATGTCCAACAACCTGCGCTGTTAACAGACAGGTGATGGAGCATACGTCTTTGCCATATGTTATACTCATTCCTAACCAGCATTGGTGGCTTGGTTGAGGAACCAGTATTGTGAGGATCATTGGAGGGAGTGGTCATTTTCAGTTCAAAAACAATTTAATTCAAGCTTTAAAAGTTTTAAACACACACAACAAACTCAATGAAAACCAAGAGAAGATCTCAGGATGAATGACCAGAAATACAGAAAATTCAATCTCTATAACCGTTTCTTGCAAAAACAAAAGCTAATTCAATCAAACTTAGATCTTGAATAGCAGTTTCAATGATCAATTATTAGATCGATCAATGATTAACCTGCTCTGATACCATTTGACAGGATCAGCGATCACAAGTTTGATGTATTAGAGTTCAAGCAGCGGAATACGAACAAGAATCAGACAAATTGTAGCAAGCAATCGATACTGTATGCATTAAGAGCACATACGGTTATAGGAGAGAATATATTTCTGATTCAAGGAATGTTTATAGATATAGAATATTTCTAATCAAATCATTCATTCATTCCATTCATTCATTCACCTATTACAATAGGTTGTCACTCCTTATATAGAGTGCAACAATCACTGATGTTATCACGGAAAGTGACAACTGGCAGATTTAATACAAAATAACTAACTCTTAACAAACTACTGAAATGTTCACAACTACTGAGAACATATCAGAGTGTTAAGTACAAAATATAAAACTACTGAAATACAACGACTGAAGAACAAGCTCTTCAGTCGTTTTACAAAACTACTGAAAAAAACTACTGAAACTAGAAATATAAAACTACTGATATCACAACTACTGAAGAAGCACTCTTCAGCAGTTGTGACAAACTACTGAGGCTTCAGTACTTGATCTTCAGACTTGACCTTCAGATGTTTCATCAGCTGATGACTTAAGTAGATATCATCAGCTGATGTCTTCAGTCTTTGTCTTCAGACTTTGTACATCAGTTGTTGATCTTCAGCACTTGTAAACTCTTCAGCTGTTGTACTTCAGTACTTTGGTCTTTCAGCTTTAGCACTTATGTTCTTCAGCTGTTGTACTTCAGCACTTAGTTCTTCAGCTGTTGAAGTCTTCAGCACTTGATCTTCAGTTGTTGAGTCTTCAGCACTTGTCAACTGCTGATGAGTCTTTCAGCAGTTGTTGTGATACCATGTGGGACTTAGAGGTTTTCTGATCTTGGCTCATTGTTTCTTTTGGTCCAACATGATTCATTAAATTCACATGCAGGGTTTCTTCAACTATTTTTGTTTGCAGTTGACGATTTGTAAGCCTTGCAAGTGGTTGATACCATCAAGACCTGAATCCACCTTAGGATCAAATTTGTGGAGTGATCCTTTGTGTGAGAATGAACAAGGACATCCAAAGGCTTTGAAAAATGAAATCAAAGGAGCCAAATGGTGTAGAGCCTCATAGGGAGTCTTCATCAACTTTGATTTACTAAGGGCTCTATTCTGCAAATAGCAAGCTGGTTAACAGCTTCAGCCAAAAGGTCAGTGGCAGACCAGAGTCAGCCAACATGGACTGGCAGCTCAATTAAATCCTGTTCTTTCTCTCATACTCCATTTTGGTCAGGAGTCCTTGGGATGCTAAACTGCCTTTTGATTCCTTTTGAAAGATAAAATTCATCAAGGGTATGGTTTCTGAATTCAGTACCATTGTCACTCCTTATACATTGACTGATAGGGAATACTACTTCTCAAATACAACACAAAGTTGATAATCTTCTAAGCAACCTCATGTTTGAATAAAGAAAGAAAGTCCATACAAATCTGGAGTAATCATCCACAATTACCAGATAGTATTTTTTTACCATGCTCATCACTCTCACAGGGACCAATAGATCCATATGCAGTAATTGCAAGCAGGCAGTGGACTTAGGCTCTTCAATAGGGGGAATGAGACTTGTGATGTTTTCCTTTTAAACAAGCAGTACAGGTTTCATCACAATGGAACTTTTTGTTGGTAATCCTCTCACTAATCTATGGTGGATCAGTTGATTCATGTTTTTGAAATTAACATGACCCAACCTCTATGCCATAGTTAGATTCCTGAGAAGAGGCTTTGGAAAATAGGCAAGGATAGCCTCTGAGATCTATTTTCTTGGAAAGATCTAAGGCATACACTCTTCCTGTCCTGTTGGCCCTCAGGAAAGTGTGATCATCCAACACCTTATCAATCAAGTTCAGAACTTTAGATGACAGAATCCTGATTTTCCACATGATTAACATCATCAAACTTTATTTCTCCATTGGAGACAAAACCTTTTCCAATGATGTAACCTTTAGCATCATTTCCAAAAGAAACAAACCCCTTCTTTCCTTGAGAGTAGTCATGAAGAAGAGAGCTGTTCCCTGTCATATGCATAGATCCCCCACTGTCTACATACCAGATGCTACTATGGCATGTTGAAGAACCCTGCAATCATAAACACTTAGTTAGTTTTTTAGACCCAAACCTTTTTGGTTTTGGGTCTGTTCATATCATCAGATGGTAAACTAACAGACTTGTTGTAAATAACAGCCTGAGGAGTTGGAGACGGTGAAGAAGAGGAATCCTTTGACTTGGATTTTCTTCTCTGTGGTTTTAACACAGGAGCATCTAATTGGTTAAATCTCCCCAATAGATGTTGAACCATCATAACAAGTTGTGTCTGATTTTGTGATAAAGCCTTCAGCTCATCAGACACATTAGTGCTTGAGTTTGATGGATTCCTGTGTTGTACCATCTCTCTTTGAGCAACATCAGCTGTTACCTGTTTGACCCCTTTCTTTGTGGATTTCCTTTTGGATTTAAGGGTTACAGGTTTTGATGTTGCTGGTACAAACTTGATTTCAAACTCAGTTTTCATTTTGTCATTTTCTCTTTAATGTTTTCATTATGTTTGAGTTTGGAGCCCTTTTTATACCAGCAATCATCAGTAAGATGATTGAATAAGCCACATATTTCACATGGCTTTTTCTTCATCTTAAGTTGATCATCTGTTGAAGAAGATGAAACTAGTGAAGACTTGTTCTTCAGCAGTTTGCTATCAGTACTAGCAGTTTTCTTTGCTTTAGTACCTGCTTTCTTGATATCTTCTTCAGTAGTTTTCCCACCCTTTCTACTTGCAGTATTCTTTCTTTTAGTGCATGTAGTAGTTTGGGCTTGTTCTTCAGGTGTTATGACATTCCTTTTAGTACTTTCAGTACATTGTAAAATATCACCTAGAGTGATCAACTTTGTGATCATGTGAGTGTCAGCATTTGAGCCAACAACATTAGCATGTGAGGAATTAATGCTGACTTCTACTTCGGATGGTGCTGTATCAGAAAGTATATCACATGATGAAGAGGATTGGTTATTGCTTTCACCATCAGATTCTACCTTTGCTCTGGGAGTAAAGTCTATAGGAGGAGCAGTGTGATTATAACCAATGCCAAACTTCACATTGGAAGCAGATTGCTTACTAAGAAGCATTTCAAAACCCTTGCAAGAATTTACCCATCGATCACACTCTACCTGGGTAGTTGCAAGTGTTTCTTTGAGGTCTCTGTACTTCTCTAGAAGTATCTCTTCCCTTGCCTTAACATCAGTGATTTGACATTTAAGTTTGTAGATTTCATCATTCTTATCATTAATCACATACTCAAAATCAGCTTTGCTTTTGAAAATTGTTTGTTCTAGCTCAATGTTCTTGTTAATTAAGGCTACATTTGCTTCTCTAATAGATGCAAATGCGGCTATGCATGTTTCAGAACATAGTTTGGCTTTTGCCTCAGAGGATACCTGTGATACCTGTGGTGTAGAGGCATTGGAGGATGAACTATCAGTAGACTTCAAAGCCATGAGGGCTAGATTTCCAAAGGGACTGTCACCACCATGTTGACCTGCACCAGAGAATAGTTGTTCATGACAAGACAGATCATCTGGTAAACTGCTCCAGTCAACAACTCCTGGGGTGAAAAAGCTGTGTTGTTGAGGTTGAGTTTGTTGATGAGATTGGGAAGGCTGAGGTTCAGGTAATGCATGTGGTTGTTGTGTAATTGGAGCTTGAACCGTATTTGGCTGAGGCATGTAATAGCAGGGAAAAGGATATGACATTTGACCCTGGGGGACAAAATATGCAGGAGATACAGGGTGTGAGTGATGACCAGAACCAGCAGGATGTTGCCCTCTGTTTTGTAGACTAGTGCTAGGAAAAGTCACAAAGGGTGCGGAGGAATTAGATCCTGTTGATCTACATTCTGTTGCAAAGTGTCCAAGCCTTTGGCATTTGTGACACCTCAACTTACTCTTGTCAAAACCAACTTTGGTTTTGCCAGAGAGTCCAGGGAATTTGCTGCCAGTTCTCTTGTAGAATTTCTGAGATCTGATATTAATCAAGGCCATTTGGCTCAGAATATTCATCTCTTCTAAATCATCATCACCAATTCCCATCAGATCATCCATGATGAACCATAGATTGTCACTATTTCTGCCAGAATGACTGTCAATACCAACAAAAGCGTGATCAGGACTGTTTGAATAGAAATCAATATGCTCATCATAATTGCTTTCAGATGCAGCATATTCTGACTCATGACCAACCAAGGCAGTGTTCCCTAGTACAAAGTCATCGTTGAGCTTTCCTGATGATGACAGTTTCCTTTTCTGCTCTATCTCTCTTTCAAATGTAACCAGTTTCCCATGAAGTTGGGTAAGAGATAGTTTATCCAGATTTGCACTGGAGCGTAGAACAATAGTATATGTGTCCCATCTCTCAGGCAGTGATCTCAGGAATCTGTTATTCATCTGGCTATTGGTATATTCATGTTTGACCATCTTTACCTCAGAGATCAAACAAGAAAAACGCTCAAACTGTTGAGTCAGTGTCTCACCCTTCATATGAGAGAATGTTTCATATTGTTGGGCAAGAATTTCTCTATTGTTTTCTAAGACCTCATCAGTTCCACCGAATTGTTCCTGTAGTGCATTCCAGAGGTCATGAGCAGTTTCATGATGCATAAGCCCTGAATAAATTTCATTAGGCAGTGCCATGGCCAGAATTCCATGGGCTTTTGCATCAATCTCAAACAGTTTTCGATCTTCATCTGAGTATTGCTCCTTCTTCTTCGGAACCATTTGATTGGTTTCCGGATTGTTCACCATAGGCTTATGTGGACCATGTACCACTGATGTCCAACAACCTGAACTGTTAACAGACAGGTGATGAAGCATTCTTCGTTGCCATATGTTATACTCAGTCCTAACCAGCATCGGAGGCTTGGTGAGGAACCGGTATTGTGAGGGTCATTAGAAGGAGTAGTCATTCTTAGAATCAACCAAAATCAATTAAGTTTTAATCGGTTTAGAACAAAACACAACAGACCAATTTGAACCAAGAGAGCACAGAGAGCAATAAAACGAAAGCGACAGAAAATCAATAATCTATAACCAGTTCTTGCAAATAAGCTAATTCAATCAAATGCAGATATCGATTAGCAGTTTTAGTGATCATTGTTAGATCGATCAATGATTAACCTGCTCTGATACCAATTGTTAGGATTAGCAATCTACATTTGATTGATTAGAGATTATTACAGCGGAAGTTTAACAAAACATTTAGCCAATTCACAAGATAATAATGGATATTCAACGCAAGAGCAAACGGTTATAGAAGAAATTCTGCGAATCAAAGATTTCATTCAAAACGCGCTTTCGTGGTGGCAAAATGTCACACTTACAATCAGGTCAATCATCCCTTATATAGTAATGTCGTGGTGGAACATTCTTTATATAGGAGATGTGACGTCTGCAGATGTCACTCCATAGTGACATCTAACAGAATTATTTAAACAACTGAAACACAAGTACTGAAGATGTCAAAACAACTGACATCTTCTTACAAAAATACTAAGTGTTATCAGTTACTACAACTACTCAAAAGAAACTACTGAAACTAAAACGACTGAAGAATATGCTCTTCAGTCGTTTTACAAATACTGAAACAAAAGAAAACTACTGAAAGGAAACCATCACAACAACTGAAGAATGCTTCTTCAGCTATTGTAACAAACTCTAAAGGCTTCAGTACTAGTACTTGAACGTCAGCTATTGTCATCAGCTGATGTCTTCAGCTGATGTCTTCAGCCGTTGTCTTCAGCTGATGTCTTCAACTGTTGTCTTCAGCTGATGTCTTCAGCTGTTGTATTTAGTACTTTAGTTCTTCAGCTGTTCACCTTCAGACTTTATGAACCAGCTGATCAAGTCTTCAGCAGTTGTTGTGATGTCTGTGGGACTTAGAGATTTTTCTGATCCGGCTCATTGGTTCTTTTGGTCCAACATGGTTGTGCTAATAATGTTGAATATTTCATTGGTTGGTATGTAATAACGTTTATCGAACTAACTATATAGGTTGTGGTTGTTTGAATAATATTTAAATCAATTAATGATTATGAAACATATTCAAACTTAATCAGGTGAAGTTCTCATGCGATTGGCCTATGCTAATGGACCATACGCATGAATAACTTCATGCTAATGAACTAGTCGTATGAATAAACCAGGAGACTGGATCGGTCGCATGATTGAAATATGAGATTGACTCAGTCGCACGACTAACACTCAGTCATGCAAATGGATCAACCGCGTGACTCAATCGCTAGACTAAACCATGCCAATGGTCTAGTCGCACGATTGAGAAACCCTAACCTATAAATACCACTTAAATCGTGGAAAAACTAGACACCTTGAATATTTCGATACCCAAATGTACCCTAGCCGTCCAGAGAACTCTAATAACCTGTTCCAACTTCAAAGATCGCAGTAGATAGATCGTGAAAAAACTAGACACTTTGAATCGTTCTTGACGTTTAGATTCATTTTTAATTGATTCAATGTGCGTTTTCACTGATTGGATCACCAATCAAATAGGATTCCGCATTATTTGATTCGGTATACTCGTAAATCTGTTAGTATTCATCCAGTACACGATCCTAACAAGTGGTATCAGAGCTTTGGCTCCAGATTTATGTGTGATTCAATCGTTTTGATATAAAAAAATTGTGTTTTTACACTCAAAAACGCAATCTTTTGTGTCAAATCGGGTTTTAGACGTCTCCTAATCGTAAAGTTAAGTTTTTTCCGGCATACTAGGGTTAGCTAGAAATTCGTGTTTTTGCGTTCAAACACCTTAAACCTTCGAATATTCGAAATCCAGCACGCCCAGTTGCACGATTGACTCAATCGCCCGACTGAGTTTATACGCATCCCCCATACGCACGATTGGACTCATTGGTACTTCCATTCGTATGACTATGAAGCCTATTCGCATTGTTCAACCGCATTACTTCATTCGACCGACTGAGTCATCTGCATTAGTTCAGTCGCACAATTGAACCATTCGCATAGGTCAATCCCCCAAATAGCCCAATCGCACACCTTCATTCGCACTTATACACAGTTTGGTTTAAATCTAAGTTAATAGAAATGGAAGACCAATACTCAGCATTCACAGCAGGGAGAGATTCACGTATGCAAAACTTACTGCTACTAGAGAGTGAAGTGGGGAATCACAACAAGCCCCCAAAGCTAATCATGTTAGACAAATACCCACAATGGAAGCAACGTTTCGAGATCTACTTAAATGGGGTAGATCCCAATCTGTGGGAGTCTATAGAGACGGGGTACAGCATGCCTATAGGAGATGATGGTGTCAAACTCACACTTGGTGGCAGGACTGATGGACAAAAGGTGAAAGACAATGCCGAAAAGAAGGTTTATGCTTTGCTTACATAGTCAATTCTGAAGGATATTTTCCATCAATTCTCGGAATATACACAAGCAAAGAAACTATGGGATGCATTGGAGAAAAGATATGACGAAAACGCATCATTGAAGGCCATAAAGGCTAAGGCTTTAAAGAAGGAGTTTGAAAACTTCTCCTCAATGGGAAAAGAAAGCCTAGATGATGTTATCGATAGGTTCTACTACTTGATGAGTGAGATGCACACTCATTGAGTATCGACGTCAATGGAGGACAAAGTGTCCAACTTTGCAGATGGGCTGCCGGAGAAATGGATCTCATTTGTCTCCAATCTCAGACAGAATGGTATGCTAACGAAGTTAGATATCAATGACTTCATTCTAAAACTGAGAGAAGAAGAACTGAGGATGAAGTACAGTGCTCAAAAGTCTTCTTATGATCAGAATCCAGCGCTGTACAACGCGATTCCTCAAGCCAAAACCTCTGGCGCACCTATTCAGATAGCTATTATATCAAGCTCGTCTGGTCCTTCACCAGCCTCTACTTCAGGGTCAGAAACGTCAGGGTCATCTACTACCCAATACATTGCACCTGAAGCAAATGCAGCAAAGCTGAAGACCGAGAACTTCGACAATGTGACATTTGAGGTAGCTAAAGAGCACATGGATGTCTTAGCTGCAGTAGCCCACCTATATGATGGACTAAATTCTGGTAAGATTAGGAACTGCCATCTGGCAGATGAGGACTATGAGTAGGTGGATGAGATAGAGTTGGAGTGGATGGATATAATGTGGGCCTAGCAAATGCTGTCCAGAGAGCTAAGAAGTTTGTCAAAAAGACCGGACAAAATTTGATTGCAACTAAGGACACTACCTATGGCTTTGATAAAACCAAGGTAACTTGCTTCAACTGCGGTGAGAAAGGGCACTTCAAAAGGGAGCGCATGAAGCCAAAGAAGACTAGCTATGGGAATCCTTTCTCCTCCTTCAATCGTGAGGAGAAACCCACTAGCAGTCCTACTTCATCTAGCAAGGATCCCAAAGCCTTGACTGCTCATGATGATGAAGGACAGGACTGTAGCTTTCGGTTTGTCTCACCGGGAGAATCTAATATCACTAGTGTGAAGGATATAGATGATGACTCAGCTAGTGAAGGAGATATTGCAGTCGAACTCGCAATGTCAAACTCGGAAGAAACTGTACTAGTGGTCAACTACCTGCCTAAAGAAGGAAAAACTGCAACAACGCACGACTGAGGTGCATACTCATGCACTAAATAGCCGAATGGCACATGAGTATGAACCGTTCACCTGAATGGCTTATCAGAATGAGCATGTTAACCGAATGGAACTGTGCAAATGAGTCAGTCGCCCGACTGAAATCCAGTTGGCCGACTGAATGTGATCGACTGAGCCAATCGCACGACTGAGGTGCATTCGCCCGAATGAACCGAGCAAATAGGTCCAGTCAGCCGATTGAAATCAGATTGAGTATAAATAGGGCCACAGTCGATCGCATTCAACTCATCACCCCCAATCGCCTTAAAATCGCACAGCCTACCGTTACTCTGCCAAAATTTCGTCTAACCCACATTGCTTGCTTATTCTCATATTCTGACATTCATTGGTGTTTATACAGGTAAAATGTGGTGTGAACATGCCAAAAGTTTCTTCGATTAGAATGCAAAATCAAGAAATTGGCCCTAAGAAGACCCGAGACCATAAGTGGACTAATAACCTAACTAAACCAAGTAAAATGTTGAAATAAAGGTTATTATATTATTAGTATAAGGAATGCGCGTCTAAAGAACTATTACACGACGTCTAATTTCAAGAATTGGTTCATCTTCGAATCTCGGTCGATCGAACAGTGGGTCATGCGACTAGACACCAGGATGAACTCCAATCGCACGATTGAGCTGGTCGAATGGCTTATTCGGCCGAATGGATCATAAAAATGAGCTCAGTTGGCCAACTGAATCAACCGTAGGCTCAGTCAACTCACTAAACTCAGTCACTAGTTTGTAGATACATGTGTCCTTATTGTCTTACACATATGTAATTGTACGGGTACTTAATGAAATTCAATATGTGGTTGTGCTTATAATGTTGAATATTTCATTTGTTGGTATGTAATAACGTTTATCGAACTAACTATATAGGTTGTGGTTGTTTGAATATATTTAAATCAATTAATGATTATGAAACATATTCAACTTAATTAGGTGAAATTCTCATGCGATTGGCCCATGCTAATGGACCATACGCATGAACAACTTCATGCTAATGAACCAGTCGTACGAATGAACAAGGAGGCTGGATCAGTCACATGATTGAAACATGAGATTGACTCAGTCGCACGACTGAACCCTCAGTCGTGCGAATGGATCAACTGCATGACTCAATCGCACAGCTGAACCATGCAAATGGTCCAGTCGCATGATTAAGAAACCCTAACCTATAAATACCACTTAAATCGTGGAAAAACTAGATACTTTTGAATATTTCAATACCCAGACGTACCCTAGCCATCTAGAGACCTCTAATAACCTGTTCAAACTTCAAAGATCGTGGTAGATTGATTGCTAATTGTTCTTGATGTTTAGATTCATATTTAATTGATTCTACATGCGTTCTCACTGATTGGATCACCAATCAAATATGATTCCGCCCTATTTGATTCAATATACTCGTAAATCTATTAGTATTCATCCAGTACACGATCCTAACAATTCTTTTGTTAATGTTTTTGCATTATAATGCGAACGAATGATGTTTTGAAATGAATGATTGTATAAACTTTCAAAAGCATTTACAATGAAATGAAAGGTTATTTTAATGTTCCGCTATGATGTTTTATGAAAGTTAAATATAATTATATGTGTTATATGCAATGATTGACCAGCTGTGAGTGTCCCGAGAACGGGGCCTTACACATAACAAATGTTGTTATGTGTGTGGAAAGCCAAATCAAATGGCTAGAAATTGTCATTACAAACATCCATTCACAAGTAAACAAAGATTTCAATTATGTTGCAAATAATAGAAACAATTATTTTTAAATGCTAAATTAATAAGGTATATCAACTGGTCAAAATATTTTACTAATACGAAACAAATAAACTCCAATTTGCGAAAGGAAAATATAATCCATAAATCTTTATATGTCAATGTCAATGCTTCATCCTCCACACAAACTATATTCAAGAAATTGGTCACAAATCTGATCAAACCAATTAAAAAATGGAAGGTTAAGATAGTTTAACCAGAACCTAATAATGTTCAAGATTACATCTTTAATGATAGAAGAGATATGATATTGAAATCACTATCATATCTGGATGAAAATGTGTACTCGAGTCTACCATGGCTTGGGTTTCTAAAACTGAAAAAATATTTCATTCACGTAGGAACATCCTAGACCCAGTATCAATAGTGTTTGGCACATTGAAAGTGGATGTTCAAGGCGTATGACTCGTAATATATCCTTCTTACATAACATCAAACCATTTAATAGAGGATGTGTTATATTTGAAGGAGATAAAGGTGGTAAGATTATAAATAAAGTTACAGTGTCTAATGGTGTGTTAAGCTTTGAAGATGTCAATTTTGTGGAGGGACTAAAACATAATTTGTTAAGCCTCTTATAAATTTGTGACAAACAATATTCAACACACTTCACTAATAAAGAATGTTTAATTCTAACACCTACATTTTTAAGTCTTGAAGAATATGTTTTATTGAGTACTCTGAGAGATAATGTCACACCCTCAAATTTGACATGTGGGGTTTTACCGCAAGGCGAGTGAACAAACCAAGATCACAGTCACTAGTTACTCAAAACGACACTATGTACCACATTTAACATAAAGCCAACCAAAGTCTAAACTTTAAAATAGTGTGGAAGCGTTTTGTGTGTAAAACAACCCAAAGTATATAAATGCAATTTTGGCAAACCACGTGTCAACTCAATATTTAAAAACCCAAAACTAAAACCCAAACGTCATGTCATAAATATGGAACCTTAAAAATGCACGCTTGAGTTATGATGTGCTTCTACGGGTAACTCGAGTTAATGAGCTGAGAATAGCATACTAAAAGTATCAACAATATAGTTGGTGAGTTCAAATGTTTCCATAAAACATAAATAGTAATAATTGTATAACATAAGAAATGTGTTGAAATAGATAGCTAGTCTATGTTCATAAGTAATAATAATAGTGATTTCGCAAGCAAAGCTGATTTTGTTGCTTTTGTTGCCTCCTGTCACAACTTACCAGGCCATGATGATGTTTGTGTTTAGGACAATATTGCAAATGTTTGATCTCGAGTCGCACATGTGGGACTTGTCAGACCCAGTAGTACTACCCAAGATTCGTTGCAAGTTATCACTGTTAACAATTAGAAAGTGCGAGGACTTTCAAGGTATAACACACTATGTTATACTATACACAACTTATAATATTTGTAAACAACATGTTATCTCTCCCAAAAGATTTTGTATAAAAGTTTGGAACATGAACTCATCTGGTGCACACAAACAATAATAAAGAGCTAACGACAGATGGAAAGACAATCCTTCAAAGGTTACCTAGAACAAGCAAGTACATAAGTATGTGTACACAGAAAGCTTAACAAAACTAGGTGCTCATTAAACACATTGACCCAAGTTTTTCGAAAACAAGACTCGTTTGACCTAGTTGACCCATTAGTGATATATTTATTGCAATATCGTTCAATCAATCATATCTACTTATCATACAAGTTATTCACATATATTGTCAATCAACCTCTTGTTCTATCAAGATCATCACACTACTTTAGATTATCATACAACTCATGCGGATCTCAACAATCAACATACTAAACCCAATTATAAATACATCATAACTAATAAACCATACATGAAGTCTAGTCATGCACTGTATGCCATATGAAGCCACTCACGACTTCACATCCTAAACCCTTCCAATCCTAGTAGGTAGGGGTCTTAGATTCGCACGCATGTATAACAATTATAATCTCATTAATTAACAGGACTTAAACCAATTTCAATCCAAAACATAATTCCCTAATCACTTATATAGTCATCAAGACCCTAATTTCTCTAAATGATCAATCAAGCATCCATACAACCCAAATACACATTCCACCACATTATACATTCAAGATCAAGAATAGGTTGGTCTCACCTTAGATTAGTTTTTGTTTATGTTTAATTGTAATATGTTAAATTCAGATTACTTTTGTAAGTATGTTAGTTTTTAGAGTTTTGCTGCCCAGCGAAACTATGAGTGAAACTATAGTTTCAGTCATAGTCAACTGTCAGTTTCACCCGGTGAAACTGTGTTACTCATCCAGGTGAAACTAGACTTGGGCATGATAGTTTTGCTGATAGTGAAACTATTAATGAAACTATCAACTCTATATAAAGAATTTATTTCTTTCATTGTAATGAACCTTGCAAAACCCTAATTCGTCTGATTATTATTGCAAGTGTGTTTTGTATGCAAGAATCATATTGAAATATCATTGACCTTTATTTTATTATGTGTATTGGATTTGATGGTTTACTTTTGAATACTTTTTGCTCTATTCTTTATCATCAATTGTTTCTATTGTGTATTTGGTTTTGGTATTGAACGATTCTCTCAATCAATTGTACTATGATTCAATCATTTTGGACCAACAAAATGGTATTAGAACCTTTATGCTCTTGATTGTTTGGGGTTTTTGGTTGTTTGAGTTCAATATCACTAGTTCATAAAAATTTGAGTGTATTTGATATGAAATTTGATTAAATTTGATTAGTTTTTGGTTGGGAAAGCTTTGGTAATCATCATATCTCAAGTTTGTTGAAATTTGAGTGATTTTGGATTGATTTTGTGTTAAAAAAGTATTCCAGATTCAATGAGAAAAATTATAGTCTGATCAGTGAAATTGCGAAACTACGAGTGTTTTGCTTATTGTGATTGTTTTTGCAATCTACGTGAAAGTACCATCATTGAATAAAAGTTCAACATTGCTTGTGATCTGTTGTCGAATTTACATCTAAACGAAAGTTCAAGCTACTTTCATGCGAAACTGTCTACGAAACTACCATAATCAAGGAGTTGGCTAGCGAAACTACTGCCGAAATTACCAACGAAACTACTAATTCTTCAGCAAAACTACTCAATCCAGCGAAACTACAACTTCTTTAACAAAACTACAAAGTCAAAGATGACTACTCTCACACTTGTTGATTTAGAGAGTGTGGCACCCAATAGACCCCGAGGTTGATTAATGGAGATAATTTGAAGATTGGAAGAGAGTCCTTAAAGCTTTCTTTTTCTACACTTATCATAATCAATGGGAATCAATCATGTCCGGTCCACATACAAATTGTTACCATTGGAGGTGTCGTTTCTCAAAACAAGGTGTAACACCTGGTTATTTTAATGACAAAGAAAGAAAGAAGAAAGTGAAGTAAAAAGAAGGAAAGAAATAAAACCCAAGTCTAGGGGTTGAAAGTGTCAAAAGGACAAAGTTTAAAAAGTTGGTGATAAAGGTGGCATGGCTGCCCATCACCCTTTCTACACAAAAATATTTGGATTTTAGAGAGAGAGAGTAGCAGGGAGCAGAGAACTCTCGGTTTTGAAGAGAAACAAGAAGAAAAGTGTGAATTCAAGGTAAGAATTCATGTTTTTATGGTATTCTTAACCGGTTATGTCCTCAGGTTTGTGCTTATTTGTGTGTGCTTGTGTTCGGGTATGTTTTAGTGGGTTTCTAGGCGGTTGAACTCAATTTCAAATGAGTTTGGAAGAAACCACAATCAAGCAAAGGTGAGTTCTAGAACCCCTCTTTTACTGGTTTTGAACTATTTTGGGGTTGGAAATGCATGAATGTATGTTTTCATTAAACTGGGTTTCGGACCCATATGTTTGATTTTGTGTATGTTAAACTTATGATGTGATGTGTGGTTATGTTCATGCTTGATGATGTATGATGGTGTTTCTAAGGCTTCGAAGGTAAAACTTAAGCTTAGAACATGATGGATGGTGATTAGGAACAGAAATTTGATGTTTAAGGCTCATATGTTAAGTTTTAGAATCTGCCTAAGTGTTGAAAAGTCAATGCGGATGAGTATGGAAACTCAACGCGAATGAGTATGGAAAGTCAATGCGGATGAGTATGGAAAGTCAATGCGGATAACAGTTAATGCAGATGAGCATTAACCCCTAAGAAAGTCAATGCGGACGAGTAATGGGAAATGCGGATGAGCATTGACTAAGTATGGGAAATGCGGATGAGTAAGGTCAATGCGAATGAATAAATGCGGATCAACAGGAACAAATGAGGATAAAGTAAGAAAAATGTGGATGAACTATAGTAAATGCGGATGTACTATAGGAAATGCGGATGAACACTTAGAATGTTTTCTAATTTTCTGGGGAAAAAGATGAATGTAGGCTTTGACTTGAGATGTTCCCGGGCATTCATGTGAGTTGACTTTTGAGGTCATAGATGTTATGATGGGCATGTTATGATGTATGTTTGATACTTATGCATGATGATATGTATGATGTATGTTATGTATGTATGATGCCCTGTATGATGATGTTGACTGTTTATGTTCCTTGTTATGTATGATTATTTTCCCTTGGCTTTACGTTGAATGTTAATGAATGATGTTCGGATCTGGTATTTGAAAGAAACACCAACTGATTAACGTGTTAAACCAAACCAAATAGTGCGGAATTGTTAGGATCTCAGCCCTTGGTTTAATCGATTGAACAAATATAGCAGCGGAATAGCTCAGAATTAGACAAATTCAAGCAAGAACATTCGATATAAAGCGATAAAAGAATTTTGTTATAGAGAGAGAAATATCTGACAAAAGGAATATTGCATTAAGATTGTCGGCCTCAAAGGCACGATTACAGGTGAGTCATCTTTCCTTATAAAGGAAAGAATGACGTAGGCTGATGTCACTTGAAAGTGACATGTAACCGTTTTATAACTACTGATGTTTAACAACTACTGAAGATGTCAACAACTGACATCTTCTTACAAATGTTCCTAAGTGTTAAACATCTTATTTACAACTACTGAAAAACATAAAACTACTGATACTACAACAACTGAAGAACAACCTCTTCAGTTGTTTACAAGTACTGAAAAGGAAACAAAACTACTGAAAAGTAAACAAACTACTGAAAGGAAAAGAAAACTACTGATGAAGAAAAACCATCACAACAACTGAAGAAGCCCTCTTCAGCTGTTGTCATCAGCTGTTAGCATCAGCTGATGTCTTCAGTACTTGAACATCAGACTTTGTCTTTCAGCTGTTGATCTTCAGTCTTTGTCTTCAGTACTTGTTGAAGTCTTCAGACTTTAGATCTTCAGCTGTTGTCTCAGTCTTTGTCTTCAGTACTTCAGAAATACTTCAGCAGTTGTATTCTTCAGACTTTGTAGAACAGCTGATCAGGTCTTCTTCAGCTGTTGTGATGTCCTGTGGGACTTAGAGGTTTCTCTGATCAGGCTCATTGGTTCTTTTGGTCCAACAAACTCCCCCTGAACCAATGCAGCCAAAACCTCTAAGTTATTGACGAGTCCCACTTATTTTGGCAGATAGATTGGTCTTTTTATCCTCTTGATCAGATGAGAAGTGACCCTTTTTCAGCACCGGCCTGGGAAGAAGTCTCAGATGATCTGTTTTGCATGATATGGTTGGGAGCTCTGTATTGGGGACTTGGACACTGAGCTGTTACCCCAACCATGAGATCTACTTCCCATGTATCAGCCTATAGGATTCCCTGGTGTAAGCCCTTAAAAACATGATCTGCTCATCCATTGTCAGCACCTCGGGCACACCATCAAACAATCCTTCTCGGCCATACACTTCAGAGATGTACTTGGCCTGTTTTCCATTCTTGAGCTCAACCGTGGTTATTTGTCTGTAAGCAAACTCATCTGGATGAGTCCCTTCTAAGAGCAGGTTGAGCTCATCTTGTTTGAAGTTTTCAAGTCTTTTGTAAACCAATCCCTTCTTTATGATTTTATTCTCCAACATCTTTTGGGGTGGTTGTTTGGCTTCATAAGCTTTCTTGAACTCTTCTACAATTTCCCAAGGGGACACTACAAGAACCACAGTGATGTCTTCGTCGACAACCCTCTTCACTCGGCCCTTGTATTTTGAAGGAATTTCTTTCTTGACAATCCGGTGTGCCACCCTAGGATCAGGCCATATCCTTACTTTTTCCCTTTGGTATTGAAAGGTATTAGCAAGGGTGTAAAATCTTAAGACTTCCTTCTTCATGCTAATCATTGAAGAGGATGTGGCATATGCTTTGTCAATGCTTTTCAGCATTTCCTCATCATGTCTTTGCATCTGTTCCTCTTCAATCTTTATCCTCACAGCATGCATTTGAGAAGCAGGAGTGATGGACATTGGATTAGCCTTAGGCAAAGTGATAACTGCAGAGAGTGGTAGTCTGTCTTCATCCTCCTCTTCTTCTTCATCAGCCCTCAGTACCTTTCTTTTCTTTTGTCTAGGTACATCACTGGCAGTGGGTTTTGGGGGTAAAGGATTTGGTTTTGTGGGTTGGATGGTTGGTTTAGAGGGTAAAGGGGTTGTTTTAGTGGGTTGTGGAGGTAGTGATTTTGAGGATAGAGGCTTTTCAGACTGTTTTAGCATTTTGGCTGTAAGGGAGGCTTTAGTAAATTTTGTCAGTTCTTTTCGGTTCCCAGCCCCAGCTTCATTTAATGCCTCAATCACTAAACCTTCGAGTATGCTTCAGACGAACAAATCTTGGTGGTTATTGCCAAGATGTTGTCCCTGGTCCAGGCCCTTATTTCTATCAGAGATCTTCCCAAGTATTTGGCTACAAATCTATCATTATCTCCAGCCTTTCTCTTTCTAAGGCATCATAACTAGCCCATCTTGAGTTGATCTCCTCTGTCTCCAACCTTCTGATCTCGGAGTCTAGTTTTTGGATGTCAAACCCTGCCTATATAACTGATCAATGATTTTATCCATTGAACGGTTATGGTTGGCATCAGCTTCTTTCACCATATCATTCAGCTCCTTCTCCTTCTCAGACTCTCCTTTCCTCTTTTGATATGTGACATGAAAGTCTTTTTGACTTTCATTCACTGCAGCTCTCTTCTCACTCTCCTTCTCCTTCTCATGATCAAACTCAGTCTCCTCCACACTTATAACAGCCAACTCCTTCTCATTCACCTTCTCTGATTCTTTCTCCTTCTCCCCATCTGTCCTCTTCCTTTTTCCTTTAACTGACTGACTCTCCCCCTTTTGGTTGCATTGGGTGCAAGGGTTTGAGCAGTAGAAAGTGATTTGGTCACCAACTCCTCCACCAGGGGTTGTATTATTGTAGGAAGCCTCTCATCAATGGCTTTGATCACTATATCTGTGATCATGGGAGTGATGAGAGGTAGGGATTTTTGAAGGTTAGCAACTGATTGATCAGGATGGTTCTGTTCCTGAGAATCAGTGCCAAAACAGAGGCTGGTGGCTTGGAAGTATGTATTGGCGCAGTGTTTAGGGGACCTTCAGAAGAAGGTGCCATCTGTGGGTGTATTGTGGTGGCAGATGGACTTTCATCCTGAGACATCTTGGCCAGCAGCTCTTTGAGTCTGCTAACCTCATCCTCTAGGATGGTGTTTTGAGCAACTACATCATAGAAGAAGCTCAGGTCATCATCAGTTGATACTGAATCACCTGACCTCCTAACAGAGTCAGGATGAACATGCCTTGAGTGTAGATCAATTATAGCATGTGCCCCTTGTTCTTGGTTCTGGGGACTTCCAGCCTCAGGACTATGTCCTTCATCAGCTGTTGCCGCTGGTGAGGTCTTAGAGACGTTACCAACTGCATCCTGGTCATTTGCTGAGTCAGGGGCAGTGGCAGCCTCACCAGAAGGTCGCACCTCCCAGAAGGTCTACACCAGGAGATGGAACATGATAACCCCTGTGCTGTGGGTTGACAGAAGCATTGTGATCCTCCCCTCAGGTGTTGAGGTTATCCCAGTAGTGATTGGTGTCTGGGTGGGGGGTGAGGAATGCAACTGCGTCAGCACTTTTGCAACAATTATTATAGGGCTTTGAGGGGCGGTTGCATCAGGAGAGGGTGGGAAGCAGTGTGCACCCGGGACAAGTGGTGCTCTTCAATGGTAATCCCCTCAAGTGAGGAGGATCCCAGCAGTGTGGCTTCCCTTTGAGTGGTTGCATCAGGTTCCTTTTGAGAGGAAACCTGAGCGGCTTCGGTTGGTGGAGTCATAGTCTCTACTGGGGGGTTATTTCCAGTAGAGATAACCTGCTTTGGTGCAGCAGGAGCATCCTCAGGGGACTCAACTCCCTGAGTAGCCTTCTTAGGCTTCTTCTTTGTGGGTTTGGAGGGGACTTTGGATGTGGAAGTGGAGGCTGTGGGTTCCAGCTGCATGGGTTTGCGCAGCTTGGCAGCCTGTTTAAGAGTTTGGTCAGTGTTGTGTCGGGAGTATACCTCCGGCAATACAGCCAAAGCAGGGACTCCCAGACCAACTAGTCCCTCAGCATGAAGCTGATTCTCTATTATGGCCATTATAAACCGAGGATATAGTATCCAACAGTTAGAAAGTGGTTTTGTGGCCATATCCTTGATTTCAAGAAAAATTATTTCAGAAAAGTTTAGTGGTTCTTGTTCAAGGATAGAGAACAGTACCTGTTGCCATCTGGAAGACAGTTGATCCCAAGAAGAAGTCTTGGAGGCAAGGCAAACATTTACCATATGAAATATCAATCGTTCAGCATCTGGAAAATGTTTCTTCAGGATGGTCGAAGCACTAAGATCACCTTGATATCCATGTTGTCCAAATGAAAGATCAATTTGGCGCTTAGGATATCCAACAGGGTAGGCAGCATCATCTAATAGTAATATCTGGCGGATGGTAGCAGTAGAGATGACCACCTTATGAGAGTTGATGGACGAATGGATAGATTCTCCATTAACTGTTGCATTCGTCCAAAACTGATGTAGCAAATCGGCATAAATGATAGGATTTAGGAGGAAGGCCGTTTTGAGTGGTGATTGGACCATAAGATCTATAGCGTTATCGAATTTGGTCCAGAAGGGCGATTTAGTGAGGTACGCGACACAGTTGTGTCGAGGCTTGAGTTGCATGGTCGCCATTAATGAAGGTGAAAGGTTTTCAGAGCTTTTGAAATTTTAGGTCGTGAAAGAATGAAAAACTCTGAAAGAGGGATCAGATATATATAGGGTACGGGTTATGAAACGACTGAAGGTTTTGGTGTTAGTCATCAGTATTTGAAACAGCTGATGACGTGGTATTAACTTTCAGAGGTTTGAAACGACTGATGGTATTGGTGTGGTCAGCAGTTATAAAACAACTGAAGACATGGTGTTTACAATCAGACGTTGAAACAACTGAAGTCTCTGATTTAGGCATCAGTAGTTTTAAAAACTACTGAAGACAAGTTGGACATCAGATGTTGAAACAACTGAGGACTTGGTATTAGTCATCAGTAGTTGTGAATCTACTGAAGACCCTGGTTGTGCCATCAGTTGTTGTAAACAACTGAAGACTTGGTGTTAGTCATCAGTAGTTGTGAAACTACTGAAGACATGGTATTGCTTCAGTTGTTTATGAAGAAACAGCAGTTGTGTGAACTACTGAAGAGAGAGTACTCATCAGTAGTTGTCGTCAATGCATAGCCTTTCAGCTGTTTCATACTGTCCTCAACACTTACTCATCAGCCTTTTTGCTGTTTTCAGTTGTTTCATAGGACATCAGTACTTATCTGTTTCTACTGATTTCAGTAGTTGTAACTACATCAGTAGTTTAGAACAGATAAAGTACAGTACTTAAAGCATTTAGCCTTCAGTAGTTATAAAAACTACTGAGGGTAAAATAACTCATCAGTACTTATATGTGACATGGTTACCAATGATCATCAGTATTACTGAGATTATCAGTAGTTGTCACTTATTCTAGCTGCAGCATACCAAGCCTTAACACCAGGTTGTAGAAAGTTGAACTATCCAAAGGCTTAGTAAAAATGTCTGCAAGCTCATTAGCACTAGGCACAAACATAGGATTAATTAGACCCTTTTCAAAACAATCTCTTATAAAATGATGTCTAATTTCTATATGTTTGGTCCTAGAGTGCTGGACTGGATTTTTGACAATGCAAAGAGCTGAAGCACTATCCATTAATAATGGAGTCTTAGTCTCTAAATGCCATAATCCAAAAGTTGATTATGAAGCCAGAGTACTTGGGATGTACAACTTGCAGCAGCAATGTACTCGGCTTCAGCAGTGGATGTAGCAACAGATGTTTGTTTCTTACTCTGCCAAGAAATCAAACAGTTGCCTAGGAATTGACATCCACCAGAAGTTGATTTCCTGGTCAACTTACACCCTGCATAGTCACTATCAGAGAAAGCAACTAATTTGCAAGAATGTCCAGTGGAATACCATAAGCCTAGAGATTGTGTACCTTGCAGATATCTAAAGATCCTCTTGACTGCAATCAGATGAGACTCCTTAGGTGCAGCCTGAAATCTAGCACAAACACATGTAGCAACATAATATCTGGTCTAGAAGCTGTTAAATACATCAAGGAACCAATCATACATCTGTAAAGAGTTTTATCAACATCTTTACCTTTCTGATCAACATCCAATTGTGTGGTGTTGCACATGGGAGTAGAACAGGGTTTACAGTTTTGTAAATCAAACTTATTCAAAAGATCTTTTGTGTATTTAGACTGATGAATGAAAATTCCATCAGCTTTTTGTTTGATTTCCAAACCTAGAAAGAACTGTAATTCTCCCATTGCACTCATTTCAAACTTCTGTTGCATTAAGTTTTGGAATTCCTCACACAATTGGGGATCAGAGGATGCAAATATAATATCATCAACATAATTTGAACAAGTAGCTTATGCTGATCCACCTTCTTAATAAATAAAGTTTTATCTATGGAGCCTCTAATGAAATTATTCTGTAGAAGAAAGTTTGATAAGGTCTCATACCAGGCTCTAGGTGCTTGTTTCAACCCATAAAGAGCTTTATCAAGCTTATATACCCATTCTGGGTGCTTATTATCCTCAAAGCCTGGTGGTTGACACACATAAACTTCTTCTTTTGTTACCATATAGAAAAGCACTTTTGACATCCATTTGAAAAACTTTAAGATTGTGGAGTGCAGCATAGGCTAAAAACAATCTAATTGCCTCCAGTCTGGCTACAGGGGCAAAGGTTTCATCATAATCAATACCTTCTTCTTGTGCAAACCCCTGCACAACCAGTCTGGTCTTGTTCTTAACAATTAGCCCATTTTCATCAGTTTTATTCCTAAACACCCATTTAGTCCTATTGCACACTTACCTGGGGTAGAGGAACAAGCTCCCACACTTGCTGTTTGTTGAACTGAAGAAGCTCAAGCTGCATGGCTTCAACCCATCCATTGTCTCTCAAAGCTACATGATAGTTCTTTGGCTCTAGCTGACTGATGAAGAGAGCATAGAAGCAGAAATTGGACAACTGGCTTCTGGTTGAAACACCAGCATTGATATCACCAAGGATTTGAGACATTGGGTGATTTTTCAGCTCTTGGTAAACAATCAAATCTGTGCAAGTGTTTGTAGACCTTCAGCAGCAGCAGATGTTGATGCAGATTCTTGAAACCATGAAGATGGTGGCAACTCAAATGAAGTTGAGGATGCAGAAATCTCATCAGCATTTGTTGTGGATGGTGCTGCTGAGCTACAGGAGCATCAGGTTTACAAGACTCAGGCAGTTGGTCATAAACCTGAAGAGGTGATTACTACTATCATCATCATCTTCAGCAGTACACCCAGGTGGTGAACTGTTGACAGGAGCAACAGCAGGAGATTGATAAGGAACATATTGCAGTATGTCCAAATCAAAGAGCTCCACAGGGCTTTGTGGAATCTTGTCCTTTGGAGATTCATTGAACTTGACATGTAAAGTCTCTTCAACCATTTTTGTTATGCAGTTGACGACTCTGTATGCCTTGCAAGTTGATGAATAACCGACAAAGTACCCTGCATCCACCTTAGGATCAAATTTCTGGAGCTGATCCTTTGTGTTGAGAATGAAACAGGGACACCCAAATGCTCTAAAAATGAAATGAGAGGGGCCAAATGATGCAGAACTTCATATGGAGTCTTCATCAACCTCTGATTTATTAGCACTCTATTCTGCACATAGCATGCTGTGTTGACAGCTTCAGCCCAAAAGGTCAATGGCAGTCCAAATCAGCCAACATAGACCTTGCAGCTTCAATGAGGGTCCTGTTCTTTCTCTCCACAACTCCATTCTGTTCAGGAGTTCTTGGAATACTAAACTGCCTCTTTATTCCCTTGGAAAGGTAGAACTCATCAAGTGTATTGTTCCTGAATTCTGTTCCATTGTCACTTCTAATACACTTGACTGAGAGGGAATACTGCTTCTCTCAGCATACAACACAAGTTTATGATCTTCTGTGCAGCTTCATCCTTGAATGTAGAAAGAAAGTCCATACAAATCTGGAGTAATCATCCACAATTACCAGACAGTATTTCTTCTTTGCCATGCTCATCACTCTCACAGGACCAAAGAGATCCATGTGAAGAAGTTGTAAGCAGGCAGTGGACTTTGGTTCTTCAATAGGTGGAATGAAACCTTGTGTTGTTTTCCTTTCAAACAGCAGTGCAGTTGTTTTCACACTTGAACTCCTTCATAGGCATTCCCCTTACTAAACTATGGTGTATCAGCTGATTCATGTTCTTGAAGTTAACATGTCCCAGCCTTCTATGCCATAGATTAGATTCTTGAGGAGAGGCCTTGGAAAATAGGCAAGGATGGCCTTTGAGATCTATTTTCTTGGAAAGATCTAAGGCATACACTCTTCCTGTCCTGTTGGCCTTCAGGAGAGTGTGAGCATCCAATACCTTGTCAATCAAACTCAGAACTTTGGATGACAGAATCCTGCAGTTCTGGCTTGTGAAAAGGCAACATGGCCTTTGTCACACATTTGACTGACACTCAAGAGGTTATACTTGAGATTTTCCACATGGTTGACATCATCAAACCTTATTTCCCCATTGGAAACAAAGCCCTTCCCGTGATGTAACCTCTTGCATCATTGCCAAAGGAAACAAAACCCTTCCTTCCTGGAGAGTAGTCATTAAGAAGTGAGTTGTTCCCAGTCATATGCATAGATCCCCCACTGTCTACATACCAGATGCTACTTTGGCATGTTGAAGAAACCTGCATTAATAAACAATCAGTTAGTTTTGGAGACCCAAACCTTTTTGGTTTTGGGCCTGGTCTTATCAATAGATGGTAAACTAACAAGTTTATTGGGCACAATAGCTTGAGGTGAAGGAGATGGTGTAGAAGAGGAATCCTTTGGCTTGGATCTCCTTTTCTGGGGTTTCAACACAGGGCCATCAAGTTGGTTACTCTTCCTAACAGATGTTGAACCATCATTACCAGCTGTGTCTGATTCTGGAAAGAGCTTTCAGCTCTCCAGACACATTGGTATTGGTGTTTGATGATGAGTTCTTGTGTTGCACCATCTTCTTTTGAGCAACCTCAGCTATTGCCTGTTGCACTCCTTCCCTTTTAGATTTCTTTTTGGACATAGGAGTAACAGATTTGATGCTGCTGGTACAAACTTGGACTCAAACTCAGTTTTCATTTTAGCCAAGTTTTCTTTAATTTTCTCCTTTTGTTTGAGTTTGGATCCCTTTTTGTACCAACAATCATCTGTGAGATGATTGAATAGACCACATATTTCACATGGTTTCTTCTTCTTCATCTCTGTTGATCATCAACTGAAGAAGAAACTACTGAAGACTTGCTCTTCAGCAGTTTAGAAGCAGTTTTTGCCTTCTTGTCAACTCCCTTAGTAGGCTTCAAATCCTTCCTACTGACAGTTTTCTTCTCTTTAGTGCTGTCAGTTATTGGATTTGAACTCCAGATGTTATCCCCTGCTCTCCAGTACCCTCGGTACTTCTAGGGATAACACTTGGTTTGATCAACTCATAATCATGTGAGTGTCACATTGAACCATCAATATCAGCTGATAGGTTCACAGAGGGATTACTACTGACTTCAACTACTGATGGTGCTTTATCAAGTAGTGAATCACATGATGAGGTGGATTGGTCATTACTTTCTCCATCAATTCTACTCCTGCTCTTGAAGCAAAATCTGTAGGAGGAGCAGTGTGATTATAACCAATTCCAAACTTCACATTGGAAGCTGTTTGCTTACTAAGAAGCATTTCAAAGCCCTTGCAAGATTGTACCCATCGATCACACTCTCCTTGGGTGACAGCAAGAGTATCTTTGAGGTCTTTGTACTTCTCTAAGAGTACATCCTCCCTAGCCTTATCATCAGAGATTTGGCATTTTAATTTATAAATCTCATCAGTTTTCTCTTTCAGCACAGACTCAAACTCAGCTTTATTTTTGGAAATTATTGTTCTAGCTCTACATTTTTATTGATTAAAGCCACATTTGCTTCTCTAATAGAGGCAAATGCTGCTATGCAAGTTTCAGAAGATAATTTGGCCTTAGCCTCAGAGGATACCTGTGATACCTGTGTTGAAGAGGTACTTGAGATGATCCATCAGAGGATTCCAAAGCCATGAGAGCTAGATTTCCAAAGGATGCTCACCACCATGTTGACCAGCACCTGAGAACAGTTGTTCATTACCAGACACATCATCTGGTAAGCTGCTCCAGTCACAACTCCTGGTGTGAAGAAGCTGTGTTGTTGAAGTTGATTAGGTTGATGAGATTGGGATGGTTGAGACTCAGGGAGTGCATGTGTTGCTGAGCAGTGGGGGCTTGAACCTGGCCTGGTTGTGGCATGTAATAGCAGGGATGGATATGGCATTGGCCCCTGTGGAACAAAATATGCAGGAGATTGTGGTTGATGATGATAACCAGAATTGACAGGTTGTTGCCCTCTGTTTTGTTGACTATTGCCAGGGAAAGTCACAAAAGGTGCAGGAGAGTTAGATCCAGATGATCTACATTCTCTTGCAAAGTGTCCAAGCATGTGGCATTTATGGCACTTCAACTTACTCTTGTCAAAACCAACTTTGGTTTTGCTAGAGAGTCCTGGGAATTTCCTTCCAGTTCTTTTGTAGAACTTCTGAGATCTGATATTTATCAAGGCCATTTGGCTCAAAATATCCATCTCTTCTAAGTCATCATCAGCAATCCCCTTGAGATCATCCATGATGAAACATAGATTGTCACACTATTACTACCAGCAGAATAACTATCAACACTCACAAAGGCAGGCTCAGAAGTGTTTGTAGAGAATCAATATGCTCATCATACTGGCTTTCAGATGACGCATATTCTGACTCTTGATGTCCAATCAGGGCAGTGTTCCCTTGGACAAAATCCTCAGTAAGCTTGCCAGATGAAGCCAATTTCCTTTTCTGCTCTATCTCTCTCTCGAATGTAAGCAGTTTCCCATGAAGTTGGGTGAGAGATAGGCGATCAACATCAGCATTTGAGCGTAGAACAATGGTATATGTGTTCCATCTCTCAAGCAGTGATCTTAGGAATCTATGTTCATCTGACTCCTGGTATATTCATGTTTAACCATTTTCAATTCAGAGATTAAACATGAAAACCGCTCAAATTGTTGAGTCAGAGTCTCACCCTTTCTATGAGAAAGTCTCATATTGTTGGGCGAGGATTTCCCTGTTGTTTGCTAAAACCTCATCAGTACCACCAAATTGTTCTTTGATGGCTTTCCAGAGGTCATGAGCAGACTCACAATGCAGAAGCCCATGTAAATCTCATTAGGAATAGCCATAGCCAAAATGCCATGGGCTTTTGCATTGATTTCAAACAACTTTTGTCCTCATCGGAGTATTGCTCCTTCTTCTTTGGAACCAACTGGTTTGTTTCCGGATCTTTCACCATTGGCTTATGTGGTCCATGTACCACAGATGTCCAACAACCTGAGCTATTGACAGACAGGTGATGGAGCAATCTTCTCTGCCAAATGTTATACTCATTCCTCACCAGATCGGAGGCTTGGTAGAGGATCCAGTATTGAAAGGATCATTCGAAAAGTAGTCATTGTGGAAATTCAGACAGATTCAAGTAAAATCACAATAAATTTAGCTCAGAACCACACAAAACCTCAAATAAAACAGCCAGAAGCGATACACTCTCAATCTCTATAACAGATCCTTGCGAATTTGCTAATTCGATCAACTTAGAGCGATTGAACAGTTTCAATCAATTGTTAGATCGATCAATGATTAACCTGCTCTGATACCATTTGTTAGATCTCAGCCCTTGGTTTAATCGATGAACAAATATAGCAGCGGAATAGCTCAGAATTAGACAAATTCAAGCAAGAACATTCGATATAAACGACAAAAGAATTTTTTTATAGAGAGAGAATATCTGACAAAAGGAATATTGCATTAAGATTGTCGACCTCAAAGGCACGATTACAGGTGAGTCATCTTTCCTTATAAAGAAAGAATGACGTAGGCTGATGTCACTTGAAGTGACATGTAACCGTTTTATAACTACTGATGTTTAACAACTACTGAAGATGTCAACAACTGACATCTTCTTACAAATGTTCCTAAGTGTTAACATCTTATTTACAACTACTGAAAAACATAAAACTACTGATACTACAACAACTGAAGAACAACCTCTTCAGTTGTTTACAAGTACTGAAAAGGAACAAAACTACTGCAAAGTAAACAACTACTGAAAGGAAAAGAAACTACTGATGAAGAAAAACCATCACAACAACTGAAGAAGCCCTCTTCAGCTGTTGTCATCAGCTGTTAGCATCAGCTGATGTCTTCAGTACTTGAACATCAGACTTTGTCTTTCAGCTGTTGATCTTCAGTCTTTGTCTTCAGTACTTGTTGAAGTCTTCAGACTTTAGATCTTCAGCTGTTGTCTCAGTCTTTGTCTTCAGTACTTCGAAATACTTCAGCAGTTGTATTCTTCAGACTTTGTAGAACAGCTGATCAGGTCTTCTTCAGCTGTTGTGATGTCCTGTGGGACTTAGAGGTTTCTCTGATCAGGCTCATTGGTTCTTTTGGTCCAACAGGAATCCTATTTGATTGGCGATCCAATCACTGAGAACGCACGTAGAAACAATAACATATTGAATCTAACGTCAAGAATCGATTAAGAATCGATCTACCGCGTTCTATGAACTTGGAGTACGAACTTAGAGGCTTTTGGACGGCTAGGGTACGTCTGGAGTTGAAGTAGATTCAATGCTTATGTTTTCCACAATTAGGTGTATTTACCGGCTACGGTTGCTCATTCGGGCGACTGAACCATTAGCATGGTTCATTCGTGCGATTGAGCCATGCGGTTGATCTATTCGCACTACTGAGTGTTCAGTCGTGCGACTGAGCCAAACGCATGAAGTTGTTCAGACGTATGAACTATTTAGGTGCATGGACACTCATTCGCATGGCCATTCGGACGCATGACCACTGTTAGGGCGCATGGTCCAGTTGGAGACATGAGAAACTTCACTTAACCAGTTTTGAATGTATTCCTTATTATAACATTATGTATACCAATTCAAACAATCACAAACCTACATAATCTAGTAAAGATGCATTAACAACTCATTAATGAAATATTAAACATTATAAACACAACCAACACTTGTATTTCATTAAGTACCCAAATATTATATTTACATAAGCGTAAGACAATACAATGATATTACATTAAGATCAGAAAGTAGGGACACATATATCAACAAACTCCCCCTTGGACCTAGATTGATCTATTGTCTTACCTTCTTCATAACCTCATCGTACTTCTTGTACTTCTCCTCTCTTGTGACTCCTGTGTGTATCTCAAACACAAAGTAGAGTCGTATCACATTTTGGAACTGGAGGGCTTGTACAATATCTTGGGTGTCATAGAATAGTGGCCACTTGTATAATGTGTATACATCATCAGTAGACAAGTTTGTAAGCCACATTGGGTCAAATACCCTGATAGTATCCATTTTGCCTTCTTTGTTCAGAACTATGACCACCTCTCCTGTTCTCCAATCATAGTACCACCATTTAAAGTGTGGAGTGAAGTCCTGCGACATTTCCCTGAGAGGGATTCTTGACATTGTTCTTGGGGACTCCACTTCAGCATTATCTTAGGCTTTCCAGTTATGGGATCAACTTCACAGCATCTGATATACCTCATAGGTTATTGAGGTTTGAAATTGACCCACCTGGTAGGGTACTCTATCTTCAGGGCAGCCTCAAACCAGCCTGACATCTTCCTCGGGTCAGCATATATAACTTCAGTTTAGCTAGCTGGTTGAGCTCAAAACTAGGTAGAGATTTTAGATCATGCGGGAATCTAAAGTACTCGATACCCATCTCTCGCTTTATCCCGTATACATTAAGATCATCAAAATGAGCCCATGCGATAATCTTGCCTGACACACTTTTGATGTTTCTTTACTCCATAGAGCTTGGTGTATACATTTGGTTTAGTAGCAGAGCGTTGTGCTCGGATCTCCTCAAAACATGCAGCCCATTCAGCCTTTCTGGTATCAACATCAGTGTTTGAGGCTTGGGCTTGTTCTTCAACCCTCTCAGTCTCTTGCTCCATCTGATCCAATATATCAAACGTATCACTGACTAGGGAATCACCCAAATTGGGGACCACATTTCCCTCTTTGTCAACATACTCTGGAGCATCTTTCACGATCTCATCAGGATTGAGTCGGAACATTTCAACCAGTTGCTCGTTGGTGAGATCATGAATTATCTCTCCTCTTCAGGAGTGTAATTCACCGATCTCCTGAAATCCCCTGCAGATCAAGAATCATTGTGAGTTGAGTCTTGATCTGTTGGAGGGAAGCAACATCATATTCATCTCCTTGAAAATTTGTATCTGCTTGATTTAAAACATGTAACACATCAACCATTAGTCACAATCAAGCAGTAAACATCAATAATAAATATAAACATTAATTACATTAATTTGATACAATATTCAATTACACATGATTCAAATAACATAAATAATTATGCATTACTCTTGTCTTGAATAGCTGGTGTGTAAGTAGGATCAACAGAAGATGATGGGGCTCCTTGGTCTTGATATTTCTTTGTGCGCCTCTCTTGACCTTGAGCTGATGTAGATGCAACTGCATCTCCTTCTTCATCATCATCATCACCGACATCATCACCTACATCAGTGTCATCCCCTTGATCATCACCATCATCATCATCATCATCATCATTATCATCATCATCACCATCATCTCCATCTCCTTCTCTGATCTTTAGAGGCTCTTCTTTGGACCCTTTGAGCTTTAACTGCAGAGATTTGTTTGCAGCCTCCAGCTCCTCAATCCTTTTGGCGTGTTGCTCCTGGAGCTGAGACATTTGATGCCCCTGCTCATTGATCAACTGAGCCTGATGAGAGAGCTGATGAGATTGGACAGTGATCAAGTCTACCAGCTGTCTGATCTGATTTGTCTTCTCTTCATCTGCAGCTAACAGTCTCAGCACCATACGATTTAATGCTGAGAGCTGTTCCTCTACCCCACTGGGAGGCAGAGGCGATCCTGATGGATATGGAGAGAATGAAGATGGTGCTGCAGGATGGCTAGTGGTGGTGGTGACTGTGGTGAAGATTGGAGGTGGTATAGTTGATGGTGGTGGTGGTGTAGGTGTGTATGATGTGGTGGTTGATGGAGGGTGGTATGGTATTTGGGGGAATGGTAGTAGGGATGGCGGCTGAGGTGATAGGTATGGTGGTGGTTGTGGTGGTGGCTGTGTGGGTGGCTATGGTGGTGACTGTGTTGGTGGCTGTGGTGGCGATGAAGGTGATTGTGCGCTTCTTCTTTTTTCAAGCCGTGGGCTGAGCCATCCTATTCTTCCTCGATCCAGTCGAGGAGGATGCTCCCCCTAGAACACGTCCTGGCAGATCAGGAGTATATGTAGGATCAGCAGTAGTCTCTACCAATCTGCCTGGGCATTCACCAACCGCCCGGAGCCCTCGTTCTATGGGAACGACTTTACTTCCCACAGTCCGAGTCAGAGGCTCCTCATCTAACTCCTCCTCTCCTCACCAGTATGAAACCCTGGTGGAATCCAACAGTCTCAGCAATATCTCCGATGGGGGCAGATGCTGAAGATACAATATCAGCAGTGGGCCTCGTTGATTGAGTGGGCCCTACATCTCCAGCATTCCTGCTATCATCATTGTCGGAGTCATGATCTTGTAGCTGCAGCTGCTCTACCTCCGAGTCACTGTCAACATGATGCCATTAACGTCTAGCTGGCGCCACGTAATCCTCCCGGGCCAGATGCCCAAATAGTCTCCTCACAGGGGGCTTAACCTGCTTTCCCCTGTAGTCCTTCATCCTCCCCAAGGTGGTGTCGTCCATCACCTCGAGTACAACTACATCCTCTGTCTCCTTCGGCAAGGAAGGGAGCTTCTGGTCAATAATCATCTGTATAAAATGAGGGTACATGCAGAAGCCCTCCTTTCCTTTCCCTTTAATGTTCTCCACCAAGTAGGTGAAGATCGTCCTTGAGAAACTGAATGGGTGGTTCAGCACCAACGCAGCAATGCATTCTGAATCTGATCAGAGAACTCATCAAAGCCTCCTTTCCGTTCCTGACACTATACACTTTAGCAGAACGTGTGCAAGGTACTTGAACTGGGGGCACATGTTTCTCTTGTTGAGCACCCCTGCATTGATGTCCCCAGCGTACTTGGTGCGCAGGAAACATCCTCGACAGTAAGGGGATGTAGTCTAGTAGGGCAGTCTGTGTCGTCCCCAAACTGCAACATCATCCTGAGATCATCCTCTGTGATCTTAATGGCCTCTCCAAATATAGAACTACGGATACAATGAGGCTCTGAGGATCTATCAACTACAGCGCCTTCCCAGAAGGCTTGCTGAATAGAACGATACGGTGTACATTGAGTAGAGATGGCGTGAAAGATCCTCGATCTCTTGAGAAATGTGATGATGCTAGAAAAGTCAGGAGCATGTCTGGATGACTGATTCAGATGAGCACAAATATTATGCTTAGTGCTCATGGTCCACCGACTTGCCATGTGTTACACAATGAAAATAAACGTTAGTATCCATTGATTAATAATATCTTGAATCACTTGGACTTGAAAATATTCTTTTTTTATCTGTCGTGCGAATGAGACTGTGCGACTGAGATCTAGTCGTGCGAATGAGTAGTGCGACTTAGATCCAGTTGTGCGTATTACCTCATACGTACGACTCGTCATGCGACTGAGCTTATACGTATGTAAACTCATTCCTGTATATCAGTCGTGCGGCTGAACTCACACGCCTGATTCAGTCATGCGGATTAGCCGTTTGCACTACTCAGTCATGCGACTGAAGTTCATCAACCTGTCCAGTCGCATGACAGACTGCTGTTCAATTCAAATTCAAGTTTTGACCAATTCTTAGCATTTGACTTCATGTTCTGGTTCATTTGACTCGCAATCATTATACTTAACCCCTGATAACATTGATTTCACTTGTTGGCTTATTTTAATTTGGTAACTTAGTCCAACAGGTCTTGTTTCTTGTTTTGGGTCGAACGTATCGATTTAGGAGTCAAATTGAATGAAACATTGTTGGATTGAATCGCATTATATACCTGTAACGTTAGTACAAATCATCAGTTCACAACAATCTGAGATATAGTAAGATCGAATGAAAATTTGGCAGAGTAACTTTAGTCGTGGGAACTAGGGCTAATTTGGGAGTGATGGGTCTCTACGACCGACTCCCCCTTTATTTATAATGAATGTGAATTCAATCATACGACTGAACTCATACGCTCATTTCATTCAGGCGAATGGACCTAAATCGTGCGACTGGATCAGTCGCTCACCTTCAGTCGTCCGACTAGAGTTCAGTCGTGTGACTTGTTCATTCTCCCACTCTCAATCGGCCGAATGGCTCAAATGTATAAGTCATTCAGTTTAATGGTCCATACTCATGTCCATTTGACTATTTAATGCATGAGTATGGTCCATTCGCATGATTGGTCCATACTCAGGGTTCAGTCGTGCGAATGGGTCATACCTTTTAAATATTTCTGACTTTATGACCATTTAACTTTTAGACCCATTTAAACTGTTCATTTAACATTATGAACACTTGATCATCTCAGACATGATCATTTTAACTTAAAACCTTTTGATCTCCTCAGACGTGAACCTTTTAAAGACATTTTGTCACCTCCAATGTGACCTTATTTTTAGATGAAAGTACATGTGGTCACCTCGGACGTGACCTTTTAGATGAGAAGGTCCCTTGTCAACTTCCATGACAAAGTCCGATACTACACAAAACTAAAATAGACTAACGTTGTACCTACATAACAGAATTAACACTGAAAATTATACTAAGACATGTTTTTGTGTTTTGTGAGGGTTACTTCCTAAGATGTACTCTAAGGAATAATTTTTCTCAGAGGGCGGCTTCAGTTTTTAAAACCATACATGGACCAATTCAAGCTGGAATCATACAGGATATTCAAATCATTTAGGACAAGTTAGCTAAAACCTTTGATGCTCTTTCCTTGTTTTTCATCTAGAGTCATTTAGAAAATTTAGGAAATCATACTAGTACTATTAGGTCCCCAAACTGATTTGAACTTTCAAGAATTGTAGCCACAGTGATTGTCACTCTATTATCCTCTTAAATCCATACACAGACTTTCAACACAGTTGGGTGATCGTCTTAAGGTTTGTTTATTGAACAAGCATTTGTGGATCCACACTTATATGTAATCAACATTCCTTAGGAGATTTTTGAGCGGTCTTAGGGTAGAATTCAAGAAGAGACTATTCTTAGAATTTTCAAAGAGAAGCCAATCCTCAGGTCAGTGCCATCGCACAGTAGAGAGGTGGCAAAAAACAATGAGTTCTAGAATATATAGGTTATGCTTATCCTCAGGTCTGTGCCACCGCACAGCAGAGAGGCACATAATCTATCTTCTTGTTTGAGCAATTTTTCTTCTTTTTGCACAGATCTCACCAACACCATAGTTTATCAGTTTGATTGTATTTGCAATTTTCATGTGCTTTTGCTCATGCTTTGGTCATACGCACACTTTTGTGGCATTTATTTTGCTCGTCACCCCTTATTGGAATCTTGTTGGTTGTGTTAACCAGGGTTAAGGCGTTACCCACAGCTAGTCAAACATTTTAGGTTAATCTTGAGATCACCAAAAGGTCTAGTCATCTATTGTGTTCAATCTACCGACATATCAACTGTGGTCTAGCAACCTCTAGGTCTACTTTCTTTGTGTTACCTTAGTAGTAGCTAGCTTCTCTATCATATTTCCTTTTATATTGCTCAGACTACACAGACTTATACTTGAACTTTGCATCTTTTTCAATTTTGAATTTTAAAGTCACAATGGTTTGTACGTGTGTACTATCATATTCCAAACATTGAATTGGTATCACACCTATTACTTATTTATTTTCAGATTGCCTCTCCTTTTTCCCTCGTTTTATTTCTTAGACCTATTCTCCCCCCTAAAATTCTAAAACCACTATGTATTTGTGTTTTAGGATTTTAATGGGCAAGAAATAACCTAATTGTAATTAACGAAATAACATTAAACAAAAACAAGAGAATAAACTAAAAGAATTAAAAATTTAGAAATTTAAAGAACTAGATACGGCGCATCGGACTATACATGGTCATCTTCAGGAGTGACCTCACTTTTCTTTTTAACGCCATTTACCTCTAACAGATATAGAAAACGTGGTTTGTCAAAAGCCTTTGTATAGAGGTCAGCGCGTTGAAAATCAGTGTTTATTTTTATCACATCATCGATTAAATTCTTTTCAAAACAATCATGTATGAAGTGATATTTGATTCCGATGTGTTTGGTCTTACAATGTTGGACTGGGTTTTTAGTGACTGCAACGCAACAGAGTTATCAACTAAGATAAGAGTGGAAGTGAAATGCAAACCGTAATCCCGCATTTGCTGTTGAATCCATATGATTTGGGAACAACAGCTTGTAGTAGCAATGTATTCGGCTTCACAGGTTGACAGAGCAACCGAGGTGTGCTTCTTACACTACCAGTTTACTAATCTTCTCCCAAAGAACTGACACCCTACTGATGTAGACTTGTAGTTCATCTTGCAGCTGCCGTAATCCAAGTCACTGCCACGTAATCAAGAGACAAGGCTCTCATACCACTTGTTGGGATCTGGTATTTGAACGAAACACCAACTGATTAACGTGTTAAACAAAACCAAATAGTGCAGAATACTATTTGATAAGCGATCCAATCAGTGAGAACGCACGTAGAAACAATAACATATTGAATCTAACGTCAAGAATTGACTAAGAATCGATCTACCGCGTTCTATGAACTTGGAGTACGAACTTAGAGGCTTCTGGACGGCTAGGGTACGTCTGCAGTGGAAGTAGATTTAATACTTACGTTTTTCCATAACTTAGGTGGTATTTATAGGTTAGGGTTGCTCATTCGGGCGACTAAACCATTAGCATGATTCATTTGTGCGATTGAGCCATGCGGTTGATCCATTCGCACTACTGAGTGTTTAGTCGTACGATTGAGTCAGACGCATGAAGTTGTTCAGGCGTATGAACTATTTAGGCGCATGGACACTCATCACATGGCCATTCGGACGCATGACCACTGTTGGGGCGCATGGTCCAGTCGGACGCATGAGAAACTTCACTTAACCAAGTTTGAATGTATTCCTTATTATAACATTATGTATAACAATTCAAACAATCCAAACCTACATAATCTAGTAAATATGCATTAAACAACTCATTAATGAAATATTAAACATTATAAACACAACCAAACACTTGTATTTCATTAAGTACCCAAATGTTACATTTACTTAAGCGTAAGACAATACAAAGATATTACATTAAAATCAGAAACTAGGGACACATGTATCAACAAATGATATGAAAGTATTATGTAACATAAGTGGAAGATAATTGAAAAGAGGAACATGATGAATGCATGTATTAATGAACGAATGAAAGTATGAAAGGCTTTCAAGCAAACGTATGGAGGTTCACACCCAACGAAGGGTGTTAGCTCAACCGTGTGCGGGTTAGCTACCCCAGAAGGAGGCACACTAGGGCTTGATCTGTGTGATTAAGCATATGTATAAAGGTTCACACCCAATGAAGGTGTTATCTTAACTGTTTGCAGGTTAGTTACCCCAGAAGGATGCACACTGGGGCCCAATCCTTGTGATTGACCATATGTATGGGACCCTTGCCACTCACCCTTGGTAACTGGAGTCAGCTTCATGAACAATGTTCGGGGTCTATGAAAGACCTCAGGCCCAGTACCGGCTTCATGCATACGGCGGGGTGGAGCACATGGCATTGGTCTGAATGAAAGTAAAGATGTAATGATGAATGTACGAAATGAACGAACGAATGATGAAGATAATAATGATATTATCTATGTGTATGTATGATGTGTGATCACATGCAAAAGTAATGGACGGTTTAATGAAAGCAAAAGTATGTATTATTGTAAAAGTAGAACACACTCAGCTTTGACTTTTTATGCATTTTCCAGTTGGTAGGTGAGCATTGCTGAGGATGGCACGGAGCAGCTACTCAGCTCTTTTGGATGACATTCTGTTGTTTAATGTTTTTGCATTATAATGCGAATGAATGATGTTTTGAAATGAATACTTGTATTAACTTGCAAAAGCATTTGTAATGATATGAAAAGTTATTTTTATGTTTCCGCTGCAATGTTTTATGAATGATTAAATGTAAGGTATATGTTTTATGTACAATGATTTACCAGCTGTAAGCGTCCCGGGAGCGGGGCCTTACACAAGGACCCAGCCACGTTTAATGAAAAGGATCCAAGATTGACTGATAGGGATTAGAAAGCATTGGAAGATTAACCCTATGCCTCGCACCAGACATCTACAACCGCTTTGCTGAACATAAGAATGTCAAATCTCTTTATGATGCCCTTGTGAATTTTACGATGGAAATGATGAGTTAGTTAAAGAAATTGGTATTCAGGCTGAGAAGGAGTTCAATTCATTTGGGAGTTTTAAGAATGAGATTCTTACTTTGACTAACCATTTTCTGACTGTCTCTAACAATTTAAAGAAATATGATGAAAAACTCTCAAATAGTGAACAAGCGAATAGGTTGTTGGATTCACATCCACTGCAAAGGAGCCTACAAGTGAGGATGTTGAAGCAAGAAAGAGGTTTTACTGAATACAAGCTTATGGATATCATCAACAAGCTTAAATAATTTGAACTATACATGAAGAAAAGGGAGTTTAATTACTTCCACTGCAAGCTCTCCAGTTCAAGCAATAAGACAATGAGGAGTGAATACAAATATCTCTTATGATCAACTTGGTGGTGGTATTAACTCTGCCAGAGATCAAGCCAACTCAAAACTTACTTCTAGAACGTCAATCCCATCTAAAACAATAACACTGTATGGCATGTTTGTGCAAAGTTATGAGGCATTGGTGGCTGGATAACTAAAAGGAAAGGGATGCCTATGGAAGACATGTATCAGGTGGATCTGGATGATTTGGAAGAAACTGATATATATTGGCAAATGGTGATGTTGACTCTCAAAGCTATAAGGTTTATGGAAAAAAAGGGAAGGAAGAATTTTGGAGGTCAAAACTCCAATTCCAAATTAGGCTTTGATAAATTCAAACTGAGATGTTTTAATTGCAATCAGTTAGGACATTTTAAAAAGAATGTCCATTGCCAATTGTCACAGATGCAAGCAATTTTGGAATTCCAAGTTTAGCTTTGAGTGGAGATAAGGAAGAAAGTAAACAAAAGAAAGAGACAGCTTTGATTTCAACTTTTTAACTGGAGTGTAGAAGCAGAAGAAACTAAAAAAGAAATCAATCAAGCAATTGTTGCAGAGGTTGTAGTAGAGGAGGAGAATGTGGAAGAGTTTGACCTGTTCAAGGAATTTAGAAGTGAAACTGAAGTCTCTCAAGGTGTTAACAATGATAGAGAGGAGTGTGTTGAGGAGGTTGAAACTGGTTATTTGATGGTTGATCATTTAAAAGAAGGTGATGGTGAGAAGGTGAAGTTAGCCAGGAGCCATACAAAAGAGAAAAGCAAAGAGAAGAATGATGCTACAATAACTATTAAGGAAAAAAATAAGTATACTCTAGTGTGTCAATGTGAAAAGGCTCTAGCAATAGAGAAAGTGGTGATGGGCCTTCCGTATGAGGTAATACAAGACATGTGTTCTTCAGCTTGCAAGATAAGGTTATTTGGTGTATATAAAGAGAATCGTTTGATACTTGATAACGAAAAGGACTTAAAACGAATTAATGACGAGCTTATAATAAACAAGTCAAAATATTTTGTTGAATTAAATGAAGTGTAGGGTTCTGTATAAGGCTGATGCATCCAAAAACATTCAGTTACATCCAAAATTCTATTATGCATGCATGCATAGAAGTGCTCTGACGAATGCTTTGGAAGTTTCACACTCTGTCTTAGAAAATATTCTAAGTGTGAAAGAAATGACATTTTTAATACTTTACACATTTCATAAAGAAATGCATATCTTCTTCTCCCAGTTTATTTTGTATCTCTCTTAAATGCCTTGTGTTTATGTAGTGGATATAGGATTCATCTAACAATCTTACCTCATATCCACTAAACAATCTTATTTCAGCACCTTCTTTTCCTCCCATCTTCTTTCAATCACCAACTCATATGTCTTTTTATCATAATAGACATTTGATATTGGTTTCGAGGAATGAGTTCCAGCTACCATCTTTTTTTCAAGGATTCAATAGTTTCACCTAAGCTCTGGGAACACCATTTCTTAGATGGTTTAGTTCTCTTCTTTTCCAAGGGGTTAACAAAGGATCTATCTTTTCTCATGCAGATAGCCTTAAGAGATTTGAAGTTGTCTGTTCTTTTAAACATCCTTGAATATCTTCAAACTCATAACCCCTAAACATAACATTTTGATTGATCAGTTCCAAATTGGCTAGTTCTTTCAGATCATAGATTTCCAGGGAGTTCACCAGAGCATAGTACTCTGTGAGGAATTGAACTAAACCTGAAATCCTTTTGATCATAAATGTATTCCAGTCATTATCATACTTCCAGACAATTATTTTCTAATCAGTCTTGTCTTTTGGAGTAGAAACACCTGTAATCATCTCAGCAGTGGTGAGCCCTTCTTAAAGCTTCAATGAGAGGGCTCAGCAAACCACCTTGGATTCTTGTGCAGAACTGGTGCCAAAGAGTCATGGTCTCTTTGGGTGAGCTGAATGTCTTGTGCAGACATTCTTGTTCTAGGCTTCTTGCTAATAATCTCCTCTTTAATTTTCTTCAGCCATTCCTTTTTTTCATTGATCATCCTAAGGATAGCAACCCTTAGCGAATTTGTCTTCATGTTTCCCAATTTTCTTCTGGTAAATCCTTGCTCAAGCAGATAGTCCTTTATTTCCCTGTCAGTCATACTATAGGGATCAGGATACAGCAGTTGAGGAGTGGAAGTCTGCTTTGTCTTGGAGAATGACTTGAACATTGGAGCTTTGGGAAATAGGGTTTTTTCATACTCAGTCTCATATGTAGGGTCCAGCAGTTTGCTTAACTTTTCTTCCTCTGCCTTCATTCCCTCATAAGTTCATTCTGAACACCTCATCAAGTTCATACCCATGATTGATCAAAAACATGGGCCTTGACCATTAATTCATCAATTTTGGAATTCTCTACCATCTCCCTTATTGATTCCTCCTCTTTCACAGGGATTTTATGAGCTATTGGTTCATCAACCACATATCCACCCTCTATTTCTACTTCTTCTAAATCGATGAATTCAGCCTTCTTTTTAAATTGTGCTTTAGCCTTTTCATGCTCTTCTAAGAATTTAGCATTTGTTGCAAGGCTTCTGGGGTCATATTTTTCTTGCTTCTTAATTGGTTCTTCTTCAGCCATTGGTCTCTTCCCTTTTGGCTTCTCAAATATTTCATCCTTCTGGTATAGGTCGGCATTCTTGAACGAGATGAGCTCTCAGCCTTTTCAGCTTCTTGAGGTATCTTTTTAGCCTCTGACTTTTCTTTTTCTTCAAAAACATCAGCTGATTCTTCTTTCTTTTGCTGCTCTTCACATAATCTTCTAATGAGCTCTTATTGTTTATCAGTCAATGATACAGTAGGCACTATTTGCATACTCAATTCCTTCTCAAGTCGGACAGGAGGTTGAGGAATAACCACTATTGGTTCTTGGTTTTACCCCTGATCAACAATAAACTTCCAAAAGTCATCATCTATGATAATATCTTCTGTAGTGAAAGAGTCAAGAGCTTTAATCATATCACTGAATTCATCCTCTTTAGTGTGAACTTCTTCTAATTTGCTTGTATAGACCACCATCTCGATACTAGATTCATCATGTTTAGATTCACTAGTTTGTCCCCCTTTCTCAGTTTCAGAGAACTTCATCTTTTTGGTAGGAGGGGAGTTATCACCACTTTTCCCTGATGAACTTTCAGAACTATCCTCTTTATCAGTTTCCCTTGGACTTTTCTCTTCTAACTTCTCTCCTTTATCTTTCTCAGTCTCAGCTTCTCTTTTGATAAGAACAAGCAGCTCTAACTCAGATACTCTCTTGTTCAGAGTTTCTATCTATTTTTGCAAGTCTCTAATGATATTAGTTTGTTCTTCAATCAATCCTTCTTGTTCTTCCATGGCTATAGTTTGGATAGCTAAAGTGTCAACATGCCCACTTATTTCATCCCTTGAGTGTTGGAGAGCAGCCTTTAACTTTTCAATCTCTGTTTCCTTTTCTTTCTTCTCAATCTCATACTTCTCTTTCATATCTTTCAACCCTCTTCTAGTTCCAGAAGTCTGTCTTGAATGATCCCAGATCTTCTATTTAGTAACCTTTCCATCTTGGCTACCTTTTGTAATAATTCTAAAATCAACTCATCCTTTTCATCAGGCTTCTTGACTCTTGATTCAGCATAACTTTATGATGGAGCAGCCTCAGAAGCACCTTGCCTAGCAGGCATCTATCTTGGATGATCCTCCTCATCAGATAATGATTTGAATTCTTCTCAAAAGCTGGCAGAATCACCAAACATAACAGGCTCAGTAGTAATAGGAGATGTTGGAACAGGTGATATGGGTGAGTGATGGATTGGAGATATATGAGGAGAGATGATGGGTTCTGCTTGTGGTGATGGGATTGGTGATCTTTGTGGTGATGGTATTGATATTCTTTGGGGTGATGGTATTATAAAGGGCATAAATGGTAAGGCCATATCAACATCATGAATAGAAGGTCCAGTGTGAAGATCACCCCCTACATCCACCATCTCTTCTTGATGTACTTGTATGACTTAGCATTATAATGAGGAATATCAAGCAAATGTCGTTTAGGTAGAATGTCAGGAACTCTATTAATGAGACATTGCAAAAACCTTGGATACATCAGGAACATATGTCTTCTTCCTTCCTGAATATTTGATACCCGACAACTAAATACATATGCAGACATGTTGAATGGATTGTCAATGCATAAATCACATATAGCAGATGATCTGATCACTAGAATGTCATTCCATCCAGTCTTCCTCTTTGACAAACATGGTGGTACGGATGAATTAGAAACCTCCATTGTAAGTCAACCAATCCTTTAACAATCTGTTTGCCTTCATATCCTCCCTCATATCCAATATTGGCAAAGAAGTAGTAATATCATCATCTTCTAGTTCGAAGGAGTGTTGGCATCATCCCCAAACTGTAGACACTATCTCATAGTTTGTTCAGTAATGTTCAGAGTATGATGATAAGTGATTCTTCCAGACAGAGTCCTTTAATCGATAATAATTGTATAACATAAGAAGTGCATGGAAATAGATATCTAGTCTATATTCATAAGTAATGAAAATAGTGATTTCGGTATCAAAGCTGACTATGTCGCGTTTGTTGCCTCCCGTCACGACTTACCATGTCCTAACGATGTTTGTGTTTAGAAAAATATTGCACTAATTTGACCTCGAGTCACATAGGTGGGGCTTGTCAAACCCAGTAGTACTACCCAAGATTTACCACTAGTTACCATTATTAACGATCCGAAAGAATGAGGACTTCCAAGGTATAAAAGTGTTTGCAAACAAGTATGCTATCTCCCCCAAAAGAGAGTGTATAAAAGTGTGGGGCATGAACTCACCTGGTGCGCAATGAACAATAACAAAGAGCTAATGACGGATGAAATTACAACCCTTCAAAGGTTACCTTGAACACGCAAGTACATAAGTACGTGTACATAGAATGCTTAACAACCCTATCTACTCATAAAACATATTGACCCAATGTTTTTGAAAGCAAGACTCATTTGACCTAGTTGACCCGTTTGACCCATTGGTGACATATTAATTCCAATCTCGTTCAAGCAAGCATATCAACTTATCATACATGATTATCATACAATTTATTCACATATATCACAATATCAACCTTTTGTTCTATCAAGATCATCATACTACTTTAGATTATCATACAACTCATGTGAATCTCAACAATCAACATAATCAACACAATTATAAATACATCACAACTAATAAATCATACATGAAGTCTAGTCATACACTACATGCCATGTGAAGCCACTCACTACTTCAAATACTAAACCCTGCTAATCCTACTAAGTAGGGGCCTCAAATTCGCACGTGTGTATAACAATCATAATCCCATTAATCAATAGAATTATAAACAATTTTAATCCCAAACATGATTCCTTAATCACTTATCATAATCCATCATCATGTATTGTAATGAAGAACATAATTCTCTAAATGATAAATCAAGCATCCATACAACCAAAATACATATTACGCCATATTAGACATCATCTAAAATCATTCTAACATGATCCTAACATCACAAGCATGCCTAAATTATCATATCCCATGTTCTTTATAAATAAAATTTCCCTTTTAGGAAAGTAACACCCAAAACTAATCTAACATCCAATTCATTCATAAATTCATCAACTTTATACCTAATCAAGTTCATAGAATTCATCTAACCATGATAATCATCATCAATTCATAATAATTTCTAAACATCATACATAAAAGTTTCTACTTATAATATGGTATGAACAATCACTAGATTTCATGAATTTTCTTGCAATATCCACGTAAACCAACATTCAAACAATGTATCTAACATCATATAATCATCAAACATAAATTCCAAGAAGAAAAGTTTCCCCTTAAGGCAATGCATGAAATTCATGATAAAATCATGGATTTCTTGCATAATCATCATAATTAATAGCATTCATACATCCTAATTAACAACATATCATCATATAACAATCACTAATTCCAATTTTAATGCATAACTCGAATTAGGGTTCATCAAGAATCAAAAACTATGAAAAACATGATAAACTTACCTTTAAACGTGTAGAAATAAAATTACACTTGCTAACACCTTGCCACCACTTGGAACTAATCAAAATCGATTTCTATGTGTGTGTTTTTTATCAAAATTGCAAAAGGGCGGGGGTTTGGGATTGGTTTCAGCCGCATGGGAGCAAGGGGGCTAGGGTTGGGTTTTGATACACTTTACATAATTAAAATTACCATATAAACCCTCTTTTAAATTAACTATTGTAAAAGATAATTTTTTTAGCAATTTTTTAACAATGTAAACTACAAACTAAAAGTATTACTAATCAATAATAATAACCATCAATATTTTCCAACTAATAACAAACTCATAAAATAATATATATATATATATATATATATATATATATATAACACATTATCACATTAACAAGTAAAATTCACAAATAATACTTATTATTCACAAATGACATAACCACAACTAATAATCAACACTATTAATTGGAATATTATTTGTTTATCATAGATAATTGTTATTAAGTCACCAACGTTCAACGACAACTAGTGTGTGCCCACAACATGTGTATGTAAGGCTGAACGGAACTAACAGAGTTTTGAAACGGAAAATTACTGGATGTCACAGGTAAAGACACGTATCTACTTGATATGAATGACTCACTTTCATCAATAACTGCATCATGTTTATTATCCAAAGCCTTGAAAAGTGATTCAGTGTTATGGCATTGTTTTCTTCGTCATGCCAACTTTAAAAATATGAACAAGTTGGTTAGAGGAAATCATGTTATAGGTCTTCCATTGAAAGAATTTCAGTTAGCTAAACATTGTCGGTCATATTCAAAAGGCAAACAACTTAAACTTCCTCATAAACTAGTTGCTCATATAAAAATTGACTCAATTATTCAATTGTTACACATTGATTTATTTGGTCCTATTTGTGTTTTGAGTTTAGGACGTTGTGCATATTGTTTAGTCATCACTAATGATTTCTCTAGATTTACATTGGTTTTCTTCTTAGTAACCAAAGATAAGACACCTAATTGTTAATAAAACTTATGACACTTGTGGAAAATCAAACTGAAAAGACTGTTAAATGCATTCGAAGTGATAACGAACCATATTTCTTTAATCAATACCTGAATGAATTTTGTGATTTAAAATAGATAGCTAGACAATACTGTTCTGTAGGAACTCTACAACAAAAAAGAGTTGTTGATAGGCAAAACATAACTTTAATTAAAGCTGCCAGAACAATGTTATGAGGAACCAAATTACCTTCATTCTTTGGGCTGAAGCTGTTAATACTGCATGTTATGCTCAAAATCATGTCTTAATCAATAAACAACAAAATATGACTACTTGTGAAATATGTTTTAAACAAAAATCCAAGGTAAAAGATTTTAAAACTTTTGGAAGTTTTTGCACCTTGTTAAACACATCTGATTAAAAATCAAAATTTAATGAAAAAGCTGATGAATGTTATTTTATTGGATATTCAGCCTACAAGGTAGCATATAGGGTTTATAATAAAATATGAAAACAAATAATTGTGTCGTTTAATATTGATTGGCATGATTCTAACAAAACATATGCAGGTTTTGCACCTTCATGGGTTTACGATTATACTTCATCATTTGAAATTTTAATTGATCATTTGTTGTTTCCATAGCTACTCTTCCTTTGACTTCATCAATTCAAGATGTTTCAGCTGATGATATTGGAGTTATATCTTCACAAGCATAAGGAATATCTACAGATATACCTTCTTCTTCAACTATTCTGCTGCTCCACATGTTTTTGAATTAGACATATCTTATTCAGACCCAATTGTTAAGCAAGTTCACAAGATTCTAAAGCAAGTTCCTCTTCCACTCAAGTTGATCCGATTAATATCATTCAAGTTCTATTTGGTTATTTATCTTCTGATAATGAAAATCATCGAGAGGAAGATATAATTTATCAATCAGAGGGAGGGAATGCTATTGTAGAACCGATGGGCCATTTGTCTAATATAGATGAAGTTATCTCTAAAGATGATATTCCTCAGCTAAGAATTTATAAATATCATCCAACTGAAACAATTATTGGTCCATGACCATATAGAGTTCAAACTTGAAGCAAGTCTGGGACCAAAAATATATGTTTGTATGCATGTATCATTTCTCAAATAGTGCCAAAGAATGTTAAGATAGCACTAAAAGAAAAAAGTTAGTTCAAGGCCATGCAAGACGAACTAATGCAGTTCAAGAATCTGAATATATGGCATTTATGTGAACTTCCAAAAGGAAAGTTACTAAATGGAACAAAATGTATATTCAAGAATAAAACGGATGAAAAAGATGTGATTGTTTGCAACAAGGCCAGACTTGTTGTTCAAGGATTATATCAAATTAAAGAACTTGATTATGAAGAAGTATATGCTCCAGTTGCAAGACTAGAAGCTATACATATTTTTCAGGCTTATGGTTCATACAAGAACTTAATAATTTATCAAATGGATGTCAAAATTACATTTTTCTATCGTGAAATGAAAGAGGAAACTTCTGTTTTCAGCCACAAGGTTTTGAAGATCCAGATCATCCTAAATATGTTTACAAGTTAGACAACGCACTTTATGGCTTACATCATACACCGCATGCATGCTTGGTATACTACTCTAAGTGAACATTTGCTTCCAAATGGTTATACAAGAGGTGTTATTGATCAAACATTATTCGTAAGAAAAACTTGTGATGATATTATTCTCATTCAAGTTTACATCAATGATATTATTTTTGGATCTACAAATGGTGATTTGTGCAAGGAATTTGAAGTTATATTGAAGAAGAAATTTGATATGAGTACTCTTGGAGAAATGTTGTTTATATTGATAATTCTAGTTAAACAAAATGATAGAGGGATATTAATCCATCAAGAAAATTATGTTCATAGTATCTCGACAAATGAAAGTTTCAAGACTCCAAGATTGCTCCAACTCCTATGTCTTCTGGTCCTACTTTAACTCCAGATCTCATCGAAGAAGACGCTGATCAACACATGTACAGATCAATGATTAGATCTCTATTGTATATTACTACAAGCAGACTGAAAATTATGTTTCTTGTTTGTTAGTATGCACGTTAGCAAAGTATTCCAAAAGAATCACACATGAAAGTTGTCAAGCGGATTTTTAAATATCTCAATGGTATCCACATCCATTGCAGAAGCTGAATATGTGGTTGCTTCAAATTGTTGTTCGCATATTGTTTCGATACAATAATAACTTCTTGATTATGGCCTTATCATATTCAACACTAAAACTTTGTGTGATAACATTGTTGTTCGTAACATTGTGAATAATCCAATACAACATTCAAAGACAAAACACATCGACATCCGAATGCATTTTATCAGTGATTGTTTTGAAAGGAGACTTATTCATTTGGAACCCTTCGCATGACTATGTTTACTAAGATGTTTGATCATTTCAAATTTGATTTTTTTTTGGGAATGATTAACTTTGGTTAAGTCTTATCTTTACACCCTTTACAAAAATATTTTTCTTAAGTTTCTTTTAAAAATGTTAGTTTTTGTCAAGATAAGCACAATTTAGGGGGAGAATATTTGAAAATACTTCAGAAAGGATTTGTCTTTACAAATTTTTGAGAAAATTAAAATTTCAAGTTTACAAAGGAAATGATAGTATATTTCTTGAGTTTGATTCAGTACATCTGAAGGAATACAAGAAACAGACTTGTATTATGTTTGATATGTTGATAGACTTGACGATCATGAATGAAAAGCACCATATACTTTGATACACTAAAAGTAAACAACTATGGCTAAAGTGGGTAACACGTCAAGGTTTTGTGAATACACTGAATTCATCCTAAAACAGACTGAAAGTTACAATCTAGTCCTTCTCACTCAGCTCATTATATATATATATGAAAATGGAAAAATACAAAAGAACATACAATAGAAAAATCAAAAGACAAAAGAGAAAATTATACAAAAGGGAGCAAAAAGAAGCCAAAAGGCTATATACGAATAAAAGATGGCAATGAGCACATTAATAAAAGATATGTCATAGACATACATACTATATGATAATATTTTCTTCTTTGACAACATGTTATGACACAGGAGGCAAATTAAAAGATGGGGCAAGCAAGTCCCTCTTCGCTTGTAAGTCCTAACGTCTTGAGAGGGCAAGACATATGTGACATCCGGTAAATTTCCGTTATCAAACTCCGTTAGTTCCGTTGAGTCTTGCATACACGTGTCGTAAGCACACACTAGTTGTCATTAACGTTGGTGACCTGATAATAATTAATAATATTAAATTTATGATAATCTAATTGACAATGTGATTATGGTATTGTGTTTATGTGTTTGCATGTTTTAAAGGTTAATTAGGAAATTAATCGCGTAACGTGGAAACGTGCCTATTTATTCGTATGTCTTGTGTTTCTATAAAGATAAAATATATAATGATTATCATTGGTTTATATCTTTATATTATTAAGTTAAAAACACTTTACAAAGAGTTTAAAGTCTATTTTTCATAAAATAAAAATTACAAGGGCTTAAATGGTAAATATGCAAACGAAATTAAACAAAACACCCAAACCCTAATTCCCACCCCCCATTCGGCCGCAAACACCCACACACGCCTTCACCCTTGCGATTTCAACCAAGAACAAGCATCAAAGCCTCGATTTTGTTCGATTTCAAGGATTACAACACGTTGGAATCATCAATTGCAAGTTAACACACGTTTAAAGGTTAGATTTTTTACAAGTTTTTGTGGGTTTTTCATTGTGGCCGAACCCTAATTCGTTTTTGTATGATCATGGGGTCAAAATTGATGTTCATTGATGATGTTAGTATGTTATTTGGATTGAATACACGTTGTTTAACGTTGATTATGCATGAATTGTATGTTTTTAATGGATTGATCATGAACTTTGATTCTAGGCAAACCTAATTTGAAATTGATAAGATTATGTATGATTGATGGTTGTTTGATGAATGTATGATGATTAGTAGGTTGTATGAATGCTAGGATACATTGATCTTGCAAGAAATTGATGAATTGAAGTTGGTGTTCATAGGTTACTAATAATAGTAACTTTATTTCCATGACATGATGATCTAATGATAGATTGATGTTGTTGATGTGTTCATGATGATGATTAGATGCTAGATTGTTGATATGAATGCTAAAAATCTTAGAATGAATGTTGTTGTTCATATCTTGCCAAAAGTGGAAACTTTTGTTCATGATGATTGTTAGATTATGATGATTAGGTATTATTAATCATGTCTAGAAGTTGTCATGAGCTTGAGATGGTATAATTGTAATGAATTCATGAATACATTGACTGTTTGATAGAGGTTGGAATGTACTTTCCGAAAAGGGAAACTTTATTTGCACAAAGTTTCAAGGATGATAGTTTGAACATGTTTGGGATGTTAGGAGCATGTTAGTAAGTTCATGGATAATTTCTAATATGATAGAACATGTTAAATTACTTGTATGGGATGCTTGGCTAATCATGGGTGATGCTTGGACTTTGATGATCATGTAAGATGTTGATGTTGGTTAGTAGTTAAGACATCATGTTTGGGACTGGAAATTGATTGTTGTGGTGTATGTTGAATGCAATGAACATGGTTAATGAATTCGAATGTGATCATCACACACGCGTGTGAATCTGAGGCCCCTACTTAGTAGGATTGGTAGGGTTTAGGATGGGAAGTCGTGAGTGGCTTCACATGGCATGTGTTGCGTGATTTGATCTTTGTGTGGCATGTTAGTTATGTTATAACTAGTGGACAGGTTAATGTTCTAGATTCACATGACTTGTATGATACTTGGTTGTATGATGATCTAAGTGATACACCTGGATAATGTAGCATACATATGATCCATTTGAATGTTAACCATGTATGATATATGTGGATGATTGCTTAAGTAGTTTACAACACATAAAGTCACCAACGGGTCAAACGGGTCAACAGGGTCAAACGTGTCTGTTTTTTGAAACCTTGAGTCGTTGGTTGTAGTGTACTTAGGGTTTCACATGTTCTCTGTTTACACATACTCATGTACTTATATGATCTAGGTAACCTCTGAAGGTTGTCTATCCAGTCTGTCTATCTAGTAAAACTTTAAGTATCTATTACGCATATCAAGTGAGTTCATCCCCCACTCTTTACTTAATCTCTTTTAGGGGAGATAGCATAATGGTAAACTATAAACGCTTTATATATTTAAGTGGTGTATAATATTAATATAGTGTTGATATCATGGAAAAGTCCTCACACTTTCAATTTGTTAATATTGAATAGCGGGGAAATTTTGGTAGTACTACTGGGTCTGACGAGCCCCACCTATGTGACTCGAGGTCAACCGGGTGCAATTTGTCGCATTGAACATTGTCACGACGTGTTAAGTCGTGTCAGGAGGCAACAACGTAACACAGTCAGCTTCAATTGCGAAATCACTATGAGTTAATATTTATTGTTAATGGACTAGCTATTTGTTACAATGCACTACTTCTATGTCTCTATTATAAACTTTTTATGTTTGAATATCACTCTTGAACTCACCAACCATTGTGTTGACATTTTAGCATGCTATTCTCAGGTCATTAATTTGTTTGCCTTTAGGAGCACTACAAGGATTCACTTGCATTACAAGACTTGGTCTTGAAGACATCTTTATTCTTTTTAATGATTAAAATGTTTACTCATTTGGGTTGGCGTATGTTTTGCCATAGTATGCATTTATGCTCTTTGTGTTGTTTTTACAAAACGCTTCCACACAGTTTCAAGTTTATACTTTGGTTGATTTTATTTTAATTATGGCATATAGAGTCATTCTGAGTAACTATTGACTGTGATCCTGGTTTGCTCACACGCTTGCGGTAAAACTCCGCACGTGGATTTTGAGGGTGTGACAAATTGGTATTAGAGCACATTGGTTATAGGGAACTAGGTTGCATACACACTAGACTATAACCGTACACAGTTAGTTAGTTACCTGTGCCTTATTCTCATCTACTGTATACTCATTGGCATACACGTCACACTCTCTACAGCATGGCATCGTCATCGAGAGCTTCGGGTAAGCTACCTAAATCACCTTCACAATCTGAATCCCTACCTCCCGCACCTGTACCTGAAAATGGACTCGATTAGCCTCGACTAGCTTATCCTCGAGAGGAGATTGACTGGGATCAACGTTTTGCACTGATGGAGCGTGACCCTCTACGAGACTGGAGTTTCTATCCTAGATTTGTTGATCAAATTATGTATACGGAGCGCGTACCTGTCCCGAGGCCCAGGACTAGGAACAACGCCAATCAACCAATGCCTTCACTCCCACGGACGGTGCAGTCCAACGAGCAACTGATTGATGCACTGGTGGCTGCACTGGACACTAAACAACATCGACTGAGGCGGCTCATGGGTGATGTCTGTACACTACAGCATGAGGTGTACCAACTGAGAAATCAAATGGATGAACTCAAGGAGCAACACGGGAAGACCCTAAACGGGTGTCACACCATGGAAGATGGTCTCATAGCACTCAGAGGGCGCATGACTGCTCGTGAACAGCGGGACGCAATAGCCGATAATAGGATTGCTATCTTAGAAGCCCAATTGGCAGCCTTTAGATTGCTATAGCTCCTGCTCCTGCAACAAACCTTGAGGATGAGGATCCCGAGGAGGAACCCAAGGAGGAGGAACCGGTGGACATAGAGGATGACAGTGATGGGTCAGATGTTGTTGATTGACTTTCTTTATATGACTTAGACTATGTAGTGTTTTTCTTTTTGAAACCTATGTGGGAAGGGTTGTTTCCCCACATGAACAACAAACTTAAATTTTGACATTGATAAATATATTATGACTCATTTAAAATTTATTTACTTTGGTTATCATTTTTGTTATGAATGTTATGGTTGTGATGATTCATTATTTCTTTTATTTACTGTTTACTGTACTTAATTGAGATAAATGTGTTGATGTTACTCATTATTGTATTTGTGAATGTAAAGTGAAAAGAATGGACGCCTGTGGATGTGGACGTGGACGTGGCCATGGACACGGACATGGACGTGGCATTGGAGAACAGGGCGGTGGTGTTATTAACATTACCCCCACAGAATTAGCTGCTCTAATTAATGAGCATGTTCAGGCAGCAGTGGCTGCAGCCTAGGTGGGTCAGCCAGCAGGTAAACAATGATAGAAAGATAAATCCGATATCCTTCATAACTATATGGGATGTCTGATTAATGTGTGTTGTGTTAAAACAGGACCACCGGTGTGTACCTACAACTCCTTTATGGACTGTAAACCACACACCTACAACAGTACTGAGGATGCTGTAGGGCTTGTACGATGGTTCGAGAAGACTGAGTCTGACTTCTCCAAATGCAATTGTCCACCTGCTGATCAAGTGAAGTATGCCACCGGGACTTTAGAGGGTGCTGCTCTGTCTTGGTGGAACACGCAAGTCCAGATGTTAGGACAAGCGATAACGAATGGGCTTCCATGGGATGAGTTCAAAATAATGACGACTGAGGAGTACTGTCCTCGCAACGAGGTACGAAAGCTGGAGATGGAGTTCTGGCAACTTAAAATGCAGGGCTTGGAAATCGACGCCTACACGACAAGAACCCATGAACTAGCAACTTTGTGCCCGGAATGGTGACTGAAGTGCATAAGAGGGTGGAGCATTACATACAGGGATTAGTACCCGAAATTCAAAGTATGGTAACTGCTTCCAACCCAACCACAATTCAGCAAGCCATCCAGTTAGCTCATAAGCTAACTGACCAAGCCGTTGACCAAGGACATCTACCCTAATGTGGCGTTGTGGCAAGCGTGCCCGACAACAAAAGAAAGTGGGATAGTGCCAACAACACCAAATCATTATCATCATCTTCTAGCGGTCAACCTCAACCTCAACAGCAACAACAGCCAGTTGAGCAACAACGGAGGTTTGACAATAATCATAACTTCAACCAAATGGTTGCAAATAATCAAGGACCCGATGGTTATGGCGGTAGACATCAGAAGTGCACTCGGTGTAGTTACCATCATGTGGGAAGGTGTGATAACTTCAAGTGTCAACGCTGTGGGGATTGTCATGGTGAGCTGGTAAGGAGGCCATAACAACCTCAAGAAACTCCCAAAGGTTTTTTTGAATTTGGGAAAGAAGGGCATTACAGGCGAAACTGCCCACAACTAAGGAGAAATGGTAATGGCAACAACAACAACAACAATAACAACAACGGTAATAACAACAATGGTGGCAATAGTACTGGTAATGGCAGCAACAAAGATGGAGCCAAGGGGAGTGCCTTCGTCATTCGCTCAGGTGAGGCTCTAAATGATCCCAAAACTGTTACTGGTAGGTTCTCTGTTAATGGTTGTTTTGCTACGGTACTATTTGATACTGGAGCCGATAGGAGTTCGTGTCCTTAAAGTTTTGTAGTCTTTTAAGTGATATACCCTCTGCTTTAGAATCTAAATACATCATGGAACTAGCCGACGGCAAACAGATCCATGTAACGCATATCTTTAAAGACTGTAAGAAAGAACTTGTTGGTCATACTTTCGCTATAGATCTTATGCATGTTGCGCTGGGGAGTTTTGATGTTGTGATAGGCATGGATTGGCTCTCTATCAAGCAAGCGGAAGTCATATGTCATGAGAAGATCATACGAATTCCTGTTGGTGACAAAATCCTTACAGTCAGAGGTGATAGGAGTGGTGATGTGATAGGAATCATCTCATACATGAAAGCCCAAAAGTTATTACTAAAGGGTCGTGTGGCTATTCTAGCACTCGTAACCGATAAGCAAGCGGAAGAATGGAGGATATTCCCATAGTGCGTGACTTTCCAGAGTTGTTTCCGGAGGATCTTCCTGGATTACCACCTCACCACCAAGTGGAATTTCAGATCGAGTTGATTCCCCGCGCAGCCTCGATTGCTAGGGCACTTTATTGATTAGCACCGAACGAACTACAAGAGTTGTCATCACAACTTCGGGAGCTTTTAGATAAGGGATTTATTCGACCTAGCACATCACCTTGGGGAGCTCCTGTTCTTTTTGTTAAGAAGAAGGATGGCACATTCCGGATGTGCATCGATTATAGAGAGTTAAACAAAGTAACAGTCAAGAACCGATACCCTTTACCTCGTATCGACGACTTGTTTGATCAACTTTATAGCGTACTATCAGTACCCAACTGCCCGAACAAGTTAAGGAGGCACAAATAGAAGCCTTAAAAGCAGAAAATGTTGGTTTTGAGTCGTTAAGGGAAATGGATAAATAGCTGGTGGTGAAAGAGGATGGAATTTGGTATTTCATGGACAGACTTTGGGTGCCTGTCTATGGAAATCTAAGAGATTTAGTTATGAGCAAGGCACACAAATCTAAGTATTCTATAGATCCTGGATCCAACAAGATGTATCATGACCTAAAGGGGCACTACTGGTGGCCTAACATGAAAGCGGATGTAGCTACGTATGTGAGCAAGTGTTTGACCTGCTCGAAAGTAAAATTGGAATATCAAAAACCATCTGGACTGTTACAACAACCTGAGATACCAATGTGGAAATGGGAACAGATCTCCATGGATTTTATTACTAAGTTACCCCAGACTAATACTGGTTGTGACACGATATGGGTTATTATGGGTCGATTGATAAAGTTTGCTCACTTCTTTGCAATTAAGGAAACGGATAAGATGGAGAAATTAACTCAACTGTACCTTAAAGAGATCGTTTCGAGAGACGGTGTACCGATCTCAATTATTTCCGACCGCGATGCTTGTTTCACGTCACATTTCTGGCAATCATTGCAGAAATCTTTGGGTACCCGATTGGATATGAGTACTGCATATCACCCACAGACGAATGGACAGAGTGAGCGTACCATACAGACGTTGGAGGATATGCTACGTGCTTGTGTGATTGACTTCGGGAATAACTGGAAAATTCACCTGCCATTGGTGGAGTTTTCTTATAACAACAGTTATCATACTAGCATACAGGCAGGACCTTTCGAGGTGTTGTATGGGAGAAAATGTAGATCACCGGTTTGCTGGGCAGAAATTGGTGATAGTCAGCTAACAGGTCCCGAGTTGATCCATGAGACAACCGAAAAGATTATGCAGATACGAAACCATATGGCTGCAACGCGAGATACACAAAAGAGTTATGCCGATAAAAGACGAAAACCTTTAGAGTTTCAGGTTGGCGACAAGGTTTTGTTGAAAGTCTCACCATGGAAAGGCATAGTTCGGTTTAGTAAGCGAGGGAAGCTAAATCTGAGGTACGTTGGACCATTTGAAATAGTGGAAAGAATAAGTCTAGTGGCCTATCATCTAGCCCTACCTGATTCGCTAAGTGGAATCCATGATGTATTTCACGTGTCAAACCTAAAGAAGTGCATAACTGATGAAACAATGGTCGTACCACTAAAAGAAGTTCAAGTGGATGAACAATGCGTTTTATTGAAGAATCGGTTGAGGTGATGGACTGTGAGGTGAAAACACTTAAGCAAAGTGTTGGACCAAAAGAACCAATGAGTCTGATTAGAAAAACCTCTAAGTCCCACAGACATCACAACAACTGCTGAAGACTTGATCAGTTGTTTGACAAAGTCTGAAGACTTCAACAGCTGAAGACTAAAGTACTGAAGACTTCAACAGCTGAAGACTAAAGTACTAAAGACTTCAACAGCTGAAGACTAAAGTACTGAAGACTTCAACAGCTAAAGACCAAAGTCTGAAGATCAACAGCTGAAGAACAAAGTACTGAAGATCAACAGCTGAAGTACAAAGACTGAAGACATTAGCTGATGACAACAGCTGAAGTTCAAGTACAAGTACTGAAGCCTTCAGCGTTTGTTACAAGAGCTGCAGAAGCATTCTTCAGTTGTTGTGATGGTTTCCTTTCAGTAGTTTTCTTTTTGTTTCAGTATTTGTAAAACGACTGAAGAGCATGTTCTTCAGTCGTTGTAGTTTCAGTAGTTTCTTTTCAGTAGTTGTAATAATAGTTAACACTTAGAATTTTTGTAAGAAGATGTCAGCTGTTTGACATCTTCAGTAGTTGTGTTAACTATCAGTAGTTTGAATAAATTCTGTTAGATGTCACTATCAAGTGACATCAGCAGACGTCACATCTCCTATATAAGAGATGTTGACCTAATTGTATGTATGACATTCTGTTACCACAAAAGCGAATATTGAATGAAATATATTTGCATAATTCTTTCTGTCTATAACCGTTTGTTCTTATCTTGAATATCTTTTGTGTTCTTGTGAATTCGCTAATTCATTGTTTGATTTCCGCTGCTATACTTTCTAATCAATCAAACGTAGATCGCTGATCCTAACAAAAACTTCAACAAATGGTATCTGGTTAATCATTGATCGATCTAACAGTTGATCATTGAAACTGTTATCTGATATCTATGTTTGATTGAATTAGCATATTTGCAAAAACTGGTTATAGTTTATTGAATTTCTGCCGCTCTCGCTTATTCATTTTGAGATCTCTCTTGGATCAATTTGGTTCGTTGTGTTTTGTTCTAAATCTGTTATAGCTTAATTGAATTTCGTTGAATCTGAGATGACTACTCCTTCTAATGACCCTCACAATACCAGTTCCTCAACCAAGCCTCCGATGCTGGTTAGGACTGAGTATAACATATGGCAACGAAGGATGCTTCATCACCTGTCTGTTAACAGTTCAGGTTGTTGGACATCTGTGGTACATGGACCACATAAGCCTATGGTGAACAATCCGGAAACCAAGCAAATGGTTCCGAAGAAGAAGGAAAAATACTCAGATGAAGATCGGAAACTGTTTGAGATTGATGCTAAAGCCCATGGAATTCTGGCCATGGCATTGCCTAATGAAATCTATTTAGGGCTTATGCATCATGAAACTGCTCATGACCTCTGGAATGCACGGAAGGAACAATTCGGTGGAACTGATGAGGTCTTAGCAAACAACAGAGAAATCCTCGCCCAACAATATGAGACATTTTCTCATAGAAAGGGTGAGACACTGACTCAACAGTTTGAGCGTTTTTCCTGTTTGATTTCTGAGCTGAAAAGGGTGAAACAGGAATACACCAACAACCAGATGAATAACAGATTCCTCAGATCACTGCCTGAGAGATGGGACACATACACTATTGTCCTACGCCCTAGTGCAAATCTGGATAGCCTATCTCTCACCAAACTTCATGGGGAACTGCTTACATTCGAAAGAGAGATAGAGCAGAAAAGGAAACTGTCATCATCAGGAAAGCTCACTGATGACTTTGTACCATGGAACACTACCTTGGTTGGTCATGAGTCAGAATATGCTGCATCTGAAAGCAATTATGATGAGCATATTGATTTCTCTTCAAACAGTTCTGATCATGCATTTGTTGGTATTGATAGTCATTCTGGCAGTAATAGTGACAATCTATGCTTCATCATGGATGATCTGAAGGGAATTGCTGATGATGATTTAGAAGAGATGGATATTCTAAGCCAAATGGCCTTAGTTAATATCAGATCTCAGAAGTTCTACAAGAGAACTGGCAGGAAATTTCCTGGACTCTCTGGCAAAACCAAAGTTGGTTTTGACAAGAGTAAGTTGAGGTGTCACAAATGCCAAAGGCTTGGACACTTTGCTAGAGAATGCAGATCAACTGGATCTAACTCTTCTGCACCCTTTGTGACTTTTCCTAGCACTAGTCTACAAAACAGAGGGCAACATCCTGCTGGTTCTGGTCATCAATCACACCATGTATCTCTTGCATACTTTGTTCCCCAGGGTCCAATGTCATATCCTTTACCCTGCTATTACTTGCCTCAGCCAATCCGGTTCAAGCTCCAATTGCACAACAACCACATGCATTACCTGAACCTCAACCTTCCCAATCTCATCAACAAACTCAACCTCAACAACACAGCTTTTTCACCCCAGGAGTTGTTGACTGGAGCAGTTTACCAGATGATTTGTCTGGTCATGAACAACTGTTCTCTGGTGCTGGTCACATGGTGGTGACAGTCCTTTTGGAAATCTAGCTCTTATGGCTTTGGAGTCTGCTGATACTTCATCCTCTAATGCCTCTACACCACAGGTATCATAGGTATCCTCTGAGGCAAAAGCCAAACTATGTTCTGAAACATGCATAGCTGCATTTGCATCTATTAAAGAAGCAAATGTAGCTTTAATTAACAAGAACATTAAGCTAGAACAAACAATTTCCAAATGCAAAGCTGAATTTGAGTCTGTGATTAATGATAAGAATGATTAGATTTACAAACTTAAATGCCAAACCACTGATGATGACCTGGGCTTCTTTTACGATGTATTAGCCCAAAACACCATCCTGGAAGAGGAGGTGAGCAACTCAAAGAGCTGCTTGCCAAAACTTCTGCGGATCAAAGACCATCTGCCTCTCACACCCCACAGATGGCACCTTCATCTGAAGGTCTCCTAAACACAGAGCCACTCCAAATTCTTAGCCACCTGCCTCTACTTCTGGCACTATTTCTCAGGAACAGAACCCTCCTGAGCAAATAGATGCTATCTTCAAACTTCCTTACCTCTCATCACACCTATAATCACTGATATAGTGATCAAAGCCATGATGAGAGGCTTTCCTCAGTAATACAACCCTAATAGAGGAAGTTGTGGGCAAAACGCTTTCTGATAATCAAACCCTTGCAACCAATGCACCCAAAAAGGGGGAGATTCAGTCAGTGAAAGCAAAAAGAAAGAGGAGTGCAGAGAGAAAAGAGAAAGAGAACAAAACAGAAGTCACAGTAGTGGAAAAAGAGAAGGAGTTGGCTGTGGAGATTGAAAAAGAGAAGGGGAAGGAAGCTGACATGGAGAAATCAAAGAAAAGAAAGAATGAGAAGGAGACTGCCTTGGAGCTGATGATAAAAGAGGCTGATGCTGAACACAGCAGATCAATGGATAACATCATTGATCTGTTGCTTAGGCAAGGCCATGACACTGACAAACTTGACTCTGAGATCAGAAGATTAGAGATTGAAGAAATCCAAAACAGATGGGCAAGTTATGATGTGTTAGAAAGAGAAAGGCTGGAGATCATGATCAGATTTATAGCAAAATATCTTGGAAGATCAATGATCGAAATCAAGGCTTGGTCCAGGGACAGCATCTTGGCAATAACCACCAAGATCTGTTCGTCTGAAGTATACACTAAAGGATTAGTTATTGAAGCTTTGAATGAAGCTGGTGCTGGGAGCAGGACTGAACTAGCCAAGCAATCTATAGCCACACTCACTTCCAAAATGCTAGAACAGACTGTCAACATTCCCACACCTAAACCACCAAAACAACAACCCACCAAACCAACTCCCTTACCCTCAAAACCAATAGCCGATGATGTACCCCAGAAGAATAAGAGAAGGGTATTGAGGCTAGAAGATGATGAAGAAGATGTAGATGAAGATAGACTGCCACTCTCAGCTATTATACAGTTGCCGAAGGCCACAAGTCACTCCCCAAAAATTACTCCTGAAACCCAAAGACAAATTATGAAAGTGAAGCTAGAAGAAGAAGAACTTCACAAACAACACGATGAGAAATTGTTGAGGAGGGTTGACAAAGCATATGCAACCACATCTTCTATCATCAACATGAAGAAGCAAGCTCTCAGATTATACACTCTTAAGCATACATTTCAATATCAAAAGGAGAGAGTAAGGATTTGGCCTGATCCCATGGTGTCTCACAGGATTCACAAGAAAAACATTCCACAGAGATACATTGGCCAGGTGAAAAAGATTGTAGATGAAGTGATCTCCCTGGTCTTTGTAGTATCACCCTGGGAAATCCTAGAAGACTTCAAGAAAGATTATAAAGCTAACCAAACCCCACAGAAGATGCTTGAAAATAAAATGGTGAAAAGGGGGTTAGTTTATAAGAGGCTTGAAGAAGTCAGAAAGAATGAGCTCCAGTTGTTTCTAGAGGGTAATCACCCTGATGAATTGCTTATAGAATAATAACAACTGTGGAGCTAAAGAATGGGAAACGGGTCAAATACCTATCTGAGTACTATGGGCCTGAATCATTATTTGAAGGAGGTGCTGAAGAGCTGACCATGGAGGAACAAATTACCTTCCTTGAGGCCTACATAAGAGAGTCATACAGACTCATAGTGGGGAAGTAGATCTCATGGATGGGGTAACAACTCTGTGTCCAGTTCCCCAAGACAGAGTTCCTATTCATACTTTGCCAAACAGATCATTGAGACTTCTTCCCACGCCTGTGCTTAAAAGGGTCACTTCTAAGCTGATCTAGAAGACAAAAAGACCAATCCTTCTTCCATAATAAGTGGGACATCTTCAATAAGTTTAGAGGTTTTGGCTGCATTGGTTCAGGGGGAGTTTGTTGGACCAAAAGAACCAATGAGCCTGATCAGAAAAACCTCTAAGTCCCACAGATATCACAACAACTGCTGAATACTTGATCAGTTGTTTGACAAAGTCTAAAGACTTCAACAGCTGAAGACTAAAGTACTAAAGACTAAACAGCTGAAGACTAAAGTACTAAAGACTTCAACAGCTGAAGACTAAAGTACTGAAGACTTCAATAGCTGAAGACCAAAGTCTGACAACAACTGAAGAACAAAGTACTGAAGATCAACAGCTGAAGTACAAGACTGAAGACATTAGCTAATGACAACAACTGAAGTTCAAGTACAAGTACTGAAGCCTTCAGAGTTTGTATAACAGCTGAAGAAGCATTCTTCAGTTGTTGTGATGGTTTCCTTTTAGTAGTTTTCTTTTTGTTTCAGTATTTGTAACACGACTGAAGAGCATGATCTTCAGTCGTTGTAGTTTTAGTAGTTTTCTTTTCAGTAGTTGTAATAATAGTTAACACTTAGCATTTTTGTAAGAAGATGTCAACTGTTTGACATCTTCAGTAGTTGTCTTAACTATCAGTAGTTTGAATAAATTCTGTTAGATGTCACTATCAAGTGACATCAGCAGACGTCACATCTCCTATATAAGAGATGTTGACCTAATTGTATGTGTGACATCCTGTTACCACGAAAGAGAATATTGAATGAAATATATTTGCAGAATTCTTTCTGTCTATAACCAATTGTTCTTATCTTGAATATCTTTTGTGTTATTGTGAATTCGCTAATTCATTGTTTGATTTCTGCTACTATACTCTCTAATCAATCAAACGTAGATCGCTGATCCTAACACAAAGCAAGATACCCATTGTCAAAATCCTATGGAATTCGCGACTTGGACCGAAATTCACATGGGAACAAGAAGATCAAATCAAGCTTAAGTTCCCTCAACTATTCGAAAAGATGATGCCAGCAAACAAAGATATTGATTTAAATTTCGAGACGAAATTTCTTTTAACATGGGGATGATGTGACAACTTATCCAAAACTCACTCGATTTCGATTTCTGTGTGCCAATGCAGTAGACCAGTGATGGAACACTCTCACCATGTAACGCAATTTTTGGGACGAAAATTCTTTCAACATGGGGATAATGTGACATCCGGTAAATTTTCGTTATCAAACTCCGTTAGTTCGGTTGAGTCTTGCATACACGTGTCATAAGCACACACTAGTTATCGTTTAACGTTGGTGACCATATAATAATTAATAATGTTAAATTTATGATAATCTAATTGACAATGTGATTATGGTATTATGTTTATGTGTTTGCATGTTTTAAAGATTAATTAGGAAATTAATCGCGTAACGTGGAAACGTGCCTATTTATTCGTATGTCTTGTGTTTTTATAAAGATAAAATATATAATGATTATCATTAGTTTATATCTTTATATTATTAAGTTAAAAACACTTTACAAAGAGTTTAAAATCTAGTTTTGATAAAATACAAATTACAAGGGCTTAAATGGTAAATATGCAAACTAAATTAAACAAAACACCCAAACCCTAATTCCCACCCCCCCCCATTCGGCCGCAAACACCCACACACACCTTCACCCTTGCGATTTCAACCAAGAACAAGCATCAAAGCCTCGGTTTTGTTCAATTTCAAGGATTACAACACGTTGGAATCAGCAATTGCAAGTTAACACACGTTTAAAGGTTAGATTTTTTACAAGTTTTTGTGGGTTTTTCATTGTGGCCGAACCCTAATTCGTTTTTGTATGATCATGGGGTCGAAATTGATCTTCATTGATGATGTTAGTATGTTAGTTGGATTGAATACATGTTGTTTAACGTTGATTATGCATGAATTGTATGTTTTTAATGGATTGATCATGACCTTTGATTCTAGGCAAACCTAATTTGAAATTGATAAGATTATGTATGATTGATGGTTGTTTGATGAATGTATGATGATTAGTAGGTTGTATGAAAGCTAGGATACATTGATATTGCAAGAAATTGATGAATTGAAGTTGGTGTTCATAGGTTACTAATAATAGTAACTTTATTTCCATGACATGATGATCTAATGATAGATTGATGTTTTTGATGTGTTCATGATGACGTTTAGATGCTAGATTGTTGATATGAATGCTAGAAATCTTAGAATGAATGTTGTTGTTCATATCTTGCCAAAAGTGGAAACTTGTGTTCATGATGATTGTTAGATTATGAAGATTAGGTATTATTAATCATGTCTAGATGTTGTTATGAGCTTGAGATGGTATAATTGTAATGAATTCATGAATACATTGAGTGTTTGATAGAGGTTGGAATGTACTTTCCCAAAAGAGAAACTTTATTTGCACAGAGTTTGAAGCATGATAGTTTGAACATGTTTGGGATGTAAGGAGCATGTTAGTAGGTTCATGGATGAGTTCTAATATGATAGAACATGTTAATTAGTTGTATGGGATGCTTGGCTAATCATGGGTGATGCTTGGACTTTGATGATCATGTAAGATGTTGATGTTGGTTAGTAGTTAAGGCATCATGTTTGGACTGGAAATTGATTGTTGTGGTGTATGTTGAATGCAATGAACATAGTAGGATTGGCAGGGTTTAGGATCGGAAGTTATGAGTGGCTTCACATGGCATGTGTTCGTGATTTGATCTTTGTGTGGCATGTTAGTTATGTTATAACTAGTGGACAGTTAATGTTCTAGATTCGCATGACTTGTATGATACTTTGTTGTATGCTGATCTAAGTGATACACCTGGATAATATAGCATACATATGATCCATTTGAATGTTAACCATGTATGATAAATGTGGATGATTGCTTGAGTGGTTTACAACACGTAAAGTCACCAATGGGTCAAACAGGTCAACTGGGTCAAACGTATCTGTTTTCTAAAACCTTGAGTCCTTGGTTGTAGTGTAGTTAGGGTTTCACATGTTCTCTGTTTACACGTACTCATGTACTTATATGATCTAGGTAACCTTTGAAGGTTGTCTGCCCACTCTATATGTCAAGTAAAACTCTAAGTATCTATTACGCATATCAGGTGAGTTCATGCCCCATTCTTTACTTAGTCTCTTTTGGGGGAGATAGCATACTGGTAAACTATAAACGCTTATATATTCAAGTTGTGTATAATATTAATTTATTGTTGATATCATGGAAAAGTCTTCACACTTTCGAATTGTTAATATTGAATAGCGGGGAAATTTGGGTAGTACTACTGGGCCTGACGAGCCCCACCTATGTGACTCGAGGTCAACCGGGTGCAATTTGTCCTATTGAATATTGTCACAACCTGTTTAGTCGTGACAGGAAGCAACAACGTAACACAGTCAGCTTCAATTGTGAAATCACTGTGACTTAATATTTATTGTTAATGGACTAGCTATCTGTTACAATGCACTACTTCTATATCTCTATTATTAACTGCTTATGTTTGAATATCACTCTTGAACTCACCAACCATTGTGTTGGCATTTTAATATGCTATTCTCAGGTCATTAATTTGCTTGCCTTTAGGAGCACTACACGGATTCACTTGCATTCCAAGACTTGGTCTTGAAGACATCTTTATTGTTTTTAATGATTAAAATGTTTACTCATTTGGGTTGGCGCATGTTTTGCCATAGTATGCATTTATGCTCTTTGGTTGTTTTACAAAACGCTTCCGCACAGTTTCAAGTTTATACTTTGGTTGATTTTATTTTAATTGGGGCATATAGACTCGTTCTGAGTGACTATTGACTGTGATCCTGGTTTGCTCACACGCCTCCCGGTAAAACTCCGCACGTGGATTTGAGGGTGTGACAACATAAGTCCGACCGGTAGTTAATAATTCTTACAACTTGTTAATAGTTTGTGTTCAGAAATATTTCTTCTGCTAGTTATGCTTAAAATAGATATTATATAAGACAATAACTAACTATGAGAAGACTGATTAGAAGTGAAATATTTAAGTCAAATTATGGTGACTTGAGTGTTTGAAGCTGGATATGGTTTTGCAGGATTTTCGACTGTGCGAACCAGTAAACTCTTATAATTTAATCTAAAAAATATAAATTACAGTGAGTGTGTCTAAGTTAACATGAATTTTAAAGTTTAAAAATGATTTAACATATTGACATTCAACATAAACTGTTGTGTGTATGATAATGTTGGAAGATGGACAATGATTGATTCGAAAGAAATATGATCTTGTACATGAAAATTTATCAAAAATATTTAAGTTAATAGTATATTTTTTCGTAAGTAAAGTATGTTTTTACCTGTTCTTACTTTATTTTACTTTTACAAAATTTTCAAAATTAAGAGTGTTAGAATAACTGTAAACACTTAGCTAAATATAATCATTATCATAACAAGTCAGAAAGGTTTAATAAAATGACAAAACAAAAGATAATTTTTTTTAAATAAAACATCAAAGTTTGTCATGCGCCAAGTTCACAAGTTGTGCGAAAGGTTCAGTGTGAAACATTTGACTTCTTACACGAAAAGTCAAAGGACTTTAAACAGTCCTGTCATGCGACTAGTTCATTATTCGCACAAAATTTCAATAAATTCATGTCTAATACATTCTAAGTGTTAGAACCTGGTCATATCTAGTGTTAGTGTTCATTAAGATCGATTATTGATTCCGAAGCATTTTATAAGGCATATGGATGTGATTAAACTTGATTTGACTGGGTGGTGAGATTGAGATTCTCACTAGGATCAAATATTATGATAGAGTTAATGATTGAGTGGCAGAATCAAATAATCAATAAACATTCAATGCAAGAAAATACTCAGAAATGCTTGTTTGTATTGATGAAGGTGATTGATTACAATAAATGCTAGGGTTTGAGCATTAAACAGTAATAATACACCTTGAGAATAAGACACAAAATATTCTAATTGTCTATCAATCGTCACCTCATGTACGAGGCTTTCTATTCTATTTATAGGATGACAAGATGCATTTTTACAAAATGACTAAACTACCCCTGACCTATACATCAGAACTAGTCTAAGTCTTCATCATCATTTCTTCTGTTCATCCGCATTGACAAATGCGGATGAGTTGTACTTGATCAGCATTTCTCTCTTGTCATCCGTATTAGTAGTTTCGTCATCTGCATTGAGTAATGTGGATGAACAAATACTTATGCGTATTTGTTGTTTGGGCATCCGTATTTGCAAATGCGAATGAAAAAACTTGTCCGCATATCTCTTTAGGTTATCCGCATTCGTTAATGCAGAAGAACAAACACTTGTCAGCATTTGTTCTATATCTTCCGCATTTACAAATACGGTAGCCAACACTTGTTCTTCTCAGCAGATTCTTCATCTGTATTAGTTCTTTACTGTGGGATTTCCAGCAGAACAATCATCAACTCACCAATTGAATTGGCATGTATAATCATTTCAGGGTCCAACAATACTCCCCTAGGATTATAAACCCTATGTTCTTCAATGGTTTGGTAGTGGTTAGGGGTGTGAGGATTATGTTGGTCTTGTGGAGGTACTTGAGGTTCTGCTTGAGATGGATCCAAATGGCCTTTATCATGTTGACAAAGTCATTTGCATCTGCCATCTTCTCTCTGTTTAGGACATGTATCTTCATCTGACTCATAGTGTATATGCCTTCTAATGGTAGTTTCTTAAGAGAAAGTAGTTCCCATATGGATACAACAGACAGCCTATCTCTATGTATCAGTAAAACTCCATCCACATCAACCTCCAGCGTCACAATGTTCCCATTTGCAAAGGAGTCTTTTCTTCTTTCTCTTTTCTCTTTTATCAATGATTTGATCATATGCCATCTTTAGTATTTTAATGCACTTTAAGAAGAAGTGCATGTCTTCTTCTCCCTGTTTGTTTGCTATTTCTCTGAAGTGTCTGGTGTAGATGTAGTGGATGTATGACTCATCAAGTAGCCTCACTCATATCCATTAAACAGTCTAATTTCTGCACCTTTCTTTTCTCCCCATTTTCTCTCAATTACCAGCTCATAAGTCTTTTCATCATAATAACATTGGAGATTGGTATGGAGGAATGAGTGCCAGACACCATCTTTCTTCAGTGACTCAGTTGGTTTCACGTAAGCTCTAGAAACACAACTTCCTCTGCTTGTTTAGTCTTTTCTTTTCAAGTGGGGTGATGAAGGATCTATCTTTCCTCATACAGATAATCTTTAGAGTTTTGAAGTTGTTAGTTCGTTTGAACATTTTGAGTATCTCTTCAAACTCATACCCCCTGAACATAGCCTTATGATTTATCAATTCCAAATTGGCTAGTTCCTTCAAGTCATGAATCTCCAGGGCATTTACAAGAGTAGAGTACTCTGTAAAAATTAAACCAACCCTGAGATCCTTTTGACCATGAACATATTCCAATCACTGTCATACTTCCAGGCAATAATTTTCTGATCAGTCTTGCCCTTGGGAGTAGACACACCTTTGATCATCTGTGTAGTGGTCAAACATTCTTGAAGTTTCAATTGTGAAGGCTCTATTGAAGCATATATTGTCATATATAGTGTGTCCGTCACTTGACGAATAGTCTAGGCTTAATGTAATACACCTTATATGTTGTAAACACATGAAATTGAGTCATTCGCACGAGCATATAAGAATGAAACTCAGTCGTATGACTGAGCCATGCTAATGGACCAGTCGTGCAACTGGGAGATGCTGCAACTGGGAGATGCTATTGGGTCATTCGTAAGACTGAACCATAGTATGGTCTAGTCGTACGATTGAACAAATACGTATGGTCTAGTCGTACGATTGAACCATACGCATGATCAATCATACGAATGGGCCCAGTCGCATCTAACATGGCTGAGGCCTATAAATATCAGTTTCATTGTGTAGGAAGGGTGAAGGAGTGTGCTTGGGGCCTAGGTGCTGCTGGATGAGAAGGGAGATCATGCTCGATCACCCATTGCCAAGAGTCTTGATTCTTATGTTTAACGAGCTTGTAATCATCAGGTTTTATCAATGAAACCATTATATTCTTGTTTGTTCTATTGTTGTCTCTTGGTTTTGATTTTGTTTCCTTCCGTCAAGAACACGAGGATGTCAACCAATCCAGCAACTTAACAATTGGTATCAAAGCAGGTTACTGCTAGAATGATCTAACAATCATTCTAGCAAACCGAGCTCTTGATTTTTGGATGTATTTCATGTTCTTTAACGTTAAACCACTTCGTGCTCTTAGTGTTTTTGCTCAGATCTTGTTACGTGTGTTGTTTCTGATTAAAATCGAACTCGGAACCATGTTCTTATCACCCTTGCAAATCTTATGAGTCTATTTTCTTTCGGTTCATGTAAAATTCATCCGATTAGGGTTTTTGGCGGCCATGGCGGCTACAGATTTGAACATCTGCATGCAGATCCGCTCATGCGACTGGACCATGCTAATAGACCATTCGTACGACTCGACCATGTAACTAGACCAGTCGTAAACCAGTCGTATGTTCAATCGTGCAAGTGGACCATTCGTATGTTCAATCGCACGACTGAGTCATCCGCATTGGTCATCCGCATTTGTCCAATCGCACGACTGAGTCATCCGCATTGGTCATCTGCATTTGTCTAATCGCACGATTGACTCATCTGCATTTGTCTAGTCACACGAATATATCATTCATATCATCCATTCACACAAATGTGATAGTTGTCCTCTATGTCATACGAATGAACGGTATTCCAGACCAAAAAATTAAAAAAATTAAAAAAAATTTAAAAAAGAGTCTAGAACTGTCTCTTGCACAGATTTGAAGATGAGCTAAGCACACTCACTCTAAGGTTCTTTTGTCAAGTAAGTTTGATGGATACCCCATTATTCGTTGGACTTCCAGAATAAAGGAATGTAGTTAGAACACAAAAGAGAGAAGAGAATATGTCAGTAGTTGGTGCTAATTTTATGGGGTAGTCAGGAGCATCTGACTATTTATGGTCCAATCAAGTTATATTTATCTACACAGAGAGGATTCTGACTCTAAGGGGGAATCCATGTATAAAATAATTGAAGACCCAATCAAAAAGTGATAATGTGAGTAGGTTTCTCATGATGAATCTGAGTGCATGCTGATTGTTTGAGATTGTCAGCTGTCGATTGGAACCTTCTACTTTTTGCCCAATACACCGTATGAAGAGGCCAGGAGTGCACAATGTCTATATTGGGATATGCTGAATTGGGGGGAATTTCTGCAGGTGTTAATGTTAATCAGGTTAGCCTGTGTGAAGATTGGAGCAATGGAAAACTGTTCATGTCATTATCTAGAAATATCAGTCATATGGGGAATCTTGTTGTTATGATGGTGTTCTCCAAAGTAAACAACAGCTATTGTGCCTAAATTCATTTTCAGGATAATGTAGCAACCTGAGGGATCAACGACGTTGGCTAATATAGTGTTTCATTTGATTCTATTGGAAACCAGAGCAAAGATTGACTGAAGATTGTAAGAGGTGTTATCTACTATTCACAAGCAACGTCCAAGGGGGAATTTGTTAGAGCCTATATTGTCATATATAGTGTGTTCGTCGCTTGACGAATAGTCTAGGCTTAATGTAATACACCTGATATGTTATAAACACATGAAACTGAGCCATTCGCAATAGCATATGCGAATGAGACTCAGTCTTATGACTGAGCCATGCTAATGGACCAGTCATGCGACTGAGATGCTATTGGGCCATTCCTAAGACTGAACCATATGTATGGTCCAGTCGTACGATTGAACCATACGTATGGTCTAGTCGTACGATTGAACTATACGCATGGTCCAATCATACGAATGGGCCCAGTCGCATCTAATATGGGCCGAGGCCTATAAATACTAGTTTCATTGTGTTGGAAGGGTGAAGGAGTGTACCCGGGGCCTAGGTGCTGCCGGATGAGAGGGGAGATCATCGCCAAGAGTCTTAATTCTTTTGTTTAACGAGCTTGTAATCATTAGGTTTTATCAATGAAACCATTATATTCTTGTTCGTTCTATTGTTTGTCTCTTGGTTTTGATTTTTGTTTCCTTCCGTGAAGAACACGCTCGTATCTCAACAGATCCAGCGACTCAATAGGCTCTACAAACCACTCAGGATATTTTTGTATTACAGGTGCCAAAGAGTCATGATCTCTATGGGTGAGCTGCATATCTTGAGCTGACACTCTGGTTCTAGGCTTCTTACCGTAATCTCTTCTTCCAATTTCTTGAGCTTTCTTTCTTCTCATTGATCAACCTAAGGATGGCAGCCCTTAGTGAATTGGTCTTCATGTTCCTAAGTTTTCTTTTTATGAACCCTTGACAAGAGAGATAATCCTTCATTTCCCTATCACACATGTTGTAAGGATCATGATATAAGGATTAAGGAGTAGAAGTCTGATTTTTCATGGATGATAATTTGGGCATAGAAGCTTTAGGAGAAAGAGTCTTCTCATACTCAGTCTCAAACATGGGGTCCAGTAGCTTGTTCAATTTCTCTTCTTATGCCTTCATTTGCTCATAGGTCATACTGAATACTTCATCTGGGTCATATCCATGATTAATCAAGAACATGGCATTCACCATTAGATCATCAGTCTATCCTTTTTCAACCATTTCCTAAACTAATTTTTCTTCCTTCATTGGACTTTCAACTATTATAGGTTTATCAACCACATAGCCACCCTTAATTTCTCCTTCCTCAAGGTCTACAAAATCAGCTTTTTTTCAGTTAAGCCTCAACCTATTCATCTTCTTCTAAAAATTCTGCAATAGCTGCAAGGCTTCTAGGATCATCCTTTTTACTTTTCTTGCTTGGCTTTTCTTCTACTATTGGACTTTTCCCTGGCCTTCTATGTTAAGTACTCCTCCTCCGGGTATAAGTTTGCACTGATGGACTAAAGGAGGTTTCAGGCTATTCAGCTTCTTGAGAAATTTTTCAGGCTTTGGTTGTTCTTGTTCATGAATGGCAGCAGCTAATTCTTCTTGTCTTGTTGCTTTTCACATAGTCTTTTGATCAGCTCCTTTTGTTCTTCAGTGAGTGATACAGCAGGCACTAGTTTCATGCTCAATCTTCTCGAGAGGGATAGGAGATTGAGGAATAACAACTATTGGTTCAACAACAGTCCTCTATTCAACTAAGAAGTCCTAGAATCATCATCAATAATAAATTCTTCAGCTGTGAAGCTATCCAAAGCTTTAATCATGTCACGGAATTCATCATCTTCAGTGTGAACATTGTTAGGACCATGTACGTACGGAGTACTAACTAATTCCGCGTGTATACCAACTCAAATAGTGTGGAATCCTATTTGATTGGCGATCCAATCATGGAGAACACAGTTCAGATCAATCTAAGGATTAATGAAACGTTAAGAATGATTAGAGAACGATCAACTGCGATCTATGAACTTGGAACAGGTTTTCTTGAGTCTCTGGCCGGCTAGCCTACGATTATGTGTGTAGGTATTTGAATTATTTCGTTTTTCCACGAATAGGTTAGGGTCTTCCAATAGTACGACTGAACCATTAGCATGGTTCGGTCGTGCGACTGATCATGCGATTGATCCATCCGCACGACTGAAGGTCCAGTCGTGCGACTAAGTCAATCTTATGTCTCAATCGGGTGACTGATCCAGTCTCTTGGTTCAGTCGTGCGACTGGTCCATTCGCATGAAGTATTCATGCGTATGGTCCATTAGCATGGTCCATTCGCATGAGACTTCACACGATTAAGTTTGAACACATTTCTAAATCAATGACTAAGAATTATGTACAACAACCATAAACCTATATAGTTAGTTCACTATAAGTTATCACACAATAAAAAATAAAATATTAAACATTATAAGCATTAACCACACATTGTATTTCATTCATACCCATTCAATTACATATATGTAAGACATGATAGACATTTTACAATTAACAAACTCCCCTTTGGACCTAATTTACATCATTGTCTAACATTCTTCATTAGCTCTTCGAATTTCTTGTAATTTTCCTCTCTTGTAACTCCAGCATGTATCTCGAATGCAAAACAGAGTCTTATCATGTTCTGGAACTCGAGGGCTTGTACCACATCTTGTGAGTCATAGAATAATGGCCACTTGTATAAGGTATAAACATCGTCTGAAGACAAGTTGGTCAGCCACATAGGGTCAAACACCTGGATAGTATCCATTTTGGCTCTCCTTTTGTAAGACTATGACCACTTCACCTGATCTTCAATCGTAATACCACCACTTGAAGTGTGGAGTGAAGTCTGTGGTATTTCCCTTAGAGGGATTTTGGACATTTTAGGCGAAGGACTCCGGTTTAGCACTACCTTAGGCATTCCAGTAATGGGATCCACTTCAGACCGTGTGAGGTACCTCTTTGGTTGTTGAGGTCTGAAGTTTACCCACCTGGTGTGGTATACTTTCCTTAGTGCAGCCTCAAACCAGCCGACATTTTTCTCGGATTAGCATACAACAACTTTAGGCGTGCCAGCTGGTTGAGCTCAAAACCAAGGAGAGTCTTTAGATCGTGTGGGAATCTAAACTACTCAATTCCCTTCTCTCTCTTACTGCATACACATTCAGATCCTCAAAATATGCCCATGCAATGATCTTGCCCGATACCTTTAGGTGTTTCTTGACTTGTATAGCTTGGTGTAGGAATTTGGCTTTTGTGCAGTGCGTAGGGCTCGGATCTCAGCAAAACAGGCCACCTATTCAGCTTTCTTGATATCTACCTCAGCATCTGAGGCTTGGGTTTGACCCTCATTCTTCTCAGTCAATTTCTCCATCTGATCCAGCTTGTCAAATGTATAACTGCCGAGAGTATCAGCCAAGTTGGGGACCACATTTCCTTCTCGGTCAGTGTACTCTGGATAATGGTCAGTGGTGACGTCCTCAATCTCTATTTTGTCTACATTGTTGAGCTCATCATCACTTGTCACTTCAAAAGTAGGCGCATCCTTGACAATCTCATCTGGGTTTAGCCTGAACATCTCAGCAAGTTGCTCGTCAGTTAGGTCATGTATGATTTCTCCTTCTTCGGGAGTATAGCTCACCGACCTTTTGACTATCCCTTGAAAATCAAGAATCATTCTGAGTTCAGACTTGATTTGTTGTAGGGGAGCAACATCATACTCATCTTGCTGAGATGTTTGATCTGCTTGATTTATACATTTAAAAACACAGCAGATGTTAGTAATTAATCAAGACATTCAAACATTTGATAAAGATACATAAACATTAATCATAATTTTAATACAAGATTCAAGTACAAAGTTTTTCAAATACATAAACATCTAAGCATTACTTTTGTCTTGAATGGCGAGCTTCTCAGCAGGTGGGGCAGAAGATGATGCTCCTTGGTCTTGATTTCTCTTTGTTCTTCTCTCTTGACCTTGAGCTGAGGCAGATGCAACTGTATCTCCTTCTTCATCATTATCATCATACTGCCTTCCTATTGTCCCTTCATCTTCACTCATCTCATCATCATCACTATCATCATCTCATCTTCATCATCATCATCTCATCATCATCATCACCCTCTCTTATCTTTAGTGGCCCATCTTTAGATCCTTTTAGTTTGAGCATGATAGTCATGTTAGAGGCCTCCAACTCCTCTACTCTCTTTCCTGATTGGTTGTTTCACTCCTGGAGTTGGGAGATCTGTTGTGCTTGCTAAGCAATCTGCTGTGCTTGGGTAGCATTTAACTCCACAAGCTGACTTAGTTGAGCAGCTTTTCCTTCGTCAGCAGCTAGCAGCTTCAGCACCACGCGGTTAGGTGCAGCCAGCTATTCCTCTACCCTGATGGGGGGGGGGGGGTAGCAGCTTTTCCTTAGTTGGCCTATTCCCCTTTTTGCCACAAAGGTGAGCCATTCTCTTCCTCCTCGATCCTTTAGACACAATGGCTCGCCCTTGGCTGTTGGGCGGGTCCGGGGTATAAGATGGATCTGTATCAGCAATAGGAGCATCCCCGAACTCCCCGTGGCGTCCACCAACCACCCTGAGACCTCTCTCCGTGGTTACCACCCGCTCCCCACCGTTCGCACCAGAGGCTCTTCATCAAACTCCTCCTCCATTTGAAAATCAGGGTGAATGGGAGCAGATTGGGGTCCACCCTGACCATCACCTCCCTGATCAGCATTGTGGTCATCACCGTCGGAGTCATTGGAGGGTAGAGCAATATAATCAACATCCGAGTCACTATCGTCGTCGTCATGAGGATACCACAACCCAAGTGTTGGAGTACCCTTCGGATAACAAAATATCCTTTTGACACCTATGAGATGGTTGACTTTCGGTTTCGCCTGATATCTGGAACAGAGACACGTCGCGTACATCATATCAAGTCTTGCGGTAGTTAGGTACATGAGGGATCCAATCATTCCTTGGTACATGGTGGCATCCACCACATTACCATTTTCGTCGGGTGCCACATCATGGTTTGTAGCCAGTGGAGTCCCAGCTGCCGAAGCATTATCCATATCAAACCGACTGAGAATATCGCCTACGTACTTGGTCTGATGTAGAAATATCCCCTTTGGTGTCTGACCCTGTAACCTGAGAAAGAACTTCATCTCTCCATGGCACTCATCTCAAATTCAGCTTTCATTACGACTTCAAATACTTTACATAATGCTTTGTTTTTGGAACCAAAGATATGTCATCAACATAAATCTGAACTAGCAGTAAGTCACCATCCTTTTCTTTGATGACAGTGTATAGTCAATCACTCCTCTGCGAAATCCGTGTTTCACAAGATGAGTCGAGAGCTTTTCATACCATGCTCTTAGGGCTTGGTGAAGCCCATAGAGAGCCTTATCCAGCTTGTAAACTCTCTCCCAATCATATGGATCCTCAAATCCTTCGGGTTGACTGACATAGACTGTCTCCCAGATTTCACCATGAAGGAATGCACTCTTTACATCTAGTTGATAAACTTTAATGTTCATGTAAGATGCATAGGCTAGGAAGATGCGGATTGCTTCCATTCTTGCCACAGGCGCAAACAATTCATTTTAATCAATACTCTCGACTTGTCAAAATCCTTGAACTACAAGTTGAGCCTTGTTTCTTATTATGACCCATTGGTCATCTTTCTTGCACTTCAAGACCCATTTGGTACTAATGACCATAGCACCTTTAAGTCTATCTACTAGTGTCCATACTCCTAACTTCTTGAATTGAAGAAGATCTTCTTGCATGGCACTCACCCATGCCTCGTCGTTTAGTGTTTCACTGACATATTTTGGCTCAAATTCAGACACAAAACATCGATATGCACCATCGTGTAGATATCCCTTTTCCATCACTGAGGCATAATCAGCTAAGTATAGCTAATTTCTTGTCCATACTACTGATCGAACATCTCCAATGACATTCTCCAAAGAATGATAACATTTAGACGTGATCCACGAGTGGTGGGAACAACTACCTCATTATCCAGATTGTGAACACCAGGTTCAGTATCTGAGGCAGTGGGAGTGTGATGTTCCGAAGTGTTAGAGGCATCAACATCAGTGCTTGTGTACTTGCAGTAGTAGGAACCTGTTCCTCCTGATCCTGATCAGTTGCCACATCTTCATCATCAGAGGAGGAGTCACTTACCTCAAGTGCTCCCCTTGAAGAACTAGAAGACTCACCTTGTGATGCTGAGGTCGTCGGGTCCAGTGATGGTGTATTTAACACATCGTGCATCACTCTGGTTGATAACTCATCCTCAAGAGAGAAGAGAGGGATGTTGAAGAACTTAAAGAATCCATCATAGTCGAAAAGAATGAGGGTCCTTTTCCAGCAAGGGGATGGTGTATCTTTGTACATCAACGTTGTAACACACTTCTACTTGACCCATTGAGTTGTTATAAACTCTCTTATTTGGTATGTTGTATCCTTAGAAAATTCCCTTCGGCCTTCTTGCTGAACTTCCCTGACTTAGTTTTCTTCAGCAGCATACATGGTGTGCCAAATGGTTTTAGGTACTCCAGATTTGGTTTATGTCGTTGGAGCAACTCATAGCACGTTTTACCATGATGTTTTACCACTAAGACTCGATTGAGGGTGTAACATGCGTTAGCTACTGCCTCGTTCCAAAACTAGATAGGCAGTTTCGAGTCTGCTAGCATCGTCCAGGTTGTCTCTGTCAAGCTTCGATTCTTTCTCTCAGTAACCCCGTTCATTTGAGGAGTGTAGGCATATGTGAACCGGTGCACAATTCCTTTTTTCTTGCAGAATGCCTCCATCCACCGTTCTTGAACTCGGTACTGTTTTATGAGCGAACTTGCCTTACCTTAAGCTTGTAGAGTGACTCCAATGTAGTTACCAGCTCTTTGAATGATTCAAATGTCTTTGATTTAGATTTCAAAACATCACCCAAGAAAATCTTGAGTAATTATCCGTAACTACATAACAGTACAAATCGCCAACAATGCTCTTTGTACTAAGTAGGCAAAACAGATCCACATGAAAAAGCTCAAGAGGCATGTCAATTAAGTGAATTTTCTTTGCCTTATGATACTTCTTCGTCTGTTTGCCTTTCTTACATGCGACACAAAATCCGGTAATTGGAAGTTCTTAACATTTACTCCACGCACTAGATCATTCTAGATCAAGTGATTCATCTTTCGTGGATTAATGTGTCCCATTCTCCTATGCAATGAGATGGAGTCTTTCTCTGTTGCCTTTGACAAGAAGCATTGTACATTATGATCGTTTTTGGAGTCCATTGATAGGTCCAAACATACAAATCGTTATATCTTGAAACTAACATTAAAATTTGGTCCTCCAGGATGACATAGTCCTTTTTCAGAACATAGCACTTCTTGTTGTCAAATACAATCTTGAATTCTTTGTCACTTATCTGGGAGACAAAAAGTAATTATTTTGAGGTTGTTGAACATAGTTTACCTTATCAAACTTCACTTTCTGGTTTTTCACTTCCCCTGTGCAGTGATATAACCTCCTTTATTTCCATCAAATGAAACGTGTCCTCCTTTAATTTGTTTGACATTTGACAAGAGTGATAGGTTCCTAGTCATGTGCCTTGATGCCCTGCTATCAACAATCCAGGTATTTGTAGTAGCACTATAGCGGACACCCTGCACATTCAAAGGAAATGATAGGTTTAGGTTAGGGACCCAGGCCTTAACTGGCTTGGGTGACCTGGAGGAATCACACATCATAAATTCTACCTACTGTCCATTAGAGGTTGAGGGCAGATCATTCTCCTTCTTGTTCTCATTATCAGACACTTGACTTGACTTGAGTCAATCGTTTGACTAAAGGCTGCTGGTTTGAAATTTTGAGGGTTTTTTGGTACTTTGACACAACAATACGATTTTTCACCAACCCAAATCTGCCATAAGCCGAAAAACATGAACTTTTAGATTTGGAGACGTCGAAAACACTGTTTTACTCAAAAAGATTGTGTTTTTAAATGAAAACGTGATTTTTACACCAAAACGATCGAATCACACGCAAAATCAAGAGCCAAGGCTCTGATACCACTTGTTAGGACCGTGTACGTAAGGAGTACTAACTGATTCTACGCGTATACCAACTCAAATAGTGCGGACTCCTATTTGATTAACGTACCAATTAGGGAGAACACAGTTCAGATCAATCTAATGATTAATGAAACTTTAAGAATGATTAGAGAACGATCAACTACGATCTATGAACTTGGAACAGGTTTTCTTGAGTCTCTAGACGGCTAGGGTACGATTTTGTGCGTAGGTATTCGAATTATTTCGTTTTTCCACGAATTAGGTGGCATTTATAGGTTAGGGCCTTCCAATCGTACGACTGAACCATTAGCATGGTTCAGTTGTGCAACTAAATCATGCGATTGATCCATCCGCACGACTGAAGGTCCAGTCGTGCGACTGAGTCAATCTTATGTATCAATCGGGCGACTGATCTAGTCTCCTGGTTCAGTCGTGCGACTGGTCCATTCGCATGAGGACTTCACACGATTAAGTTTGAACACATTTCTCAATCATTATTGAAGGAGAATTATGTACAACAACCACAAACCTATTTATTTAGTTCACTATAAGTTATCACACAATAAACAATGAAATATTAAATACTATAAGCATCAACCACACATTGTAGTTCTTTTGTCATCATCTTTTCTTACTTCTACTTCAGCTTCCTTTTTAATTTCAACCAACATTTCCAGCTCAGATACTCTTTTTCTTGGGCTTTTATTTTGGTTCTGCAAGTTGATAATGATCTCAGCCTGTTCTTCAATCAATTCTTCTTGCTCTTCCATAGCAATTGTCTGTATGGCTAAAGTGTCCACATGACCACTTATTTCTTCTCTGAATTGTTGAAGAACGGCTTTTAAATTTTCAATATCCTTTTCCTTTTCTTTCTTTTCTGCCTCGTATCTTTTTTTCATCTCTTTTAATTCGTTCTCTTTCTCATCAAGCTCTAGAAGTCTGTCTTGAATAATGCTAGATCTTCTGTTGAGTAATCTTTCCATCTTTGCTACCTTTTGCATAAGTTCTGAAATTAACTCATCTTTCTCATTTGGTTTGTTGACACCAGATTCTAAATAGCTTTCTAAAGGAGCAGCCTCAGAAGTGACTCTCTTTACAAGCATTGGACTTGGGTGATCCTCCACATCAGATGATGATTTGGATTTCTTTGAGGAGCTGGTAGAATCACCAAACTCAACAGGTTCGGTAGTAATGGGAGATGGTTGAGCAGATAAAGTAGGTGAATGATGGATTGGATATATGTGTGGAGAAGTGATGGGTTGTGCTTGAGGTGATGGGATTGGTGATCTATGAGGTGATGGTAATGGGGTTTTGTGTGGAGATGGTATTGGTGAGGGTACAAATGGTGATGCCATATCATGAACATGAAGTTCAGTGTAAAGATCACCCCTACATCCACTTGGGGTGACACTGACCTTTGACCTTCATCTCTTTCTTCAACATCCTCATCAGCAATTGCTGAGCATGAGCAGCTGGTTCTTCTTCTTGAATTGGCTCATCAGCAGGAGCCTCTTGTTCTTTAACATGTTCATCAAGATTGATCTGTTGAAGCATCTAGCGTAAAATAGAGAGTGAGCTCCACTATAGAAGTTCCTTGAATCTCTCTTTTTGATATACTTGTAGGACTTGGCATCATAATGAGGGATATCCAAAATAGGTCCTTCAGGTACAATATCAGGGAATGCTTCATTGATGAGGCATTGTAGGAACCTTGGGTACATTAGGAACATGTATCTTCTTCCTTCCTGATTGTTGGATACTAGACCATTGAACACATGGGCAGACATGTTGAATGGCATATTGCTTCTTAAAGCACATATTGCTGATGAAGTGATCATAGGAATATCATTCCATCCTGTCTTCCTCTTGGACAAATAATGTTTATAGAGGTGAACTAGAAACCTCCATTGTAGGTCCACCAGTCCCTTCATGGTAGTACTTCTCATCTCGCTAAGGATTGCGTCTACAGTCCCAAAAGTACTATCCACATGATTAAGAAGAATAATTCTGAGAAAAAGAAGATAGCTTTGGAAGGAAAGCCTTTTCCTTTCGAAAGCTCTAAAGTGAAGAAGAAGACAAGTGAAAATTTTCCTTTGAATAAAATTTGGTCTCGAAAGAAAGGAATGCTTCTGAAGTACTAAACTCTACTGCAGTGAATGCAAACTCTTCCGAATGTTCGGTCTTCAAAACTTCCAAAGTTAAAAAAACTTCCGAAATGTTGAAGGTCAAGTCTAGTCTTTGAAAGATGGTGTGGAACATAACAGAAGACCATGTCACTGAAAGTTCTTCATTAAAAACATCCAATTATCCTCGAAGCTTGCATATAGAATCAATCACTATTGCAATGTCTTTAGTTCACTTTGACAGGCCCAAGACAAATAAGGCTTTGGTTTTAAAATATAACTAATGATCTCTTTTATTTCAGGGACAACTAAAGACCAAAAGAAATGTATGGATCATTGATAGAGGATGTTCCAGGAAATTTGCTTCTAATTTGACAATTGATGGAGGATTAGTTGCTTTTGGAGGAGATTTGATTGGTTACATTACTAAAAGTGGTAGGGTCACAAATACTAAGCTCAACATTGAGAAGTTAAACTCTCGCAAGGATCTTCGGTACAATCTAATAAGTGTATCTTACTTTTGTGATTAGAGACATAAAATGCACTCTACTAAGCATGAGTGCATTGTTCTCAAGCCTAGAGTGGTAATTCCTCAAGAGTATATCTTGCGTAGAGTCCCCTAGAAAGAAAATATATACAAGATGGATTCACAGAAAACATATCCTTAAGGAGAAGTTTCTTGGTTTCTATTTAAAGCAATAGTGATGAGTCTCTCCTCTGGCATATAAGAATATGTCATGTAAACTTAGAAAACATGGATAAATTATTAAGAATAATTGGTAACTCGAATACCAAAGAAAGAGTTTACAAGTGATGACCATTGTGTTGCATGTTTGAAAGGGAAGCAATAGAAAGTGTCTCACAAGCCAAAGAAAAGAAACTCCATCACTACACCCCTACACTTATTACATATGGATCTCTTTGGCCTAACCAATATAATGTGTCTAGGAAGGACCTCATATTGTTTGATGATCATAGTGATTTCACAAGATTCACAACCAATTATCTCTCAGCATGCATGCATGAAGTACAAAGAAAGTTACTTTGGAATATTTACATAACTCAAGAAAATATGCCAAGTGTAAAATCTTTGAAAGCTAAATAACCGTATCTTCCAATGCCAATGATAAAGTCTTCCAAAGCTTTAGAGACAAAGTCTTCCGAAGACAAAGACTGATTTCTTCTGATGTTAAAAAAAGGCATGCTTTCTCTGATCACCTTTTGAAAAAAGTTTAACTACTTTCCGTTGCCACCTTTGACAACTCACCAACTTAGATGAGTTGGTGAAAGGGTCCATACTTTTATCAATTGTAGATTAAGAATATTGGTTTGTAGCTTTCTAATTTTGTACCTTTTATCCTTTTTGTAATATATTAGGATATGAGTTATGACATGTCATAGTCACAAGTCAAAAGTAATCTGCCTTTTGACTATGCATTGATCTTGTTGACTAGATTTGTGTTCCCAACTGGCTTTCAAAGTATAGCCGGCTACTGGATGTAGTATAAAGTGTCTCAACTACTTGTCTTTCTATGTGTGCTTTGTAAAACTTGTAATAGGAATTGAGAGCAATCTATATAGTCTTGAAATCTAATATTATCTTGTTCCGTTCCCGTTCCCGTTCCCGTTCCCGTTCCGTTCCCGTTCCCGTTCCCGTTCCCGTTCCCGTTCCGTTCCCGTTCCCTTTCCCGTTCCCTTTCCCGTTCCCGTTCCGTTCCCGTTCCCGTTCCCGTTCCCGTTCCCGTTCCCGTTCCCGTTCCCGTTCCCGTTCCCGTTCCCGTTCCCGTTCCCGTTCCCGTTCCCGTTCCCGTTCCCGTTCCCGTTCGCGTTCCCGTTCCCGTTCCCGTTCCCGTTCCCGTTCCCGTTCCCGTTCCCGTTCCCGTTCCGTTCCCGTTCCCGTTCCGTTCCCGTTCCCGTTCCGTACATAAACCCCCTTCAACAGTCTGCAATTTATTACGATACATTATAATAGTTTACATCATATTACTATGGATGCATCTTATGTTATTAGCCATTAATTATTTATGCCCTCTTATATAGTTAAAACATCAATCATAACTTGTGATTATATTAATGTAATGTTAGTGAAACTTGATGTTATTTTAATGTAATGTATGTAAGGTAAATGTTGTTAGTTTATGCTAAGTAAGTGCATTGTAATCTATCTTCAGGCATTTAAGTTCTAAAAGACTATATTAAATAATATTAGATTTGTTATTTTTACATAATACATTAGTATTGATGTAACCTTTATCTAATGGTTGATGTCAATTGATCATAGTATATGCTACGTGCTCTTAACCGTTACATCAAATTCCATTGTTGTTAATTTAGGCCAATTACATTGTTGTTAATTTATGCCAACTAAGTGCAGTATAATCTATCTTAAGCCATTTAAATATGATAACATGATGTTAAGTAATACTAGATTTGTTATTTTTATAATAATACGTAAGTATTGAGTATTAATTACAACATGAGAACGTTGTAAGTCATGTAATTTAACTAAACCACTGTATTTTTACATTAACAAAGAATATAAGTTGGGTTACTAACATGACTTTGGTTACATAAGTTATTACATTATATTATAATATTTTACATCACACTTTAATGACAATACGATACATATTATCACGTTATATTATAATTAAGTTACATTTTTTATTATATCTTAATCTTAATGTGATGTAATTTTTCATTTATTGAGATAGAATACATTTTATACTAATTACATTATATTTAAGCAACATAACAATCCAGTGAGATAAATTAACATAATAAAATTTGCATAATCAACAACTCTCCCATTTGTATTCACGTAGCTTCCGTAAATAAACAAAATTATTGTATCTTTTTCTTAAATATTAATTGTCCACTAACTCAATGACTACTAACCATGAAATAAAATAACTTAAACAAACATAGAAGTAACTAATTTAAATAATTATCCATTGTTAACTAGGAAACTAAATGCATGTAATAAGAGAAACAAAAATGCATGAAATAGTAAAGAATTAAAAAAAATACGTGTGATCATAATCATGCATTAAGGATGGATGGATGTGATGTTTGCTTTTTATTAAAAGAATAGGAACATTTAGTGAGAAGTCAAATTACCAATTTACCCCTTCTACCTTACTAACAGAAGCTAGCAAATAAATAAATACTAGTTGAAATGTCCGCGCGTTACGGTGGTACGGTTGTTGCATGATTTTTTTGGAATTCGATTTTAGTCGGTATCGGCTCGGTGCGTTATGACGTAAATTAAAAAATCAAAACATAATTATTGAAAAAATTGAATAAAAGAAAATAATTACGTGTATACAAAAGTCTTTAAGACAATTTGTGACATCCGGTAAATTTCCGTTATCAAACTCCGTTAGTTCCGTTGAGCCTTGCATACACGTGTCGTAAGCACACACTAGTTGTCGTTTAACGTTGGTGACCTAATAATAATTAATAATGTTACATTATTGATAATCTAATTGATTATGTGATTATGGTATTATGTTTATGTGTTTACATGTTTTAAATGTTAATTAGGAAATTAATCGCGTAACGTGGAAACGTGCCTATTTATTCGTATGTGTTGTGTTTTTATAAAGATAAAATACATAATGATTATCATTAGTTTATGTCTTTATTATTAAGTTAAAAACACTTTACAAAGAATTAAAAGCTTAAATTTTTATAAAACACAAGGGTTTAAATGGTAAATATAAATTAATTAAAACACAAAAACCCTAGCCCCCACACCCCATCAGCCGCGATTCAACCTCTCACACCCTCTCCACTTCGAAATCAGCCTAGAAACAACCAATTGGCTACGGATTTTGGTCGATTACAAGCAATACAAAGCCACACTCACTTCCAAAATGCTAGAACAGCCTGTCAACATTCCCACACCTAAACCACCAAAACAACAACCCACCAAACCAACTCCCTTACCCTCAAAACCAATAGCCGATGATGTACCCCAGAAGAAGAAGAGAAGGGTATTGAGGCTAGAAGATGATGATGAAGATAGACTGCCACTCTCAGCTATTATACAGTTGCCGAAGGCCACAAGTCACTCCCCAAAAATTACTCCTGAAACCCAAAGACAAATTGTGAAAGTGAAGCTAGAAGAAGAAGAACTTCACAAACAACACGATGAGGAATTGTTGAGGAGGGTTGACAAAGCATATGCAGCCACATCTTCTATCATCAACATGAAGAAGCAAGCTCTCAGATTATACACTCTTAAGCATACATTTCAATATCAAAAGGAGAGAGTAAGGATTTGGCCTGATCCCACGGTGTCTCACAGGATTCACAAGAAAAACATTCCACAGAGATACATTGGCCAGGTGAAAAAGATTGTAGATGAAGTGATCTCCCTGGTCTTGTAGTATCACCCTGGGAAATCCTAGAAGACTTAAAGAAAGCTTATAAAGCTAACCAAACCCCACAGAAGATGCTTGAAAATAAAATGGTGAAAAGGGGGTTAGTTTATAAGAGGCTTGAAGAAGTCAGAAAGAATGAGCTCCAGTTGTTTCTAGAGGGTAATCACCCTGATGAATTTGCTTATAGAATAATAACAACTGTGGAGCTAAAGAATGGGAAACAGGTCAAATACCTATCTGAGTACTATGGGCCTGAATCATTATTTGAAGGAGGTGCTGAAGAGCTGACCATGGAGGAACAAATTACCTTCCTTGAGGCCTACATAAGAGAGTCATACAGACTCATAGTGGGGAAGTAGATCTCATGGATGGGGTAACAACTCTGTGTCCAGTTCCCCAAGACAGAGTTCCTATTCATACTTTGCCAAACAGATCATTGAGACTTCTTCCCAGGCCTGTGCTTAAAAAGGGTCACTTCTGAGCTGATCTAGAAGACAAAAAGACCAATCCTTCTTCCATAATAAGTGGGACATCTTCAATAAGTTTAGAGGTTTTGGCTGCATTGGTTCAGGGGGAGTTTGCTGGACCAAAAGAACCAATGAGCTCGATCAGAAAAACCTCTAAGTCCCACAGATATCACAACAACTGCTGAAGACTTGATCAGCTGTTTGACAAAGTCTGAAGACTTCAACAGCTGAATGAAGACTAAAGTACTGAAGACTTCAACAGCTGAAGACTAAAGTACTGAAGACTTCAACAGCTGAAGACTAAAGTACTGAAGACTTCAACAGCTGAAGACCAAAGTCTGAAGATCAACAGCTGAAAAACAAAGTACTGAAGATCAACAGCTGAAGTACAAAGACTAAAGACATTAGCTGATGACAACAGCTGAAGTTCAAGTACAAGTACTGAAGCCTTCAGAGTTTGTTACAACAGCTGAAGAAGCATTCTTCAGTTGTTGTGATGGTTTCCTTTCAGTAGTTTTCTTTTTGTTTTAGTATTTGTAAAATGACTGAAGAGCATGTTCTTCAGTCGTTGTAGTTTCAGTAGTTTCTTTTCAGTAGTTGTAATAATAGTTAACACTTAGCATTTTTGTAAGAAGATGTCAGCTGTTTGACATCTTCAGTAGTTGTGTTAACTATCAGTAGCTTGAATAAATTCTATTAGATGTCACTATCAAGTGACATCAGCAGACGTCACATCTCCTATATAAGAGATGTTGACCTAATTGTATGTGTGACATTCTGTTACCACGAAAGCGAATATTGAATGAAATATATTTGCAGAATTCTTTCTGTCTATAACCGTTTGTTCTTATCTTGAATATCTTTTGTGTTCTTGTGAATTCGCTAATTCATTGTTTTATTTCTGCTGCTATACTCTCTAATCAATCAAATGTAGATCGCTGATCCTAACACAAAGCAAGATACCCATTGTCAAAATCCTATGGAATTCGCGACGTGGACCGGAATTCACATGGGAACGAGAAGATCAAATGAAGCTTAAGTTCCCTCAACTATTCGAAAAGATGATGCCAGCAAACAAAGGTATTGATTTAAATTTCGAGACAAAATTTCTTTTAAAATGGGGATGATGTGACAACTTATCCAAAACTCACTCGATTTCGATTTCTGTGTGCCAATGCAGTAGACCAGTGATGGAACACTCTCACCATGTAACGCAATTTTCGGGACGAAAATTCTTTCAACATGGGGATAATGTGACATCCGGTAAATTTCTTTATCAAACTCCGTTAGTTCCGTTGAGTCTTGCATACACGTGTCATAAGCACACACTAGTTGTTGTTTAACGTTGGTGACCTAATATAATTAATAATGTTAATTTTATGATAATCTAATTGACAATGTGATTATGGTATTATGCTTATGTGTTTGCATGTTTTAAAGGTTAATTAGGAAATTAATCGCGTAACGTGGAAACGTTCCTATTTATTCGTATGTCTTGTGTTTTTATAAAGATAAAATACATAATGATTATCATTAGTTTATATCTTTATATTATTAAGTTAAAAACACTTTACAAAGAATTAAAAGCTTAAATTTTATAAAACACAAGGGTTTAAATGGTAAATATGCAAAATTAAATTAATTAAAACACAAAAACCCTAGCCCCCACCCCATCAGCCGTGATCAACCTCTCACACCCTCTCCACTTCGAAATCAGCCTAGAAACAACCAACTGGCTACGGATTTTGGTCGATTACAAGCAATACAACAAGTTAGCAACATCAAATCGTGTTTCTTTGCAAGAATTAAGGTTAGTTTTGGTGTTTTTATGGATTTCTTGTTAGGGCCGAACCCTAATTCGTTTATGGATTTGCATGTGGTCGAAATTGATGTTAATTGATGATGTTAGTATGTTAGTTGGATTGAATACATGTTGTTTAACATTGATTATGCATGAATTGTATGTTTTTAATGGATGATCATGAACTTTGATTTTAGGCAAAACCTAATTCGGAATTGATGAGATTATGGATGATTGATGATTGTTTGATAAATGTATGATGATTAGTAGGTTGTATGAATGCTAGGATACATTGATCTTGCAAAGAATTGATGAATTGATGTATGTGTTCATAGGTTACTAATAATAGTAACTTTATTTCCATGACATGATGATCTAATGATAGATTGATGTTGTCAATGTGTTCATGATGATAATTACATGCTAGATTGTTGATATGAATGCTAGAAATCTTAGAATGAATGTTGTTGTTCATATCTTGCCAAAAGTGGAAACTTTTGTTCATGATGATTAATAGATTATGATGACTAGGTATTGATAATCATGTCTAGATGTTGTTATGAGCTTGAGATGGTATAATTGTAATGAATTTATGCATACATTGAGTGTTTGATAGATGTTGGAATGTACTTTCCTAAAAGGGAAACTTTATTTGCACAAAGTTTGAAGGATGATAGTTTGAACATGTTTGGGATCTTAGGAGCATGTTAGTATGTTCATGGATGAATTCTAATGTGATAGAACATGTTAAATTAGTTGTATGGGATGCTTGGATAATCATGGGTGATGTTTGGACTTTGATGATCATGTATGATGTTGATGTTGGTTAGTAGTTAGGATATCATGTTTGGGACTAGAAATTGATTGTTGTGGTGTATGTTGAATGCATGGAACATGGTTAATGAATGCGAATGTGATCATCATACACGCGTGCGAATCTAAGGCCCCTACTTAGTAAGATTGGCAGAGTTTAGGATGTGACGTCGTGAGTGGCTTCACATGGCCTGTGGTGCGTGATTTGATCTTTGTGTGGCATGTTAGTTGTGTTATAACTAGTGGACATGTTAATGTTCTAGATTCGCATGACTTGTATGATACATGGTGTATGATGATCTAAGTGATACACCTGGATAATATAGCATACATATGAACCATTTGAATGTTAACCATGTATGATATATGTGTATGATTGCTTGATGGTTTACAACACATAAAGTCACCAACGGGTCAAACTGGTCAACTGGGTCAAACGTGTCTGTTTTTCTAAAATCTTGAGTCCTTGGTTGTAGTGTACTTAGGGTTTCACATGTTCTCTGTTTACATGTACTCATGTACTTATATGATGTAGGTAACCTCTGAAGGTTGTCTGCCCACTCTATATGTCAAGTAAAACTCTAAGTATCTATTACGCATATCAGGTGAGTTCATGCCCCATTCTTTACTTAGTCTCTTTTGGGGGAGATAGCATACTGGTAAACTATAAACGCTTTATATATTCAAGTTGTGTATAATATTAATTTAGTGTTGATATCATGGAAAAGTCTTCACACTTTCGAATTGTTAATATTGAATAGCGGGGAAATTTGGGTAGTACTACTGGGCCTGACGAGCCCCACCTATGTGACTCGAGATCACCGGGTGCAATTTGTCCTATTGAATATTGTCACAACCTGTTTAGTCATGACAGGAGGTAAAAACGTAACACAGTCAGCTTCAATTGCGAAATCACTATGAGTTAATATTTATTGTTAATGGACTAGCTATCTGTTACAATGCACTACTTCTATATCTCTATTATTAAACTGTTTATGTTTGAATATCACTCTTGAACTCACCAACCACTGTGTCGACATTTTAGTATGCTATTCTCAGTTCATTAGCTTGCTTGCCCTTAGGAGCACTACATGGTTTCACTTGCATTCTAAGACTCGGTCTTCAAGACATCTTTATTGTTTTAATGGTTAATGTTTACTCATTTAGGTTGGCGCATGTTTTGCCATGGTATACATTTTTATTTCTTTGGGTTGTTTTACAAAACGCTTCCGCACAGTTTCAAGCTTATACTTTGGTTATTTTTTTAATTGTGGCATATAGAGTCGTTCTGAGTAACTATTGACTGTGATCCTGGTTTGTTCACACGCCTCGCGGTAAAACTCCTCCGCACGTGGATTTTGAGGGTGTGACAGATTGGTATCAGAGCCATTGGTTATAGGGAACTAGGTTGCATACACACTAGACTATACCGCACACAGTTAGTTAGTTAGTTAGTTACCTGTGCCTTATTCTCGTCTACAGTATACTCATTGGCATACACGTCACACTCTCTGCAGCATGGCATCATCACCGAGAGCTCCGGGTAAGCGACCTGAATCACCTTCATGATCTGAATCCCCACCTCCCATACCTGTACCTGACAATGGATTCGATTGGCCCCGATTAGCTTATCCTCGAGAAGAGATTGACTGGGATCAACCTTTTGCACTAATGGAGCGTGACCCTCCAGGAGACTGGAGTTTCTATCCCAGATTTGTTGATCACATTATGTATTGGGAGCGCGTACCTCTCCCGAGGCCCAGGACTAGGAACAACGCCGATCAACCAATGCCTTCACTCCACGGACGGTGCAGTCCAACGAGCAACTGATTGCTGCACTGATGGCTGCACTGGACACTGAAGCATTGAGTCAGGTGGCTCACGTGATGTCTGTACACTGCAGCATGAGGTGTACAAACTGATACATCAAATGGATGAACTTGAGGAGCAACTCGAGAAAACCCTAAACGGTGTCACATATGCCTGATGGTCTCATAGCACTACGAGGGCGCGTGACTGCTCATGAACAGCGGGACGCCATAGCTGATAATAGGATTGCTATCTTAGAAGCCCAACTCGGCACTTCATATTGCTATAGCTCCTGCTCCTGTAGCAGACCCTGAGGATGAGGATCCCGAGGAGGAACCCGAGGAGGAGGATCCGGTGGAGGATGGAGGATGATAGTGATGGGTCAGATGTTTTTAATTGACTTTCTTTATATGACTTAGACTATGTAGTGTTTTTCTTTTTGAAACCTATGTGGGAAGGGTTGTTTCCCCACACGAACGACAAACTTAAATTTTGACATTGATAAATACATTGTGACTCATTTACAATTTATTTACTTTGGTTATCATTTTGTTATGAATGTTGTGGTTGTGATGATTCATTATTTCTTTTATTTACTGTTTACTGTACTTCAATGAGATAAATGTGTTAGATGTTACCTTATTTTATTTGTGAATGTAAAGTGAAAAGAATGGACGCCCGTGGACGTTGACGTGGATGCGAACGTAGACGTGGCACTGGAGAACAGGGCGGTGGTGCTATTAACATGACCCCCGCAGAATTAGTTGCTCTAATTAATGAGCATGTCCAGGCGGCAGTGGCTACTGCCTAGGCTGGTCAGCCAGCAGGTAAACAATGATAGAAAGATAAATCTGATATCCTTGATAACTGTATGGGATGTCTAATTATATGTGTGGTGTTAAAATAGGACCATGGTGTGTACCTACAAGTCCTTTATGAACTGTAAACCACACACCTACAGCGGTACTGAAGGTGCTGTAGGGCTTGTACGATGGTTCAAGAAGACTGAGTCTGTCTTCTCTAAATGCAACTATCCACCTGCTGATCAAGTGAAGTATGCCACCAGGACTTTAGAGGGTGCTGCTCTGTCTTGTGGAACGCGCAAGTCCAGATGCTAGGACAAGCGATGGCGAATGGGCTTCAATGGATGAGTTCAAAACAATGATGACTAAGGAGTACTGTCCTCGTAATGAAGTGTAAAAGCTAGAGATAGAGTTCTGGCAACTGAAGATGCAGGGCTCGGAAATCGAGGCCTACACCACCAGAACCCATGAACTAGCAACTTTGTGCTCGGGATGGTGAATGAAGTGCATAAGAGGGTGGAGCAATACATACGAGGATTAGTACCCAAAATTAAAGTATGGTAACTGCTTCCAACCCACCACAATTCAGCAAGTCATCCAGTTAGCTCATAAGCTAACTGACGAAGCCGTGGAGCAGGACGTCTACCCTAACGGGGCGTTATGGCGAGCATGCCCGACAACAAAAAAGTGGGATAGTGCCAACAACACCAAATCATTATCATCATCTTCTAGCGGTCAACCTCAACCTCAACAGCAACAACAGTCAGTTCAGCAAAAACGGAGGTTCGACAATAACCGTAAGTTCAACCAAACGGCTGCAAATAATCAAGGACCCAATGGTTATGGTGGTAGACATCCGAAGTGCACTCGGTGTAGTTACCATCATGTAGGAAGTGTGATAACTTCAAGTGTCAACGCTGTGGAAAATTGGACACACTGCTTAGGATTGTCGTGTGAGCTGGTAAGGAGGCCACAACAACCTCAAGAAACTCCCAAAGGTTTTTTGAATGTGGGAAAGAAGGGCATTACAGGTGAAACTGCCCACAACTAAGGAGAAATGGTAATGGCAACAACAACAACAACAATAACAACAACGGTAATAACAACAATGGTGGCAATAGTACTGGTAATGCAGCAACAAAGATGGAGCCAAGGGGAGAGCCTTCGTCATTCGCTCAGGTGAGGCTCTAAATGATCCCATGACTGTTACTGGTAGGTTCTCTGTTAATGGTTGTTTTGCTACGGTACTATTTGATAATAGAGCCGATAGGAGTTTCGTGTCCTTAAAGTTTTGTAGTCTTTTAAGTGATATACCCTCTGCTTTAGAATCTAAACATCGTGGAATTAGCCGACGGCAAATAGATCCATGTACACATATCTTTAAAGGCTGTAAGATAGAACTTGCTCGTCATACTTTCGCTATAGATCTTATGGCTGTTACGCTGGGGAGTTTTGATGTTGTGATAGGCATGGATTGGCTCTCTAGCAAGCAAGCGGAAGTCATATGTCATCAGAAGATCATACGAATTCCTGTTGGTGACAAAATCCTTACAGTCAGAGGTGATAGGAGTGGTGCTGTGATAGGCATCATCTCATACATGAAAGCCCAAAAGTTATTACGAAAGGGTCGTGTGGCTATTCTAGCACTCGTAACTGATAAGCAAACGGAATAAAGGAGAATGGAGGATATTCCCATAGTGCGCGACTTTCCAGAGGTGTTGCCAGAGGATCTTCCTAGATTGCCACCTCACCGCCAAGTAGAATTCCAGATTGAGTTGACTCCCGGCGCAACCTCGATTGCTAGGGTACCTTATCAATTAGCACCGAACGAGCTACAAGAGTTGTCATCATAACTTCAGGAGCTTTTAGATAAGGGCTTTATTCGACCTAGCACATCACCTTGGGGAGCTCCTGTTCTTTTTGTTAAGAAGAAGGATGGCACATTCCGGATGTGCATCGATTATAGAGAGTTAAACAAAGTAACAGTCAAGAACCGATACCCTTTATCTCATATCGACGACTTGTTTGATCAGCTTCAAGGATCGAGCTATTATTCGAAAATTAACTTGAGATCCGGTTATCATCAACTTAGATTCCGAGAAGAAGACATTCCCAAAACTGAGTTTCGTACTCGTTATGGTCATTATGAGTTCTTGGTCATGCCTTTTGGGTTGACTAATGCACCTGTTGTGTTCATGGACCTCATGAACCGCGTGTGCAAACCCTATCTTGATCAGTTCGTCATTGTTTTTGTCGATGATATACTGACATATTCTAGGACCACGGAGGATCATGAAGAGCACTTACGAATGATCTTAAAACTATTGAAAAATGAGCAGCTGTATGCCAAATTCTCAAAGTGTGATTTTTGGATACGAGAAGTGCAATTTCTAGGTCATATTGTTAATGAGAAAGGGATACATGTTGATCCTGCGAAAATTGAGGCGATAAAGAATTGGACTACACCCAAAACGCCGAGTGAGATAAACAATTTTTGGGATTACCAGGATATTACCGACGATTCATAGAAGGATTTTCTAAGATCACACAACCTCACGGCCTTGACTCACAAAGGAACAACATACAAATGGAGTGAGAGCCAAGAATCAGCTTTTCAATTGTTAAAACAAAAACTCTGCACTACCCCGATATTAGCACTGCCAGAGGAGGGACGGATGACTTCGTGGTGTATTGTGATGCATCCATTCAAGGATTTGGTTGTTCGTTGATGCAACAAGAAAAGGTGATAGCCTACGCCTCGAGACAACTAAAGGTTTCATGATAAGAACTATACCACACATGACTTAGAATTGAGTGCGTGGTTTTTGCCTTAAAGATCAGGAGACATTACTTGTACGGTACCAAGTGCACTATCTACACTGATCACAGAGTCTTCAACATATCTTCGGCAAAAAGATTGAATATAAGGCAACGACGTGGGTGGAACTACTAAACGACTATGATTGCGCTATTAGTACCATCCGGGAAAGGCGAACGTAGTTGCCGATGCCCTAAGCCGGAAGGAAACAGCTAAACCCAGACGGGTGCGAGCTTTACCAGCTTACTATCAGTACCCAACTGCCCGAACAAGTTAGGAGGCACAAATAGAAGCCTTAAAAGCAGAAAATGTTGGTTCTGAGTCGTTAAGGGAAATGGATAAATAGCTGGTGGTGAAAGAGGATGGAATTTGGTATTTCATGGATAGACTTTGGGTGCCTGTCTATGGAAATTGTTAGGACCTGGTATTCGACTGAAATACCTAGAGATCACGTGTATACCGGATCAAATAGTGCGGAATCCTATTGATTGGCAATCCAATCAGTGAGAACACACGAAGAATCAATCAGGATTGAACTAACGTTAGAAATCGATAAGGAATCGATCTAATGTGTTCTATGAACTTGGAGAACGATTTGGAAGGTTTCTGGACGGCTAGGGTTCGACTGAATCGTACTTGTTGAATCGAATGTTTTTCACGAATTGAGTTGTATTTATAGGTTGGCACTATTCAATCGTGCGACTGAACCATTAGTTTGGTTCAGTCGTGCGATTGAACCATGCGGTTGGTTCATTCGGCGACTGAGTGTTCACGTGCGACTGAGCCAATCTTATGTTACAGTCGTACGACTGATCCAGTCTCCTGGTCCAGTCGTGCGACTGAGTCAATCGTGTGAAGTTCTTCATGTGTATGGTTCATTCGCATGAGCCATTCGCATGGGAACTTCATTAAGTTAGTTTGAATGTTTTAGTTAATTAATATAATATTATATGTAATCATTCAAGTAATTATAAACCCAATCAATTCAGTCACGACTCATTAATAAACTATTAAACATTATAACCAACAGACTATCAATCAGTTCATTAATCATACCAAACAAGATCTATTACATCACATATCACGATCTAGGGACATACATGTATCAACAAACTCCCCCTTGCCTAGATCTCTCTAATGTCTTGTTTTTCTTCATTACCTTCTCATATTCTTGTACTTGTCCTCTTGTGTGACTCCCGCGTGAATATCAAACGCGAAGCAAAGTCGTATAACATTTTGGAACTGGAGGGCTTGTACAATGTCTTGTGTGTCATAGAACAGTGGCCATTTGTATAATGTATAGACATCATTAGCAGAAAAGTTAGTTAGCCAGATTGGGTCGAAACCCTGACAGTATCCATTTTATCCCCTTTGTTCAGAACTATGACAGCTTCAGCAGTTCTCCAATCATAGTACCACCATTTGAAGTGTGGAGTGAAGTCCTGTGGCATTTCCCTGAGAGGGATTCTCGACATAGTGCGAGGAGGACTCCACTTCACACAATCTTAGGTTTTCCAGTAATGGCATCCATCTCAGACCTTCTAATATACCTTGTAGGTTGTTGAGGTCTGAAGTTAATCCATCTGGTGTGGTACTCTTTCTTGAGGGCAGTCTCAAACCAGCCTGACATCTTTCTCGGGTCAGCATACAACAGCTTCAATTTGGCCAGCTGGTTGAGCTCAAATCCTGGCAGAGTCTTTAGATCATGTGGAAATCTAAAGTACTCTATGCCCTTTTCCCTCTTAACGGCATAAACGTTAAGATCGTCAAAATATGCCCATGCTATAATCCTGCCTGACACTGTATGATGGTTCTTGACGCTGTAGAACTTGGTGTAGGCATCCCTTCTTCGGTGCAGCATTGGGCTCTGACTTCTTTAAAACATTCAGCCCACTCAGCCTTTCGAATGTATACGTCATCGTTTGAGGCTTGGGCTGTTCCTTCGGTCTTTCCTGCTTCCTGCTCCATTGTCTAGTACCTCAAAATGTCACTGACTAGGGACCACCCAGATTGGGGACCACATTACCCTTGTTGTCAGCGTACTGAGGGTACTCTTCAGCAGCAATATCTTCACCTCAACTTCATAACGTCGTGTAGTTCGTCGTCACTGGTTGAATCAACTGTTGGAGCATCCTTGACAATGTCATCAGGATTGAGTCTGAACATCTCCGCCAGTTGCTCGTTAGATAGGTCGTGAATTATTCACCTTCTTCAGGGGTATAACTCACTGACCTTCTGACAATCCCTTGCAGATCAAGATCATTGTGAGTTGAGAGTGTGATCTGTTGAAGGGGAGCAATATCAAACTCATCTCTGTGGTACTTGGATCTGTTTGATTTACACATTTCACACTCAAATCATTAGTAATATATCAAACAAAATGCATTAACTTAATATAAACATTTAGTACATGGTTTTTCAATACAGAATACAAAAGTAATTAAATACATAAAACATCCACTATTTACTTTTATCCTGAATGCTGACTCTTCTTGTGAAGGTACAGAAGCAGAAGCTGACTGATCTTGTCTGTTCTTGTTCTCTTCTCTTGACCGGGAGCTGAGACAGATTCAGCTGCTTCTCCTTCTTCAGTCTCTTCATCTGCACACCACTCTTCTGTTTCTCTTCATCAGAATCACTGTCATCATCACATCATCATCATCATCATCTCATTATCTCTGTCTTCATCCTTTATCTTTAGAGGTTCCTCCTTTGATCCTTTCAATTTTAGCAAAATGGACCTCTTAGCTTTTCCAACTCCTCTATCTGCTTACCTGCTGTGACACTTTGCGCTCGGAGTTGGTCCAACTGAGTGTTCTAAGCAGCCAATTGCTGGGCCTGCTCCTCAATAACTCGATCCTGCTCTGCATTTTCTGCGATTGTGCAGCACTCAGGTCGGTGAGCTGGCGGATCTGAGAGGTCTTTTCTCATCAGCCGCCAGCAATCGTAACACCATTCTGTTAAGGCTGACAGCTGTTCCTCTACCCTGATTGGAGGTAGAGGAGATCTGTAGGTGTGTGAGGGGTAGGCTGAGGGCTCGGTTTGGTGGCTAGTGGTGGTGGTGGAGGTGGTGAATATAGGGTCAGGTCTGGATGATAGTGGTGGTGAGTGTGGGGTGAATGATGTAGTGGTGGCAGGGGTCTGGCTTGTGGTGGTCGGTATGGTGGTGTCTGTGGTTGCTGTGGGGAGAGGTATGGTGGTGGAAGGTGTGTCTGCAGAGGGGTAGTGGTGGAAGGTGTGGGGATGTGGTGGTGATGAAGGTTACCTTACGTTTTCTTTTTTTGGCCATGGGGTTGAGCCATCCGTTTTCTCCTCGTCCCTTCGAGGTGGATGCTCCCCCTTCAATCCCGCCTGAGGACCCCGGAGCATATGATGGATCAGTTTCTGTATCTCCGGAGCCTCTCGGTTGTTCACCAACAACCCTCAACCCGTGTTCTGTGGGAACCACTTTCCTTCCACAGTCCGGGTCAATGGTTCCTCATCAGATTCATCCTCATCCTCCTATTCAAAACAAATCTTGATGAAATCCTGCTGACTCAGTTACCTCAGCAGGTGAGACCGACACCGAGGGAACAGAGTCAGACACAGTGCCTCTGGATGGAACAGTATCATCCCCACTGTCATCCTCCTCTGAATCATCAGTGGGGATGACAATTGGCTCCACGTCGGAGTCACTGTCCTCGTGACGCCATTGGCGTCTCCCCGGTGCCACATAGCTTTCATCTGCTAAGTGGCCAATCATTCTTTTCACTTGGGGCTTAATCTGCTTTCCTCTGTAAACTCTCATCCTGCCCAGAGTAGTATCATCCATTATCTCTAAGGCCACTGCGTCATGACTCTCTTTGGGCAATTGTGGCAGCTTCTCGTTGAAGACGAGCTGTAAGAATCTGGGGTACATACAGAACCCCTCTTTTCCCTTTACCTCCAATTTTCCACCAAGTAGGAGAATATCATGTTGGGAAAACTGAAGGGGTGGTTCAGAACCAGTGCCACGTAGGCATTTGGAATCTGGTCTGAGAGGTCGTCAACCCCCACCCTCCTCGATGCTACACACTTGAGGATCACGTGTGCTAAGTACTTGTACTGGGGGCTCAGGTTGCTCTTGTTGAGCACACCTGAGTTGATATCCCCAGCGTACTTTATCCTTAGGAAGCATCCTCTTACTGTCAATGGTATTAGCTTTGTAGGATGATCAGCGTCCTCCCCGAACTCTAGGACCCTCTGAATGTCGGCGCCAGAGATCTCAATATCATGGCCCAGTATGGAGCTCCTGATACAGTAAGGCTCACGAGAGCGTCCACCAAGGCATTTTCCCAGAATGCCTGATGGAGTGATCTATAAGGCGTGCAAGGAGTGCAGATCGCCTTATAGATCCGGGACCGTCTCAGAAATGCTATAATGTCGGTGAACTCAGCCCCGTTCCTAGTGGTGTGATCCAAATGGGCACAGATGTTGTGCTTTGGATTTATGGTCCACTTTTCTGCCATTTATCTGTAAACACAAGACATAGAACCATTAGTACTAAGACATGAAAACTTCTGTTCTAAGTGTAAGGTTGAAAGTCATTTTGATTCATTCGTGCGAATGAATCATGCGACTGAAGTCAGTCGCCTGTTTGAGTCATGCGATTGAGTTCAATCGGCTGATTGAGACATGCGATTTAGTTCAATCGGCTGATTAAGACATGCGATTGAGTTCATCGCTGATTAAGACATGCGATTGAGTTCAATCTGCCAACTGAGACATGCGATTGAGTTCAATCTGCCGACTGAACTCATTCGGGTGGTTCAGTCGGTCGAATGATCCAATCGCAAGGTTCAATCGTGCGATTGGAGTTCATTCGAATGACCAGTCGCTTGCCCCCCACTTCGATCGCCTGTGGGTCGAATCTTGACCAATCTAAGTCTTTTAATAGGTGTAATGGTCCATTAGCCTCGTCTACTTGTCACTAATAACCTATTAAACTCAATTTTAACATTTTACTTCATTTACATAGGTGATTAGGTCAATTCACAGTTTGGTTCTTGATTCAATCCAATGTCGCTATTGTAGTTCGGTGAGGTACTGATTTTGGTAGGATTTAAGGAGTAATATACCTGTAAAACGTCACTGGAATGTAAGAATCTTAACCGCAATGTATATCAGAATCGGTGGCAAGTTTGACAGGGTAACGGTACAGAGTGCGATTTGGGGTGCTATTGGGAGTGATGAGTGAGATGCGATCGACTAAGTCCCTTAAATACTGAACCTAGGTTCATTCGGCCGACTGGCCTCATTCGCTCAGTTCAATCGGGCGACTGAGGTTCAGTCGTACGATTGGCCTAGTCAATCGCATTCGGTCGGCCGACTGAGTCTCAGTCGGTCGACTGACTCATTCGGTCTCCTTCATTCGCCCCTTTAGTTGACCGACTGAGCCTCAGTCGGTCTACTGTTTCATTCTCCCCCTTCCATTCGGTCGAATGGATCAATTTCATGTCCATTCGGCCGATTGGAGGCCATTCGCATAGTTGGTCGATAACCATGATCTACTAGTGCGAATGGGTCACACTTTGTGAGTTTACAGTCATTTTTTTTAACATTTACTATTCAGACCCTTTTCACTTTTGATAATAACATTGTAAGCTCTTAACCAATTCAGCACTTCAGACGTGACTTTTAAATTTTAAAACCATGGGCCATCTCAGACATGACCCTTTTTAGGTAACTTAATTCCCTTCTGATTTCCCTGATGTAGTCCGACCGACACACAATAAAAGATAAACATAGGAACTTAAACTAACTACACACTGCAGTTTATGTTTGGACCTTTTGTGAGAGATAAAACCCTAAGATGGAAATCTAAGGGATTTGATTAGGAGTAGACAGCTTGACCTAGATTGATCATATCTAGACCACTCAATTTTGGAATCATACAGGAGTATCAAATCATTTTGGGACTTGTTATTAAAACCTTTTGGTGCTTAAATTCTCGGTGTTCATCTAGAGTCGTTAGCAACTTAGGATATCATACTGAAACTTTTAGATTTTCACATTGATTTGAACTTTTGAGAATGTAGCCACTAAGATTGTCAGTATGTTTGTCCACTTAAATCCATACACAGACTTTTGACGCAGACTGGTGACTGATTTAGGTTTAATTATTTCAGCTAACATTTGTGGATCCCACACTTATATGGTAATCAACATTCCTCAGAGGTTTTGAGCGGTCTACGGGTATTATTACAAGAAGAGACTATTCGTAGAGCTTTCAAAGAGAAGCCTGTCCTCAGGTCAGTGCCATCGCACAGCAGAGAGGCGGCAAACAACAAAATTCTAGAATATCTAGGTTATGCTTATCCTCAGGTCAGTGCCATCGCACAGCAGAGAGGCACACAACCTATCTCCTTGTTAGAGCAGCTTATTTTATTTGACACAATATGCACCAACAACATGAGTCATTAGCTTTATTGCCTTTGTCTTTCATTTTTTTCTTGCTTTGCTCTATTTATGGTCATCCGCACACTTTTGTGGCATTTAAATGCTCATTACCCCTTATTGGAATATATTTGATTGTGTTAACCAGTGATAAGATGGAAACCACAGTCAGTTGAACAACTTAGTTTGATCTTGAGATCACCAATCAGGTCTAATTGTCTATTGTGTTGAATCTACAACACATCATTTGTGGTCTAGCAGCCTCTAAGTCTATTTTCTCTGTGTCACCTTAGGAGTTGCCAGTTTTCTATCATTTTCCCTTTTTATATTGCTTAGACTACGCAGACTTATACTTTGAACTTTTGCATCTTTTCAAACCTTAAATTTTATAATCCCTCTTGATTTGTTCCTGTGTACTATCATATTCCAAAGGTATTGAATCAGTATCACAAACACAATCTACCTTATTTCAGCTAGTTACCCCTTCTCCCTTTTTTTAATATTAACTTGCTGACATAGTCTCCCCCTAAAATACTAAAATCATTTCGAATTTAATTATTTTTGGATTTTAATACACAGCAAGATAACATGAATTTAATATAACAGACAAAAGAAATGAAAAAAAACAGATAACAAAAAATAACATAAACTTTAACGAAACTACATCGGACTACACATTATTCTCATCAGGAGTTACGTCACTTTTCTTTTTAACGTCGTTGACCTCTAGCAAGTATTGAAAACGTGGTTTATCAAAGGCTTTTGTATAGAGGTCAGCACGTTGAATCAGTATTAATTTTAACCACATCTATAAGGTCTTTTCAAAACAGTCTCTTACGAAGTGGTATTTAATACCGATTGTTTGGTCTTAGGATGTTGAACGGGTTTTGGTTACTGCAATTGCAGCAGAGTTATCAACAAAAATAGAAGTAGACCAGAATTTCAAACCGCAATCCCGCATTTGCTGTTGAATCCAAATGATTTGGGAAAGCAACTTGCAGCAGCAACATATTCGGCTTCACAGGTTGACAATGCAACCGATGTCTGCTTCTTACACTGCCATGTAACTAATCTTCTCCCAAGGAATTGACACCCTGCTGATGTAGACTTGTAGTTCATTTTGCAGCCTCCATAGTCCGAGTCACTATACGCTGTGAGCTCAAAATCGTCATCATGAGGATACCACAACCCCAGTGTGGGTGTACCCTTTAGATAGCGAAAGATCCTTTTGACCCCGATCAGATGATTGACCTTAGGTTTAGCCTGATATCTGGAACATAAACATGTAGCATACATGATATCAGGTCTTGAGGCAGTGAGATACATGAGAGATCCAATCATTCCTCGGTACATAGTGGCATCTACAAGATCTCCATTCTCATCAGGTGCTATATCATGATTCGTAGCAAGTGGAGTCCCAGCAGCAGAAGCATTCTCCATGTCAAAGCGACTGAGAATGTCTCCTACATACTTGGTCTGATGTAGAAAGATCCCATTAGATGTTTGATCCACCTGTAACCCGAGAAAGAACTTCATCTCCCCCATCGCACTCATCTCAAACTCTTTCTTCATCACTGCTTCAAACTCTTTGCATAACTCTTCGTTCTTTGACCCGAAGATTATGTCATCAACATATATCTGTACTAGCAGTAGGTCACCATCCTTTTCTTTAATAAACAGTGTACAGTCAATGACTCCCCTGCGAAAGCCGTGTTTCACAAGATGAGTCGAGAGTTTCTCATACCAAGCTCGAGGAGCTTGATGAAGCCCATATAAAGCTTTGTCGAGCTTGTAAACTCTATCCCAATGATAAAGGTCTTCAAATCCCTCGGGTTGACTTACATAGACTGTTTCCCTGATTTCTCCATGAAGGAATGCACTCTTCGCATCTAATTGGTAGACTTTAATCTTCATGTACGATGCATAGGCAAGGAAGATACGAATAGCTTCCATCCTTGCCACGCTTGCAAACACCTCATTATAGTCAATCCCCTCGACTTGGCGAAAACCTTGAACCACCAGTCGAGCTTTGTTCCTGATAATGACTCCTTTGTCATCCTTCTTACATTTTAGTACCCATTTGGTGCCAATGACTTTAGCACCTTTAGGTCTATCAACCAGAGTCCATACACCTAACTTCTTAAACTGCAGAAGTTCTTCTTGCATGGCACTCACCCACGCCTCATCATTTAGTGCTTCACTGACATATTTTGGCTCAACCTGTGAGACAAAACATCGATAAGCACCATCATGAATGTAACCCTTCTCCATAACTGAGGTGTAATCAGCTGAGTATAGCTGATTTCGGGTTTGTACTCCTCATCGGACATCTCCAATAACATTGTCAAGGGGATGATAGACATTTAGTCGTGATCCTGGAGTAGTCGGCACAGTCACCTCCGAACCAAGATTGTGAACATTTTGGTCTGCATCTGAGGAGGTTGGAGTTTGAGGTTCCGAAGTCGAGGGTACATCACTTGTGGATGCTTGTGGAATTCAGGAACTGGAACCTGTTCCTCCTGACTGTTCTGGTCATCTGCTTCAGTTTCATCTTCAGAGGAGGAGTCACTTTCATCGACTACCCCTTCTGACTGAGTAGAGGACTCTCCCTGTGTGCTGGATGGAGTATTTAGAATATCATACATCATCCTAGTGGCTAACTCATCATCCGAGGGAGAGAGAGGGATGTTGAAGGATTTGAAGAATCCATCATAATCGAAGAAGTATGCAGGTCCTTTGCCTGTAGGTGGTGTGGTATATCTCTGAACGTCGACATTACACCACACTTCTACAAGACCCGTGGAGTTATTGTAAACTTGCTTGTTCGGTATGTTGTATCCTAGAAAAATTCCTTCAACTGCCTTCTCGCTGAATTTTCCTTCTTGTGTCTTTTCAGAAGTGTACACGGTGCGCCAAAAGGTTCAAGATATTCCAAATTCGGTTTGCGTCTTTGAAGTAGCTCATAACATGTCTTTCCATGGCGCTTGACTATTAGGACTCGGTTCAGTGTATAGCACGCATTTGCCACTGCTCGTTCCAGAATTGGATAGGCAATTCGAGTCTGCCAGCATAGTCCGGGCTGTTTCTATCAAACTCCTATTCATTCTCTCAGCAACGCCATTCATCTGAGGTGTGTAGGCAGAAGTGAATTGATGCACAATTCCCTTTTCCTTGCAGTATGCCTCCATCCCTTGATTCTTGAATTCTGTCCCGTTGTCTGAGCGTATTTGTCGAACTTTGAGCTTGTAGAGTGATTCCAGTGTGGTTACTAATTCCTTGAATGTCTCCAAAGTTTCTGATTTTGATTTCAGAAACATGACCCAAGTGAACCTTGAGTAGTCATCAGTGACCACATAACAGTACGCGTCGCCTGCAATGCTCCTTGTACTAACTGGACCGAACAGATCCATGTGAAGAAGCTCAAGAGGAAGTTCTATTGAATGAACTTTCTTTTCCTTATGAGACTTCTTTGTCTGTTTGCCTTTCTTGCAAGCTACACAAAAGTCAGGAAGTTGGAAGTTCTTGACATTCACTCCTCTAACTAAATCCTTCTGAATCAAATGATTCATCTTCCGTTGACTTATGTGTCCCATTCTCCGATGCCAGGAGATGGAGTCCCTCTCAGTAGCTTTAGATAAGAAACACTGAACCTCATGATCCGTGTGGCAGCTGTTGACAGATCCAAGACATACAAGTCTTTATATCTTGAAGCAGTCATCAGAACGTGGTCCTCTGGGATCATATATTCTTTCTTCAGCACGTAACACTTCTGATTATCAAAGACAACTTTAAATCCTTTATCACAGATTGGGAAACAGAAAGTAAGTTGTTCTGAAGTTGTTGAACGTAGTTCACTTTATCAAACTTAACTTTCTGATTTCCCACTTCTCCCTGAGCTGTGATATAGCCTCCTTTGTTTCCTGCAAAGGAAACATGCCCTCCTTTTATTTGTTTGACGTTAGATAAAAGGGCGCTATTTCCTGTCATGTGTCGGGATGCTCCGCTGTCTATAATCCACGTGTTAGTCTCAGCACTATAGCGAACACCCTACCTGCACATTCAAAGTAACATAATCAGTTTAGGTTAGGAACCCAAGCTTTGACTGTCTTGGGTTTCCCAGAGGCATCACACATCATAAACTCCACCCATTGACCCTTAGAAGGTGAGGGTAGCTCAGGTTCCTTCTTGTTATCAGTATCCGACACGAGGGTGGATTTTTCTTTCCATAAACCAGATTGTGCAGTGCCTGTTTATGATAAACAGTCGTCTGGCTTACAGGTTGGACTTTAGGTTCACTAGCTCTTCTAGGTGGAGTTAGAGAACTCCGCTTAGAAGACCTAGGTCTAGAGGCCAGAAGATCAATCTTCTTCCTAGGTGTCTGATAGAAATGACAGTCGGAAGCAATGTGTCCACATTCTCCACAGTTGTAGCATGACCTGCTATCAACTTTATGAGTAGACTTTCTATGTGGAGAAGTGCGTGACACTCTAGTAACATCAATCACTTTAGTTTTTGACTCTGGATGTTTAATGTTTTCCCTGGTGTAACAAACTTTACTGATTTAAGCTGTTTTATTTTTTGGTTAACTGGTTTTTGACTTGTAGCATGTGAAAGGTAACATTTGAAGTCATTTTAGGTTCCGATTTGACTCTATTTGATCCTGACTTTAAATTAACCTTTTCAAATTCATTTTCCAGGTTAACGCATGGCAATTTACCCTTTGCCTTTGAAGTGGCCTCCTCTTGTTCTTACCAGATTCAGTAGATGAACATGAGGTGTCTGGATCAGTAACAAGAGGAGTGGTCACCACATGATCCTTGATGGGGTTATTATTTACTGGTCTAGACTTGGTGTTCATCAAGGTCTCCGGTGGTGGTGGAACCACTTTGTAGCCTAATCCCTCCCCGTTATTCCTTTCTCTCACTAAGTGTTGAACTATGTGTGAAGAACTAGTCCAACTATGCAGTTTCTGTTTTAATGAATTAACTTCGACTTCTAAAACTGCCCTTTGTTTCTTAGTGTCTTCTAGGGAGTTAAGATAGTACCTAATGTCGTTTGCTTGGTTAAAAGCCACTACTTCGGTTTCCCTAAGTTGTTTAGTCAATAGGTCTATCTTTTCTTTATAACAATGCTCATTTTGTTTTAGTACTCTATTTGCCTCAGTGCACAGACGTAAATCTTTTACTAAGTTATCATTATGATCTAATAACCCAGCAAATTTTTCATCTATGCTCTTCCTAAACGTGTCACAATAAGAACAAGCATGGTTATTAAAAATTTGGTCAATGGTACTTACCTGAGTTGGTTCAGAAGTATTAGCCATCAGTGCCGCATCAGATGATTCTGGTTCTGTCGACTCTGGCTTTTCTGTCTCTGATGTGGAAACTTCCTCATTTGGCTTGTAGCTGACCTCGGCTGCAGTTGTTTCTTCACTATGTGACGTTGCAATTTCAACTGCTATATCACCTTCACTCGCAAAATCATCATCAATATCCTCGACACTGGCAATGTTAGATTCTCCTGGTGAGACAAACCTGAAACTCCAATCCTGTCCTTCATCATCATGAGCAGTTAGTGCTTTTGGATCCTTGTTCGATGAAGTAGAATTAGAGGGTTGCTTGTCCTGGCGAGTAAAGATGAGAACGGGTTCCCATTCCCCGTCTTCTTTGGCTTGACACATTCTCGTTTGAAGTGCCCCTTCTCACCACAGTTAAAGCAGGTCACTTTACTCTTGTCGAAGCCAAAGGTGGTGTCCTTAGTAGCAACCAAGTTCTGTCCAGTCTTTTTCACAAACTTCTTCGCCCTCCGAACAGCACTTGCTAAGGCCCACATTATATCCATTCTTTCAAGCTCCATCTCATCCACCTGCTCGTAGTCCTCATCTGCCAGATGGCAGTTTCCAATCTTCCCAGCAACAAGTCCATCATATGAATGAACCACTGTTGCTAAGAGATCCTATGCTCTCATGCTACTTCCACGGTCAACATTACTGAAGTCTCGGTCTTCAGTTTGGTAGCGTTTGCTTCTGATCCAATATGATGGGTACATGATGACCCAGACGTGTCTGATCCAGAAGGAGAAGCATGTGAGGGACCTGACGAGCTAGACACAAAAGCAGTCTGGAGGGTGCTCCAGATGTCTTAGTGTCACACCCTCAAAATCCACTTGCGGAGTTTTACCGCGAGGCGTGTGAACAAACCAGGATCACAGTCAATAGTTACTCAGAACGACTCTAAATGCCATAATTTAAACAAATTAACCAAAATACCAAATTTAAACAATGCGGAAGCGTTTTGAAAACAACCCAAGTCTATAAAGTATAACTTATGGCAAAACAAGTGCCAACCCAGAAGTAAATTATAAATGTTAAATGTCAACTTGTCTTGAAGCAAAGTGTCTTAAAATGTAGTGAACCATGCAGTGCTCCTATGGCAAGCAAGTAAGGACCTGAGAAAAGCATACTAAAATGTCACACATAGGTTGGTGAGTTCAAGAGTTTGAGTCAATAAACATGTAAACAGTTGCGATAAATATAAGCAGTGTATGGTAATAGATAGCTAGTCTATTATCAGTAAATATTAATACATAGTGATTTTGCAATTGAAGCTGACTGTGATAGTTGTTGCCTCCTGTCACGACTTACCATGTCGTGACAATGTTCATAGGACAAATTGCACCCGGTTGACCTCGAGTCACACAGGTGGGGCTCGTCAGACCTAGTAGTACTACCCAAGTTTCCCCGCTATTAATATTAACAATTCAAAAGTGTGAGGACTTTTCCCATGGTAAACAGCACTATATTAATATTATACACAACTTAAATAATAATAGCGTCGTATAATACCAGTATGCTATCTCCCCCAAAAGAGATTAAGTAAAGAGTGGGGCATGAACTCACCTGATGTATGCAAAGGTACTTAGGGTTTATTTTGAGAAACGAGAGGATAGCCAACCTTCAAAGGTTACCTAGATCATGTGAGTACATAAGTACGTGTAAATAAAAGACATGTGGAACCCTAATCATACCAAACCAAAGACTCAAGCTTCCAGAAAAATAGACACGTTTGACCTAGTTGACCCGTTTGACCCGTTGGTGACATTATGAGTTATAATTCAATTAAAGCCAATGAGCACATACAACATACATGATTAACATTCAAATAGTATCATACGTATGCTATATCAACCAGGTGTATCACTTAGATCATCATACAATCAAGTACTATACAAGTCATGCGAATCTAGAACATTAACATATCACTAGCTATAATACAACTAACATGTCATACAAGGTTCAACCATTCATCACATGCCATGTGAAGCCACTCACGACTTCACATCCTAAACCCTGCCAATCCTACTAAGTAGGGGCCTCACATCCGCACGCGTGTATAATGATCATAACCAAATCTTTAAGCATATGCATTGCATTACACATCACAACAATCAATTATCAGACCAAACATGATGTCCTACTACTACACACATCCAAACCATACATGATACCAATTTCAATCATCACCCATGATTATCCAAACATGCCATACAACTAATTTAACACGTTTTATCACACTAGAATCCATCCTTGAACATAATAGCAAGTTCCTATCATCCCAAACATGATCATAACATCATACTTCAACGTTTACACAAATAAAGTTTCCCTTTTGGGAAAGAATATCCCAAAATCTATCAAACATCCAAAGTATACATGAATTCATCAATAATATACCAATTCAAGCTCATACTAATATCTAACATGATCAACAACACTTAAACACCTCAATCTAACAATCTTCATAAACAAAAGTTTCTACTTTTGGCAAGCTATGATCAACATCATCAAATTAAAGATTTCTAGCATTCATAACAACAATCTAGCATCTAATTATCATCATGAACCCATCCATAACATCATCCATCACTAGATCACTACTACATGCAAATAAAGTTACTATTCTTAGTACCTATGAAAATGCATCAAAATCCCAACTTTCTTGCATAATCAACGTATTCTAACATTCATACAACCTAATAATCATCAAACATTCATCAAACAATCAACCATCATGCATAATCACAACAATTTCGAATTAGGGTTTGCTTCATAACCAAATTTCATGATCAACCACTAAAAACATAGAATTCTTGCATAATCGACGTTAACTAACATGTATACAATCTAACTAACATGTTAACATCATCAAACAACATCCAATTCAACCTAATAAGGATCATTTCGAATCTAGGGTTCGGCCATAATGAAGAACATCACAAAACATGAAAAATCTAACCTTTAAACGCGTGTTAACTTGCAATTGATGATTCTAACGTGTTCTAAACCTTGAATCGACCAAAATTGATGCTTCCTTGATGATTCTAGGCTGAATTCGAAGAGAAGAGGGAAAGAGGAGCTTGATCGCGGCCGAAGGGGTTGAATTAGGGTTTGGGGTTTGTTTTTATTAATTTTAATTTACATATTTACCCTTTTAACCCTGTAATTTGTATTTTATAAAAACTAAGCTTTAAACTCTTTGTAAAGTGTTTTTAACTTCATAATATAAAGATATAAACTTATAAAATTCATTATATATCTTATCTTTATAAAAACACAAGACATGCGAATAAATAGGCACGTTTCCGCGTTACGCGATAAATTCTTTAATTAACCTTTATAAATGTGTAAACACATAAACATAACCCAAAATCCCTAATCATTTAGATTCACAACAAATTAACATTATTCATTATTATTAGGTCACCAACGTTCAACGACAACTAGTGTGTGCTCACGACACGTGTATACAAGACTTAACGGAACTAACGGAGCTTGGTAACGGAAATTTACCGGATGTCACATTATCCCCATGTTGAAAGAATTTTCGTCCCGAAAATTGCGTTACATGGTGAGAGTGTTCCATCACTGGTTCCATCACTGGTCTACTGCATTGGCACACAGAAATCGAAATCGTGTGAGTTTTGGATGAGTTGTCACATCATCCCCATGTTGAAAGAAATTTCGTCCCGAATTTAAATCAATACCTTCGTCTGCTGGCATCGTTCCTTTGAATAGTTGAGGGTACTTAAGCTTCATTTGATCTTCCCGTTCCCATGTGAATTCCGGTCCACGTCGCGAATTCCAACGGATTTTAACAATAGGTATCTTGCTCTGCTTAAGTGTTTTCACCTCACGGTCCATCACCTCCACTGGTTCCTCAATAAAACACAATTGTTCATCCACTGAATTTCTTCTAGTGGTACGACCGTCGTTTCATCAGTTATGCACTTCTTCAAGTTTGACACGTGAAATACATCATGAATTCCACTTAGCGAATCAGGTAGGGCTAATCGATAGGCTACTGGACCTACTCTTTCCACAATCTCAAATGGTCCAACGTACCTCGGATTTAGTTTCCCTCGTTTACCAAACCGAACTACGCCTTTCCATGGTGAGACTTTCAACAAAACCTTGTCACCAACCTGAAACTCTAAAGGTTTCCGTCTCTTGTCAGCATAACTCTTTTGCCTGTCTCGCGCTGCAGCCATACGGTTCCGTATCTGTATAATTTTCTCAGTCGTCTCATGAATTAACTCGGGACCTGTTATCTGACTATCACCAATTTCTGCCCAGCAAACCGGTGATCGACATTTTCTCCCGTACAACGCCTCGAAAGGTGCTGCTTGTATACTAGTGTGATAACTGTTGTTATAAGAGAATTCCACCAATGGCAGGTGAATTTCCCAGTTATTCCCGAAGTCAATCACACAAGCACGTAGCATATCCTCCAACGTCTGTATAGTACGCTCACTCTGACCATCCGTCTGTGGATGATGTGCAGTACTCATATCCAAACGTGTACCCAAAGATTTCTGCAATGATTGCCAGAAATGTGACGTGAAACGAGCGTCACGGTCGGAGATAATTGAGATCGGTACCCCGTGTCTCGAAACGATCTCCTTGAGGTACAGGCGAGTTAACTTCTCCATCTTGTCGGTTTCCTTTATTGCAAGGAAATGAGCAGACTTTGTCAATCGATCCACAATACCCATATCGTGTCACAACCAGTACTAGTCCGGGGTAGTTTAGTAATAAAGTCCATGGAGATTTGTTCCCATTTCCACATTGGAATCTCGGGTTGTTGTAATAGTCCGGATGGTTTTTGATATTCCACTTTCACCTTCGAGCAGGTCAAACACTTGCTCACGTACGTAGCTACATCCGCTTTCATGTTAGGCCACCAATAGTGAGCCTTTAGGTCATGATACATCTTGTCGGATCCAGGATGTATAGAATACTTAGATTTGTGTGCCTCGCTCATAACTAAATCTCTCAGATTTCCATGAACAGGCACCCAAAGTCTATCCATGAAACCGAATTCCATCCTCTTTCATCACTAGCTGCTTATCCATTCCCCTTAAAAATTCAGAACCAATATTTTCCACCTTTAAAGCTTCTATTTGTGCCTCCTTAACTTGTTCGGGCAGTTGGGTACTGATAGTAAGCTGTAAAGCTCGCACCCGTCGGGGTTTAGCTGTTTCCTTCCTGCTTAAAGCATCGGCAACTACGTTCGCCTTTCCCGGATGATACTTAATTGCGCAATCATAATCATTTAGTAGTTCCACCCAACGTCGCTGCCTCATATTCAACTCTTTTTGCTCAAAGATATGTTGAAGACTCTTGTGATCGGTGTAGATAGTGCACTTGGTACCGTACAAATAATGTCTCCAAATCTTTAAGGCAAAAACTACTGCACCCAATTCTAAGTCATGGGTAGTATAGTTCCTCTCGTGAACCTTTAGTTGTCTCGAGCGTAGCTATCACCTTGTCTCGTTGCATCAAGAAACAACCCAATCCTTGAATGGATGCATCGCAATACACCACAAGTCATCTGTTCCCTCGGGTAATGCTAATATTGGGGCAGTACAGAGTTTTTGTTTAATAATTGGAAAGCTGATTCTTGACTCTCAGCCCATTTGTATGTCGTTCCTTTGTGAGTCAAGGCTGTGAGAGGTTGTGCGATCTTAGAAAATCCTTCTATGAATCGGCGGTAATATCCTGCTAATCCAAGAAATTGTCTTATCTCACTTGGTGTTTTGGGTGTAGTCCAATTCTTTATCGCCTCAATTTTGGCAGGATCAACGTGTATTCCTTTCTCATTAACAATATGACCTAGGAATTGTACCTCTCTTATCCAAAAATCACACTTTGAGAATTTAGCATACAGTTGCTCATTTTCAACAGTTCCAAGATCATTCGTAAGTGCTCTTCATGCTCCTCCTTGGTCCTAGAGTATATCAGTATATCATCGATGAACACAATGACAAACTGATCAAGATAAGGTTTGCACACGCGGTTCATGAGGTCCATGAACACAGCAGGTGCATTAGTCAACCCAAAAGGCATGACCAAGAACTCATAATGACCATAACGAGTACGAAATGCAGTCTTGGGAATGTCTTCTTCTCGAACTCTGAGTTGATGATAACCAGATCTCAAGTCAATCTTCGAGTAATAGCTTGACCCTTGAAGCTGATCGAACAAGTCGTCGATACGAGGTAAAGGGTATCGGTTCTTGACTGTTACTTTGTTTAACTCTCGATAATCGATGCACATCCGGAATGTGCCATCCTTCTTCTTAACAAAGAGTACAGGAGCTCCCCAAGGTGATGTACTAGGTCGAATAAAGCCTTTATCCAGAAGCTCCTGAAGTTGTGACGACAACTCCTGTAGTTCGTTTGGTGCTAATCGATAGGGTGCTCTAGCAATCGGAGCTGCGCCGGGAGTCAATTCAATCTGGAATTCCACTTGGCGTTGCGGTGGTAATCCAGGAAGATCTTCTGGGAACACCTCCGGAAAGTCGCGTACTACGGGAATATCCTCCACTCTCTTTTCTTCTTCCTTTTGCTTATCGGTTACAAGTGCTAGGATAGCCACGCGGCCTTCCGTAACAACTTTTGAGCTTTCATATACGAGATGATGCCTATCACAGAACCACTCCTATCACCTTTGACGGTAAGAATCTTGATCACCAACCGGGATTCGTATAATCTTCTCGTGACATATGACTTCCGCTTGCTTGCTAGAGAGCCAATCCATGCCTATCACAACATCAAAACTCCCCAACGTAACAGGCATGAGATCTATAGCGAAAGTATGACCACAGTTCTATCCTACAGTCTTTAAGGATATGCGTTACATGGATTTGTTTACCGTCGGCTAATTCCACAGTGTACTTAGATTCTAAAGCAGAGGGTATATCACTTAAAAGACTACAGAATTTTAAGGACACAAAACTCCTATCAGCTCCAGTATCAAATAGTACCGTAGCAAAACAACCATTAACAGGGAATCTACCAGTAAGGTTGTGGGATCATTTAGAGCCTCACCTGAGCCAATGACGAAGGCTCTCCCTTTGGCTCCATCTCTATTGCCACCATTTCCAGTGCCATTTCCACCATTGTTGTTATTATTGCCATTGTTGTTGTTGTTCCCATGATTGTTGGTGTTGTTGTTGTTGTTGTTGCCATTTCCGTTCCTTCTTAGTTGTGGGCAGTTTCGTTTGTAATGCCCTTCTTTCCCACACTCAAAACAACCCTTGGGGTTTCTTGAGATTGTTGTGGCCTCTTCATTAGTTCACCACGGCAATCCTTCGCAGCGTGCCCAATCTTTCCACAATGTTGACACTTGAAGTATCACACCGTCCCACATGGTGGTAGTTACACCGTGGGCATTTGGGATGTCTGCCGCCGTAACCGCTGGGTCCTTGGTTATTTGGGGCAGTTTGGTTGAAATTGCGGTTATTATCGAACCGTCGCTGCTGCTGCTGAACTGGCTGTTGCTGCTGTTGGGATTGTTGTTGACCGCCAGACGATGATGATGATGATTTGTTATTGCTGTTGCTGGGAGCATCCCACTTCCTTTTGTTGTCGGGCACGCTCACCACAGCGCCCCATTTGGGTAACCGCCCTTGCTCTACCGCCTGATCAGTAAGTTTATGGGCAATTTGGATGGCCTGCTGAATCGTAGTCGGGTTAGAAGCTGTTACCATACTTTGGATTTCAGGCACCAATCCTCGTATGTAGTGCTCGATTCTCTTATGTGTCTCATTAACCATTCCTGGACACAATGTGGCCAGCTCATGAGTACGGGTCGTGTAAGCCTCAATTTCTGAACCCTTCATCTTAAGCTGCCAGAATTCCATCTCCAACTTTTGCACCTCGTTTCGAGGACAGTACTCCTCGATCATCATATCCTTGAACTCATTCCAGGGGAGTCCATTTGCCATCGCTTGTCCAAGCATTTGGACTTGTGCGTTCCACCAAGACAGGGCAGCACCCTCCAAAGTCCCGGTGGCATACTTTACTTGATCCGCCGGTGGACAGTTACATTTGGAGAAAACGGACTCAGTCTTCTCAAACCAGCGTACAAGCCCTACAGCACCCTCTGTACCGCTGTAGGTGTGTGGCTTACAGTCCATGAAGGACTTGTATGTACCACTGGTGGTCCTGTTTTAACACAACACACATTAATCAAACATCCCCTATGGTTATAAAGGATATCAGATTTGTTTCTCTGTCATTGTTTACCTGCTGGCTGACCCGCGTGGGCAGCAGCCACTGCCGCCTGAACATGCTCATTAATTAGAGCAGCCAATTCCGCAGGAGTCATGTTAATAGCACACCACCCTGTTCTCTGGTGCCACGTCCACGTCCGCGTCCACGACACGTCCACGTCCACGTCCACGTCCACGAGCGTCCATTCTTTTCGCTTTATATTCACAACACAATAATGAGTAACATCATACACATTTAACTCATTGAAGCGTAGTAAACAGTAAATGAAAGAAATAACGTATCATCACAACCACAACATTCATAACAAAAATAATAACCAAAGTAAATAAATTGCAATAAGTCACAATGTATTTAGCAATGTCAAAATTGAAGTTTTGTCGTTCGTGTGGGGAAACAACCCTTCCCACATAGGTTTCAAAAAGAAAACACTACGTAGTCTAAGTCATATAAAGAAGTCAATCGACAATATCTGACCCATCACTATCATCCTCCATCTCCTCCGGTTCCTCTTCCTCGGGTCCCTCCTCGGATCCTCCTCATCCTCAGAGTCTGCGGCAGGAGCAGGAGCTATAGCAATCTGGAGTGCTGCTAGTTGAGCTTCTAATATGGCAATCCTATTATCGGCTATGGCGTCCCGCTGTTCACGAGCAGTCACGCGTCCTTGGAGTGCCATAACACCATCTTGCATATGGTGACAACCGTTCAGCGTCTTCCCGTGTTCTTCTTTGAGTTCGTCCAATTGATGTCTCAGGTTGTACACCTCTTGCTGTAGTGTACAGACATCACCCGTGAGTCGTCTCACGATGCTGTTCAGTATCCAGGGCAGCCATTAGTGCAGCAATCAATTGCTCGTTGGACTGCGCCGTTTGTGGGAGTGAAAACATGGGTTGATTGGCATTGTTCCTAGTCCTTGGCTTTAGGACAGGTACGCGTTCCCTAAACATGATGTGGTCAGCAAACCTAGGATAAGAACGCCAGTCACGCGGAGGGTCACGCTTCATCAACGCGAATGGTTGATCCCAGTCATCTCCTCTCGGGGATAAGCCAGTCTGGGCCAATCGAATCCATCATCAGGTACTGGTGCGGGGGTGGGGATTCAGATCGTGTAGGTGATTCGGGTCGTTTACCCGGAGCTCTTGAAGACGATGCCATGCTGCAGATAGTGTGACGTGTATGCCAATGAGTATACAGTAGATGAGAGTAAGGCACAGGTAACTAATTAACTGTGTGCGGTTATAGTCTAGTGTGTATGCAACCTAGTTCCCTATAACCAATGGCTCTGATACCAATCTGTCACACCCTCAAAATCCACTTGCGGAGTTTTACCGCGAGGCGTGTGAACAAACCAGATCACAGTCAATAGTTACTCAGAACGACTCTAAATGCCATAATTTAAACATAATTAACCAAAATACCAAATTTAAACAATGCGGAAGCGTTTTTGAAAACAACCCAAGTCTATAAAGTATAACTTATGGCAAAACAAGTGCCAACCCAGAAAGTAAATTATAAATGTTAAATGTCACTTGTCTTGAAGCAAAGTGTCTTAAAATGTAGTTGAACCATGCAGTGCTCCTATGGCAAGCAAGTTAAGGACCTGAGAAAAGCATACTAAAATGTCAACACATAGGTTGGTGAGTTCAAAAGTTTGAGTCAATAAACATGTAAACAGTTGCGATAAATATAAGCAGTGTATGGTAATAGATAGCTAGTCTATTATCAGTAATATTAATACATAGTGATTTTGCAATTGAAGCTGACTGTGATAGTTGTTGCCTCCTGTCCACGACTTACCATGTCGTGACAATGTTCAATAGGACAAATTGCACCCCCGTTGACCTCGAGTCACACAGGTGGGGCTCGTCAGACCTAGTAGTACTACCCAAGTTTCCCCGCTATTAAATATTAACAATTCAAAAGTGTGAGGACTTTTCCATGGTAAACAGCACTATATTAATATTATACACACTTAAATAATAATAGCGTTCGTATAAATACCAGTATGCTATCTCCCCCAAAAGAGATTAAGTAAAGAGTGGGGCATGAACTCACCTGATGTATGCAAAGGTACTTAGGGTTTATTTTGAGAAACGAGAGGATAGCCACCTTCAAAGGTTACCTAGATCATGTGAGTACATAAGTACGTGTAAATAAAAGACATGTGGAACCCTAATCATACCAAAACCAAAGACTCAAGCTTCCAGAAAAATAGACACGTTTGACCTAGTTGACCCGTTTGACCCGTTGGTGACATTATGAGTTATAATTCAATTAAAGCCAATGAGCACATACAACATACATGATTAACATTCAAATAGTATCATACGTATGCTATATCAACCAGGTGTATCACTTAGATCATCACACAATCAAGTACTATACAAGTCATGCGAATCTAGAACATTAACATATCCACTAGCTATAATACAACTAACATGTCATACAAGGTTCAACCATTCATCACATGCCATGTGAAGCCACTCACGACTTCACATCCTAAACCCTGCCATCCTACTAAGTAGGGGCCTCACATCCGCACGCGTGTATAATGATCACAACCAAATTCTTTAAGCATATGCATTGCATTCACAACATCACAACAATCAATTATCAGACCCAAACATGATGTCCTACTACTACACAACATCCAAACCATACATGATTACCAATTTCAATCATCACCCATGATTATCCAAACATGCCATACAACTAATTTAACACGTTCTATCACACTAGAATCCATCCTTGAACATAATAGCAAGTTCCTATCATCCCAAACATGATCATAACATCATACTTCAACGTTTACACAAATAAAGTTTCCCTTTTGGGAAAGAATATCCAAAATCTATCAAACATCCAAAGTATACATGAATTCATCAATAATATACCAATTCAAGCTCATACTAATATCTAAACATGACCAACAACACTTAACACCTCAATCTAACAATCTTCATAAACAAAAGTTTCTACTTTTGCAAGCTATGATCAACATCATCAAATTAAAGATTTCTAGCATTCATAACAACAATCTAGCATCTAATTATCATCATGAACCCATCCATAACATCAATCCATCACTAGATCACTACTACATGCAAAATAAAGTTACTATTCTTGGTAACCTATGAACAATGCATCAAAATCCCAACTTTCTTGCATAATCAACGTATTCTAACATTCATACAACCTAATAATCATCAAACATTCATCAAACATCAACCATCATGCATAATCACAACAATTTCGAATTAGGTTTGCTTCATAACCAAATTTCATAATCAATCCACTAAAAACATAGAATTCTTGCATAATCGACGTTAACTAACATGTATACAATCTAACTAACATGTTAACATCATCAAACAACATCCAATTCAACCTAATAAGATCAATTTCGAATCTAGGTTCGGCCATAATGAAGAACATCACAAAACATGAAAAATCTAACCTTTAAACGCGTGTTAACTTGCAATTGATGATTCTAACGTGTTCTAAACCTTGAAATCGACCAAAATCGATGCTTCCTTGATGATTCTAGGCTGAATTCGAAGAGAAGAGGGGAAGATGAGCTTGATCGCGGCCGAAGGGGTTGAATTAGGGTTTGGGGTTTTGTTTTATTAATTTTTAATTTACATATTTACCCTTTTAACCCTTGTAATTTGTATTTTATAAAAACTAGCTTTAAACTCTTTGTAAAGTGTTTTAACTTCATAATATAAAGATATAAACTTATAAAATTCATTATATATCTTATCTTTATAAAAACACAAGACATACGAATAAATAGGCACGTTTCCGCGTTACGCGATAAATTCTTTAATTAACCTTTTATAAATGTGTGAACACATGAACATAACCCAAAATTCACCTAATCATTTAGATTCACAACAAATTAACATTATTCATTATTATTAGGTCACCAACGTTCAACGACAACTAGTGTGTGCCCACGACACGTGTATACAAGACTTAACGGAACTAACGGAGCTTGGTACGGAAATTTACCGGATGTCACACTTAGCTTGAGGCGTGGCGTTATATAAAGCTGGATTTTGTGTGTACGAAGACTTCTGAGCTCTATACTTCATCCTTAGTGCTTCTTCTCGCAACTTAAGAATGAAGTCATTTATATCCAGCTTTACAAGGATTCTATTCTGTCTCAGGTTAGACACGAATGTAGCCCACTTATCAGGCAACCCGTCTGCGAAGTTGCTTACCTTTTCTTCCATGGTAGTAGCCACTCCATGTGTATGCAATTCGCTCATCAAGTGGTAGAATCTATCTATGACTTCGTCCAAACTTTCATTACCATTGATGAGAAGTTATCGAATTCCTTCTTTAACTCCTTTGCCTTGATTGCCTTCAATGATGCATTACCATCATATCTCTTCTCTAGCGCATCCCACAGTTTCTTAGACTGCTTGTTCTCGGAATACTGGTGGAATATGTCTTTGGGGATAGACTGAGTGATCAATGCATAAACTCTTTTCTCTGCATTGTACTTTACTTTCTGTGCGTCTGTCATCCCGCTTAATGTTAGTTTAACTCCATCAGCTCCCACTGGTGTACTATAACCTATCTCAATGGCTTCCCACAGATTAGGATCTACTCCGTTAAGGTAGATCTCAAAACGTTGTTTCCAGTGGGAAACTCATCTAAAGTCAAGAGCTTTGGTGGTTTATTATGATTCCCCACCTCACTCTCAAGCAGCAACAGATTCTGTATCCTTGAGTCCTTCCCAGCAGTAAAGGCTGACATCTGATCTTCCATGATGAATAAACTTATAATCTAATCAAACAAACTTTCACTGATGCGACTGAAGGATGCGAATGAGCTAATCGTGCGTATAAGCTCTGCGATTGGTTCAATCGTGCGAATGAACTGGGCGATTGATTCAGTCGTGCGAATGAATCTGGTCCATATGAGCTATGCGAACGAACGGTTCAATCGGCCGAATGAAGGTGCGACTAGGTCCAATCGTGCGTATGAGCAATGCGAATGGCGTCCAGTCGTACGAATGAGTCAGTCGTGCGATTGAAGCTGCTGGTTTGCGAAAATTTCTAGGTTTGACGGGTTTCAGCCGTAAAAATTCGAAATTTCACAAGTTCTAATCGCCTGAGTCCGTAGAAACCAAACGTCGATGAGCAGGGAACTTCCAAGATCACTTTTGATGCCAAAGATTGCGTTTTTAGTGTAAAAACACAAACTTTTATGCAATCTTGATTGAATCAACACGTAATCAAGAGCCAATAGCTCTGATACCACTTGTTAGGACCTGGTATTCGACTGAAATACCTAGAGATCACGTGTATACCGGATCAAATAGTGCGGAATCCTATTTGATTGGCAATCCAATCAGTGAGAACACACGAAGAATCAATCAAGGATTGAAACTAACGTTAGAAATCGATAAGGAATCGATCTAATGTGTTCTATGAACTTGGAGAACGATTTGGAAGGTTTCTGGACGGCTAGGGTTCGACTTGGATCGTACTTGTTCGAATGTCCTCGTTTTTCACGAATTGAGTTGTATTTATAGGTTTGCACTATTCAATCGTGCGACTGAACCATTAGTTTGGTTCAGTCGTGCGATTGAACCATGCGGTTGGTTCATTCGGGCGACTGAGTGTTCAGTCGTGCGACTGAGCCAATCTTATGTTACAGTCGTACGACTGATCCAGTCTCCTGGTCCAGTCGTGCGACTGAGTCAATCGTGTGAAGTTCTTCATGTGTATGGTTCATTCGCATGAGCCATTCGCATGGGAACTTCATTAAGTTAAGTTTGAATGTTTTAGTTAATTAATATAATATTATATGTAATCATTCAAGTAATTATAAACCCAATCAATTCAGTCACGACTCATTAATAAACTATTAAACATTATAACCAACAGACTATCAATATCAGTTCATTAATCATACCAACAAGATCTATTACATCACACATCACGATCTAGGGACATACATGTATCAACAGAAATCTAAGAGATTTAGTTATGAGCGAGGCACACAAATCTAAGTATTCTATTCATACTGGATCAGACAAGATGTATCATGACCTAAAGGCGCACTACTGGTGGCCTAACATGAAAGCGGATGTAGCTACGTATGTGAGCAAGTGTTTGACCTGCTCGAAAGTAAAAGTTGAATATTAAAAACCATTCGGACTATTACAACAACCTAAGATACCAATGTGGAAATGAGAACAAATCTCCATGGATTTTATTACTAAGTTACCCCGGACTAATACTGGTTGTGACACGATGTGGGTTATTGTGGATCGATTGACAAAGTCTGCTCACTTCCTTGCAATTAACGAAATGGATAAGATGGAGAAATTAACTCAATTGTACCTTAAAGAGATCGTTTCGAGACACGGTGTACCGATCTCAATTATTTCTAACAGCAACGCTCGTTTCACGTCACATTTCTGGCAATCATTGCAGAATCTTTGGGTACACGATTGGATATGAGTACTACATATCACCCACAGACGGATGGTCAGAGTGAGCGTACCATACAGATGTTGGAGGATATGCTACGTGCTTGTGTGATTGACTTCGGGAATAACTGGGAAATGCACCTACCATTGGTGGAGTTTTCTTATAACAACAGTTATCATACTAGCATACAGGCAGCACCTTTCGAGGCGTTGTGTGGGAGAAAATGTAGGTCACCGGTTTGCTGGGCAGAAATTGGTGATAGTCAGCTAACAGGTCCTGAGTTAATTCATGAGACAACCGAGAATATTATGCAGATACGAAACCGTATGGCTGCAACGCGAGACAGACAAAAGAGTTATGCTGATAAGAGACGGAAACCTTTAGAGTTTTAGGTTGGTGACAAGGTTTTGTTGAAAGTCTCACCATGGAAAGGCGTAGTTCGGTTTGGTAAGCGAGGGAAACTAAATCCGAGGTACGTTGGACCATTTGAAATAGTGGAAAGAATAGGTCCAGTAGCCTATCGTCTAGCCCTACCTGATTCGCTAAGTGGAATCCATGATGTATTTCACGTGTCAAACCTAAAGAAGTGCATAACTGATGAAACAATGGTCGTACCACTAGAAGAAGTTCAAATGGATGAATAATTGCGTTTTATCGAAGAACCAGTCGAGGTGATGGACCGTGAGGTGAAAACACTTAAGCAAAGCAAGATACCCATTGTCAAAATCCGTTGGAATTCGTGACGTGGACCGGAATTCACATGGGAACGAGAAGATCAAATGAAGCTTAAGTACCCTCAACTATTCGAAAAGACGATGCCAGCAGACGAAGGTATTGATTTAAATTTCGGGACGAAATTTCCTTCAACATGGGGATGATGTGACAACTCATCCAAAACTCACTCGATTTCGATTTCTGTATGCCAATACAGTAGACCAATGATGGAACACTCTCACCATGTAATGCAATTTTCGGGACGAAAATTCTTTCAACATGGGGATAATGTGACATCCGGTAAATTTCTGTTATCAAACTCTGTTAGTTCGGTTGAGTCTTGCATACACGTGTCGTAAGCGCACACTAGTTGTCGTTTAACTTTGGTGACCTAATAATAATTAATAATGTTACATTATTGATAATCTAATTGATTATGTGATTATGGTATTATGTTTATGTGTTTGCATGTTTTAAATGTTAATTAGGAAATTAATCGCGTAACGTGGAAACGTGCCTATTTATTCGTATGTCTTGTGTTTTTATAAAGATAAATATATAATGATTATTATTAGTTTATATCTTTATATATTAAGTTAAAAACACTTTACAAAGAGTTTAAAAGCTTAAATTTTTATAAAATACAAAACACAAGGGTTTAAATGGTAAATATGCAAAATTAAATTAATTAAAACACAAAAACCCTAGCCCCCACACCCCATCGGCCGCGATTCAACCTCTCACACCCTCTCCACTTCGAAATCAGCCTAGAAACAACCAATTGGCTACGGATTTTGGTCGATTACAAGCAATACAACAAGTTAGCAACATCAAATCGTGTTCCTTTGCAAGAATTAAGGTTAGTTTTGGTGTTTTTATAGATTTCTTGTTAGGGCCGAACCCTAATTCGTTTATGGATCAGCATGTGGTCGAAATTGATGTTAATTAATGATGTTAGTATGTTAGTTGGACTGAATACATGTTGTTTAACGTTGATTATGCATGAATTGTATGTTTTTAATGGATTGATCATGAACTTTGATTTTAGGCAAACCCTAATTCGAAATTGATGAGATTATGAATGATTGATGATTGTTTGATGAATGTATGATGATTAGTAGGTGGTATGAATGCTAGGATACATTGATCTTGCAAAGAATTGATGAATTGATGTAGGTGTTCATAGGTTACTAATAATAGTAACTTTATTTCCATGATATGATGATCTAATGATAGATTGATGTTGTTGATGTGTTCATGATGATAATTAGATGCTAGATTGTTGATATGAATGCTAGAAATATTATCATTCTATCATCCTCTCACTTTTATTGTAAAAAATATAGATAAATAACAAAATTATTAAACTTATAATATGCCCCTAGAAAAATAATAGTATTATAGTTATTATAAATATGAAGATTTATATAAGTTATATACTTAAATATTTAAATAAAATAATATACTTAATTAAAATATTATTTAGTTATAAAAATATAATTAGTAAATATAAATTTAAATGTCAATTTATAGTATCATAAATAAAATAAAAATTAATAAAGTGGATTAAATAATATCATATCATTAAATAATATAGTAATAATGTTTATTAAATACATGAAAGAGACAAGGGCAAAAATGTCAAGTTTTATAAAATTTAATGGATAAATTTACCATATTACCCCTAAAGTGTTTTAAAGTTTTAATCAAATCTTTATTCTACCCCTCTTAAATGTGATGCACTCATTTGTATATGTTGCTTTAAAATTTGTATTTTTGACAAAATTACATCTTTATCCAAGATATGTATATATAGTAGTATAGATTACCAATTTTCTGATTAACAAAGATTATAATCTTTGAAAATAATCAATGGTCTCAAATTAGAATAATCGTTCTAACAATAAGATAGTGTTCCATTGAAATCTTATTCTATATATTGGAGGGTTCAAAAGAGAACTTAATTTTTGTGATAACTCTAGTAACCAATGTAAACCACTAGTTTTTAATTGTGAAATGCTAATTGGAGAAAACATAATAAGAAATTATAAAATGAAAAATAACATAAAATAAAAAAATAAAAAAAACAAATTGTTTACGTCGTTTTCCTCACTCAAAAAAATGAAAATATATATAAAAAAATTAGATTTTTTGTTTACAATTATCGTTTTACATTTGTCTAATATATAATTTATAAATGTTTAAATTCAGTATTACACATGTATATAACCAATTTACATATGTGTATATAATGGTTGGAAAATTTTTTTAAGTATACCAATGCATAGGCATTGGAAAGACAAAAAATACTAAATTTAATGATCAATTGTTTTAAAAAATAATCGAGAGAAAAGGTTATGAACGGTAAAAAAAAACGGAATCGCATGTGTTTTGAATGTGTGGTTTGTAATGATTTCTAAGGTTCTCATTAAAAATAGTAGATGATTTAAATGATAACTTAATTTTTGATGGTTTTGAACCCTCCCATATATATATACATACATAATAAATAAATAAATAAATAATAAATAAATAAATATATATATATATGTATGTATATATATGTATGTATATATATATATATGTATTATTCATATATATATGTATGTATATATATATACATATATATATGTATATATATATATATATATTATATATATACATATATATATGTATATATATATACATATATATACATATATACATATGTATGTATATATATTGGTTATTTTATGTCACACCCCAACCTTGACGGCGGAAACGTCGAGGAGTGAGAGTTAAGATCGTTCATAGCCACATAACGCTATTAAAGAAAAGCAAATAAAGTTTTAACATAAGTTTTAAATTGTCACATTACAATCAATAGTTTCAAGGAAATATAAGCATAACATAGAATGCAGTATATCACTCTATCTTATTTATTATTCTAGGTCCTTTCCTAGATGTACAAGCTTCAAAGTGTAGATAATCAAACTTGGGCATTACCTGAAACATGTTAAAAATAAAAGATCAACACTAATGTTGGTGAGCATTCCATAGTTTTAATACATAAGTATATAAAAGATGGCAATTCAAGTCATAAATTAGTGAATATAGTGATTAGGGATGCTATGGACAATGCAACAATCAAACCTTGACAATGTTTTACAAGTCTCAAACGTTAAAAGTATATACGATCAGCTAAGTGTACTTGGATCAACCAAGCAGGCTTGTCTTACCCATAGATCTATGACTTCGCTGGGCTAGCAATAGTTAATGATTGTACATATAACGCCATAACATGGTAACCACAAAAGTTCAACTAACCACAACTTTACATGATGAATTGCCATAGGTTTACAAGTCTCAAATAAGTTTACAAGTGCAATGGTAATATGTTAACATGTTTCACCCCAAAGTGTGAAAATAAGCAAAAGGGGTATGGAAATACTCACTTGACCAAATAATATATAATTGATGATTAATAAAAATAAGCAACGTTCCAACGTAGTTCTCACAAGGCACCTATATATATACACGTTTTAAGTTAATAATTAGATTAACGTTTTAATGCGAGCTAGGAATTTGGGGACCTAAATAATCACAACTAATTAGAGAAATTATGCATATATTATAGTCTAATAAAAGAAAACATATCTTTTATAAAATTTTAAAAAAAAAATTTAAAACTTTTATATATAAAAAATAAAAAAAAACTTGTGGATTTAATTTTTAAAATGTAGGTAATTTCTATAAAATATCATGATTAATCCACCCTTAAAATGATTAAAATAATGTAATGATTTAAATTGTTATCTAAAATAAAATAATAAAACACTATATTTGTTGATAAATATTTGTTAACATAATATATAAATTTACAGAAAAGGAATAATTAACTTTAAAAATATACAAAAGTTATAAAACCAATTCTTATAATTTTTAGAAAAAAAACAAGTTTCAAATGAAGGCTAAAAAACCTTAAAAATAAAACATGGGGTCCCCCGGATTCGAACCGGGGACCTCCTGTTTAACCTCCTCCCATATTACCGCTGAACCAAGGCTCTCAGCCGCGGTAATACTCAGTTCCAATTTCTTTTGAATTAAATCTCAAATACACCCCCAAATCCAAGAACCCTAGAATCGGGTGATTCAAAATTGACTGATTAATCGATGCTTGGGGCATTGTTAACCATGGGGCTTTTGTTCCCCATGATCAACCGATTGAATACATGTAAGCAATTTACCCTTTCGATTGACAATTGAAGGTGCACACGTTGATGAACGAGTCGCGAAACGAGAGGTGAGGGAACGATGTGTAATGTTGATGATAATCCAATTTACTTCGTGTGGAGCTTCGGATGATGCTCCCGATGTAAAGCCCTCTATCAATTCGTTGTTAACAGGTTGTTATGGTGGTGTTCGGGTGGTGTAGATCCGCGATAAAAAAGTGAAGTTAAATCTGCGAATTGTGGTTGTTTCAGATGCAATTGAGGATGGTATTCGATTAATGATTGATAGAGGGTCGTTTAGGTTAGTTTAATTGGACTATTATGATTTGTAAATGCTCGAACGGCTATATGCTTTAATGCATATCGGTTATGCGATCGTTTAGGGTCGAAACCGATGTTTAAACTCAATTTAATGGAGTAATCAAGTTCGAAACATGCAAACGACACGATTTGAGTCGGTTTTGGGCTTCGAAAACGAATAAATTCGAGCGTTTGACCGTCGCCGGAGCTCGCCGGAGCTCCGCCGGACTTCTGGCCGGAACGCGGCCTTGGGGAAAGGTTTGGAGTTATTTGCACAAATGGTCCCTGAAGTTTTAAAGTTGTTATTTCGTGCCCAAACTTTATTTTCACAGTTTCAAAATTGACAAGGAGGCCCCTTGAGTTTAAATTAGGTTTAATGTTTGAATATTCTCACAAAAATTTTCATTTCATTTTACCCCTTTTTTTGTTCTTATTATTATATTATTATTATTATTAGCATATTTATTATTACTCTTATAATTTGTTATTATTATTATTATTTTTATTATTATTAAATAAATATTATAACCTTACAAATTTAAAAGAGCAATAAGGTGATAATCATAAGTAACCATAATTTTCATAAATAACACAATTAGCCCATGCAAGAATTTAACAAGGCTAACTTTAAATTAACCCAAAATCACAAGATGTTACAGTCTCCCCAACTTAAAAGAATTTCGTCCCGAAATTAAGAATAAGTTAAGAGAACAATTGCGGGTATCTCTCCTTCATATGATCCTCACGCTCCCAAGTGAACTCAGCTCCACGTTTGTTTTCCCAACGAACTTTAACGATAGGTGTGGTAGTTGTTCGGGTCTTCTTCAGGGTTCGATCCATAATCTCAACAGGCTTCTCAACAAAGTGCAATGACTCATCAACTTGAATTTCCTCTAGTGGAACATGCAAATTTTCATCAGCCAGACACTTCCTCAGGTTTGAGACATGGAAGACAGGATGAACTCCGCTAAGTTCAGAAGGTAACTCCAGTTTGTAAGCCACTTTTCCAATTCTTTTCAAAATCTTGAAAGGTCCTACAAAGCGTGGGGCTAACTTACCCTTCTTCCCAAAACGTACAACACCCTTCCATGGAGAGACTTTAAGAAGAACCATGTCGTCGACTTGAAACTCCAATGGTTTGCGTCTTTTGTCGGCATAACTCTTTTGGCGACTTCTAGCCACCTCAAGATTATTTCGAATTTTGGAAATTTTGTCGGTCGTTTCTTGAATAAGTTCCGGGCCAGTGATAATATTTTCCCCAATGTCAGTCCAACAGATTGGGGAACGGCATTTACGACCATACAAAGCCTCGAATGGTGCCATTTTGATACTTGAGTGATAACTATTATTATACGAAAATTCCGCGAGCGGTAAATGCGTATCCCAATCACCACCAAAATCAAGGACACAAAGACGTAGCAGATCTTCAAGGGTTTGGATTGTTCGTTCGGTTTGACCATCGGTTTGAGGATGGTAAGCCGTACTTAAATCCAATTGAGTTCCCAGGAGCTCTTGCATCGAAGACCAGAAGTGTGAAGTGAAACGAGCATCTCGATCAGAAATGATGTGTAAAGGCACGCCATGACGACTCACAATTTCGTCAATGTAGATTCGAGCCAGCTTTGAAACCTTGTATGTATCTCGTATAGGTATGAAGTGTGATGTCTTGGTCAAGCGGTCAACGATGACCCAAATACTATCATGACCACGAGGTGTACGAGGTAACTTGGTTATGAAATCCATGGATATATGCTCCCATTTCCACATAGGGATTTCAGGTTGCTCAAGTAAACCACTTGGTCGTTGATGTTCGGCTTTGACCCTTGCACACGTGAGACACTTGGAAACATAAGACGCGATATCTTTCTTCATCCCAGGCCACCAATATTGACCACGCAAGTCCATGTACATCTTATCGGAGCCAGGATGAATGGAATATCGGGTTTGATGAGCTTCGTTCATAATGAAGTGTCGAAGATTATCACGATTTGGGATCCAAAGTCGATTCAAGAAGTACCACATGCCATTCGGTTTTGTCTCCAGTTGTGACCGAACATTAGACATCAAATCTTCATCTTTTCCTTCGTCAGTTAGTGCCGCTTGTTGAGCCTCGCGAATGCATAACTCGAGGTCACTATCGATCCTTATGTTTTGGAGCATGATAGTAGCCTCGTTGACATCCACATGGATCTCGGTATCAAATTCTCCTAGCGTATCAAACCATTGCCTTCGATCTCGAATCTCTTGAAGCGAGACAGTCTTATTGTGAACCTTGCGACTTAGCGCGTCGGCTACAACATTCGCCTTGCCAGGATGGTAGCGAATGTCGCAGTCGTAGTCGCTAATTAGCTCGATCCATCGTCTTTGTCTCATGTTGAGGTCCTTTTGGTTAACACGTGTTGGAGACTCTTATGATCGGTGTAGACTATGCATTGCGTTCCATATAAATAGTGTCGCCAAATCTTCAATGCAAAAACCACAGCACCAAGTTCAAGATCATGTGTTGTGTAGTTCACCTCATGAACCTTCAATTGTCTCGACGCGTATGCTATAACTTTGCCTCGTTGCATGAGAACACAACCAAGACCTTGATTAGAGGCATCGCAATATACGGTAAAGTCGTCGTTTCCATCGGGAAGTGTGAGAATAGGAGCGTTACACAACTTGCGTTTCAATGTCTCGAAAGCCTCTTCTTGCTCGGGTCCCCATTCAAAGAGTCGATTCTTTTGAGTTAGCGCCGTTAATGGTTTAGCAATCTTCGAGAAATTTGCTATGAACCTACGGTAATATCCCGCTAAACCCAGAAAAGAACGAACCTCGGTTGGGGTTGTGGGAATGCACCAATTCTTCACCGCTTCAATCTTAGTAGGATCAACGTGAATACCTTGGCTATTCACCACATGTCCTAAGAATTGAACTTCTTCTAACCAAAATTCACACTTGGAAAGCTTAGCGTACAATTGCTCCTTCTTCAAAAGTTCAAGAACTTGTCGCAAGTGTGTCTCGTGATCGACTCTCGTCTTAGAATAGATAAGAATGTCATCAATGAACACGATTACGAATTTATCCAAATACGGTTTACATACTCGATTCATGAGATCCATGAACACGGCAGGTGCATTGGTCAAACCAAAAGGCATAACCATGAACTCGTAGTGCCCATATCGAGTACGAAAAGCGGTCTTTGGAATGTCATCATTGTGAACACGTAGTTGATGATACCCAGAGCGTAGATCGATCTTTGAGAATTGAGTTGCCCCTTGAAGTTGGTCGAAGAGATCATCGATTCGAGGAAGAGGGTATCGGTTTTTGATAGTAAGTTTGTTGAGTTCCCGGTAATCGATGCACATACGAAATGAACCATCCTTCTTCTTCACAAACAGTACAGGTGCACCCCACGGTGATGAGCTAGGGCGAATGAAACCCTTATCGGTCAACTCTTGCAATTGACTAGCTAATTCTTGCATTTCAGACGGTGCAAGACGATAAGGTGATTTAGCCACAGGGTTTGCGCCAGGGATTAAGTCAATCTTGAACTCAACTTCTCGCATGGGAGGTAACCCTTTAAGATCCTCGGGAAAAACCTCGGGAAAGTCTCGCACAACAGGAATGTCTTTCAACTCCTTACCCTTGGCTTTCGTATTAACCACATATGCCATGAAAGCCATGTAGTTTTTACTTAAGCACTTGCGAGCCTTGATACAAGACATGAGTTTGAGTCTTTGGGATGATTTCTCCCCAAAGACCTTCAAAGTATCTCCAGTAGGTAAAGAATTCGGATACACTTCTCAAAACATAGAATTTCCGCACGATGTTTGGCTAACCAATCCATGCCAATGATAACATCAAAGCTTCCCAATTGCATAGGAATAAGGTCGACGAAAAACTCGTGTTCGTTAAGGCTTAAAGTGCAGTCGTGTATTACGACGTCCACGACAATAGATTTTCCGTCGGCGATTTCGACAGTGAAAGATCTTTCTAGATTGACGCGCGGTTTAGAAAGTAAAACCTCGAATTCCAGGGACACGAAACTCCTATCAGCACCCGAATCAAACAATACAGATGCATAATGTTTATTTACGAGATACATACCATTCACCACATCGTTGTTGGCTTGCGCTTGGTTGGCGTTGATGTTGAAAGCCCTTCCACGAGCCGGTGGCACAGTTCCCGCATTGCGAGGACATTGAGGGCGAATATGACCAGCCTCGCCACAGTTGTAGCAGGTTCGGTTGGTAAGTATGGCAGTGTTGTTTGGCGCACGAAGACAAGTAGCCACTAAATGACCATACTTTCCACACAGAGAGCAGACTCGACATGGAATGTTGCTTGCATGGTGGTACTTGCACGTGTTACACATAGGATGTGGACCAGCATAAACCTTAGCCATGGGAGCTTGATTCGCAACCATCATTTGTTTTTGAGGAGCATTAGGAGCGGTCACGGCGTAGTTGCGTGTCGGGATGAACTTACGCTTCTTGTTTTGGGAAGATGACTCGGCCCTTACCTCCTTTGTTGCCTCGGGTGTCACCTTCACCATAGCCTTGGAACCCTTTGCCGACATCGTGCCAGCTCTTATATGATTCTCGGTGAGCTGTGCAGTGATAGTAATCGCTTCCTCTAAAGTTGTGGGCCTACTACCCACCACAGCATCTTGAATTTGAGGTGGCACCCCCTTGATAAATTTCTCGATGTTACGGGGCACGGTGTCCACCATGTGTGGTAGAAGCATACTCAACTCATGATGTCGGGTGGAATAAGCCAAGTGATTCCCACCATCTTGTTTAAGGTTCCAGAATTCCTCCTCCAGCTTTTGTAACTCGCTTCTTGGCAGAACTTTTGGATCATAATATCTTGAATTCCTCCCAGGGCATCGCCATTGCAACCTCAGTTCCCCGGTTTCTCTTTTCACTATTCCACCAAGTTAGCGCTCGTTGTTGAAGAACACTTGTGGCATAGCGAACCTTGAGCTCATCGGGGCACTCGCTAATAATAAATGTGTTCTCCATACCTTCAAACCACTCGAGAAGTCCCGTGGCTCCTTCTTTTCCACTAAAACTAGTGGGTTTGCACGAGTTGAAGTGTTTGAAAGTGCAAGTACGATTGTTCCCGTGTTGATCATTCCCGTTTTGATTGTTGCTATTGTCTCCATTAGCACCACTATTGTTCCCATTGGTATTGTTGTTGCTATTAGCCATTAGTGTGCTATTAAGTTCAGCAACCATCGTCGGAGAACGGCAGCCATTTGTCGGCAATCATGGCAGCCAGCTTACGGTCGGAACTTCCACGCTTTCCATGGTGACGAGACATGCTGGATATACAAAATGAGTTAGTTACAGGAGCGGGGATAACAGAGGATAGTAGTTTAACAAAGATAAGCTAAGGTTTTTAAGGTACACGGATGTTTCCATTTGGTAACGCATTACCATTTGAAAACGTTGACACGTCAAGGTGAATTGACCATTTACCTTAGAAATTTGTGTATGTTGACCATAGTTTATCACTCATCCCAGAAATCCCCAGGTAAGCATAACTAGTCCCGTAGGATTTATGCGATATGCTTGCCTTAGCCCGAGGGCCTTTTGCCAGGAAAACCAGGATACAGGTGTCTATGTGTCACACAATATTTCTTAGGTTCATAGAATCAAAACCTTGATGAGATTTATATAGATTAGACATAACGTCTAAAGATCCAAGTCATAACATAAGCATAAGATTCCACGTGTCGACGAGAATAAGATTAAGAGAGTTCATGTTCGGGGGAGTCAAAGAGTCAAAGTTAAGTTTAGGGAGACAAATAACAATGGTTAGGCAATCCTATGCTAAGGCATCAAATTGCACGTAAGGGGCATAGCATTATGTAGCATGAAAAGTATATAATTTACAAGATAGAAATATAATTCTATAAGGTTCATGCATACTATAGCCTAGGTCACCATTTCTAATAACCTAGATCCCTATAGTTATGGGCTCTGATACCAATCTGTCACACCCCAACCTTGACGGCGGAAACGTCGAGGAGTGAGAGTTAAGATCGTTCATAGCCACATAACGCTATTAAAGAAAAGCAAATAAAGTTTTAACATAAGTTTTAAATTGTCACATTACAATCAATAGTTTCAAGGAATATAAGCATAACATAGAATGCAGTATATCACTCTATCTTATTTATTATTCTAGGTCCTTTCCTAGATGTACAAGCTTCAAAGTGTAGATAATCAAACTTGGGCATTACCTGAAACATGTTAAAAATAAAAGATCAACACTAATGTTGGTGAGCATTCCATAGTTTTAATACATAAGTATATATAAAAGATGGCAATTCAAGTCATAAATTAGTGAATATAGTGATTAGGGATGCTATGGACAATGCAACAATCAAACCTTGACAATGTTTTACAAGTCTCAAACGTTAAAAGTATATACGATCAGCTAAGTGTACTTGGATCAACCAAGCAGGCTTGTCTTACCCATAGATCTATGACTTCGCTGGGCTAGCAATAGTTAATGATTGTACATATAACGCCATAACATGGTAACCACAAAAGTTCAACTAACCACAACTTTACATGATGAATTGCCATAGTTTACAAGTCTCAAATAAGTTTACAAGTGCAATGGTAATATGTTAACATGTTTCACCCCAAAGTGTGAAAATAAGCAAAAGGGGTATGGAAATACTCACTTGACCAAATAATATATAATTGATGATTATAAAAATAAGCAACGTTCCAACGTAGTTCTCACAAGGCACCTATATATATACACGTTTTAAGTTAATAATTAGATTAACGTTTTAATGCGAGCTAGGAATTTGGGGACCTAAATAATCACAACTAATTAGAGAAATTATGCATATATTATAGTCTAATAAAAGAGAACATATCTTTTATAAAATTTTAAAAAAAAAATTTAAAACTTTTATATATAAAAAAAAAAAAAAACTTGTGGATTTAAATTTTTAAAATGTAGGTAATTTCTATAAAATATCATGATTAATCCACCCTTAAAATGATTAAAATAATGTAATGATTTAAATTGTTATCTAAAATAAAATAATAAAACACTATATTTGTTGATAAATATTTGTTAACATAATATATAAATTTACAGAAAAGGATAATTAACTTTAAAAATATACAAAAGTTATAAAACCAATTCTTATAATTTTTAGAAAAAAAACAAGTTTCAAATGAAGGCTAAAAAACCTTAAAAATAAAACATGGGGTCCCCCGGATTCGAACCGGGGACCTCCTGTTTAACCTCCTCCCATATTACCGCTGAACCAAGGCTCTCAGCCGCGGTAATACTCAGTTCCAATTTCTTTTGAATTAAATCTCAAATACACCCCCAAATCCAAGAACCCTAGAATCGGGTGATTCAAAATTGACTGATTAATCGATGCTTGGGGCATTGTTAACCATGGGGCTTTTGTTCCCCATGATCAACCGATTGAATACATGTAAGCAATTTACCCTTTCGATTGACAATTGAAGGTGCACACGTTGATGAACGAGTCGCGAAACGAGAGGTGAGGGAACGATGTGTAATGTTGATGATAATCCAATTTACTTCGTGTGGAGCTTCGGATGATGCTCCCGATGTAAAGCCCTCTATCAATTCGTTGTTAACAGGTTGTTATGGTGGTGTTCGGGTGGTGTAGATCCGCGATAAAAAAGTGAAGTTAAATCTGCGAATTGTGGTTGTTTCAGATGCAATTGAGGATGGTATTCGATTAATGATTGATAGAGGGTCGTTTAGGTTAGTTTAATTGGACTATTATGATTTGTAAATGCTCGAACGGCTATATGCTTTAATGCATATCGGTTATGCGATCGTTTAGGGTCGAAACCGATGTTTAAACTCAATTTAATGGAGTAATCAAGTTCGAAACATGCAAACGACACGATTTGAGTCGGTTTTGGGCTTCGAAAACGAATAAATTCGAGCGTTTGACCGTCGCCGGAGCTCGCCGGAGCTCCGCCGGACTTCTGGCCGGAACGCGGCCTTGGGGAAGGTTTGGAGTTATTTGCACAAATGGTCCCTGAAGTTTTAAAGTTGTTATTTCGTGCCCAAACTTTATTTTCACAGTTTCAAAATTGACAAGGAGGCCCCTTGAGTTTAAATTAGGTTTAATGTTTGAATATTCTCACAAAAATTTTCATTTCATTTTACCCCTTTTTTTGTTCTTATTATTACTATTATTATTATTATTAGCATATTTATTATTACTCTTATAATTTGTTATTATTATTATTATTTTTATTATTATTAAATAAATATTATAACCTTACAAATTTAAAAGAGCAAATAAGGTGATAATCATAAGTAACCCATAATTTTCATAATAACACAATTAGCCCATGCAAGAATTTAACAAGGCTAACTTTAAATTAACCCAAAATCACAAGATGTTACAGTCTCCCCAACTTAAAAGAATTTCGTCCCGAAATTAAGAATAAGTTAAGAGAACAATTGCGGGTATCTCTCCTTCATATGATCCTCACGCTCCCAAGTGAACTCAGCTCCACGTTTGTTTTCCCAACGAACTTTAACAATAGGTGTGGTAGTTGTTCGGGTCTTCTTCAGGGTTCGACCCATAATCTCAACAGGCTTCTCAACAAAGTGCAATGACTCATCAACTTGAATTTCCTCTAGTGGAACATGCAAATTTTCATCGGCCAGACACTTCCTCAGGTTTGAGACATGGAAGACAGGATGAACTCCGCTAAGTTCAGAAGGTAACTCCAGTTTGTAAGCCACTTTTCCAATTCTTTTCAAAATCTTGAAAGGTCCTACAAAGCGTGGGGCTAACTTACCCTTCTTCCCAAAACGTACAACACCCTTCCATGGAGAGACTTTAAGAAGAACCATGTCGTCGACTTGAAACTCCAATGGCTTGCGTCTTTTGTCGGCATAACTCTTTTGGCGACTTCTAGCCACCTCAAGATTATTTCGAATTTTGGAAATTTTGTCGGTCGTTTCTTGAATAAGTTCCGGGCCAGTGATAATATTTTCCCCAATGTCAGTCCAACAGATTGGGGAACGGCATTTACGACCATACAAAGCCTCGAATGGTGCCATTTTGATACTTGAGTGATAACTATTATTATACGAAAATTCCGCGAGCGATAAATGCGTATCCCAATCACCACCAAAATCAAGGACACAAAGACGTAGCAGATCTTCAAGGGTTTGGATTGTTCGTTCGGTTTGACCATCGGTTTGAGGATGGTAAGCCGTACTTAAATCCAATTGAGTTCCCAGGAGCTCTTGCATCGAAGACCAGAAGTGTGAAGTGAAACGAGCATCTCGATCAGAAATGATGTGTAAAGGCACGCCATGACGACTCACAATTTCGTCAATGTAGATTCGAGCCAGCTTTGAAACCTTGTATGTATCTCGTATAGGTATGAAGTGTGATGTCTTGGTCAAGCGGTCAACGATGACCCAAATACTATCATGACCACGAGGTGTACGAGGTAACTTGGTTATGAAATCCATGGATATATGCTCCCATTTCCACATAGGGATTTCAGGTTGCTCAAGTAAACCACTTGGTCGTTGATGTTCGGCTTTGACCCTTGCACACGTGAGACACTTGGAAACATAAGACGCGATATCTTTCTTCATCCCAGGCCACCAATATTGACCACGCAAGTCCATGTACATCTTATCGGAGCCAGGATGAATGGAATATCGGGTTTGATGAGCTTCGTTCATAATGAAGTGTCGAAGATTATCACGATTTGGGATCCAAAGTCGATTCAAGAAGTACCACATGCCATTCGGTTTTGTCTCCAGTTGTGACCGAACATTAGACATCAAATCTTCATCTTTTCCTTCGTCAGTTAGTGCCGCTTGTTGAGCCTCGCGAATGCATAACTCGAGGTCACTATCGATCCTTATGTTTTGGAGCATGATAGTAGCCTCGTTGACATCCACATGGATCTCGGTATCAAATTCTCCTAGCGTATCAAACCATTGCCTTCGATCTCGAATCTCTTGAAGCGAGACAGTCTTATTGTGAACCTTGCGACTTAGCGCGTCGGCTACAACATTCGCCTTGCCAGGATGGTAGCGAATGTCGCAGTCGTAGTCGCTAATTAGCTCGATCCATCGTCTTTGTCTCATGTTGAGGTCCTTTTGGTTAAACACGTGTTGGAGACTCTTATGATCGGTGTAGACTATGCATTGCGTTCCATATAAATAGTGTCGCCAAATCTTCAAGCAAAAACCACAGCACCAAGTTCAAGATCATGTGTTGTGTAGTTCACCTCATGAACCTTCAATTGTCTCGACGCGTATGCTATAACTTTGCCTCGTTGCATGAGAACACAACCAAGACCTTGATTAGAGGCATCGCAATATACGGTAAAGTCGTCGTTTCCATCGGGAAGTGTGAGAATAGGAGCGTTACACAACTTGCGTTTCAATGTCTCGAAAGCCTCTTCTTGCTCGGGTCCCCATTCAAAGAGTCGATTCTTTTGAGTTAGCGCCGTTAATGGTTTAGCAATCTTCGAGAAATTTGCTATGAACCTACGGTAATATCCCGCTAAACCCAGAAAAGAACGAACCTCGGTTGGGGTTGTGGGAATGCACCAATTCTTCACCGCTTCAATCTTAGTAGGATCAACGTGAATACCTTGGCTATTCACCACATGTCCTAAGAATTGAACTTCTTCTAACCAAAATTCACACTTGGAAAGCTTAGCGTACAATTGCTCCTTCTTCAAAAGTTCAAGAACTTGTCGCAAGTGTGTCTCGTGATCGACTCTCGTCTTAGAATAGATAAGAATGTCATCAATGAACACGATTACGAATTTATCCAAATACGGTTTACATACTCGATTCATGAGATCCATGAACACGGCAGGTGCATTGGTCAAACCAAAAGGCATAACCATGAACTCGTAGTGCCCATATCGAGTACGAAAAGCGGTCTTTGGAATGTCATCATTGTGAACACGTAGTTGATGATACCCAGAGCGTAGATCGATCTTTGAGAATTGAGTTGCCCCTTGAAGTTGGTCGAAGAGATCATCGATTCGAGGAAGAGGGTATCGGTTTTTGATAGTAAGTTTGTTGAGTTCCCGGTAATCGATGCACATACGAAATGAACCATCCTTCTTCTTCACAAACAGTACAGGTGCACCCCACGGTGATGAGCTAGGGCGAATGAAACCCTTATCGGTCAACTCTTGCAATTGACTAGCTAATTCTTGCATTTCAGACGGTGCAAGACGATAAGGTGATTTAGCCACAGGGTTTGCGCCAGGGATTAAGTCAATCTTGAACTCAACTTCTCGCATGGGAGGTAACCCTTTAAGATCCTCGGGAAAAACCTCAGGAAAGTCTCGCACAACAGGAATGTCTTTCAACTCCTTACCCTTGGCTTTCGTATTAACCACATATGCCATGAAAGCCATGTAGTTTTTACTTAAGCACTTGCGAGCCTTGATACAAGACATGAGTTTGAGTCTTTGGGATGATTTCTCCCCAAAGACCTTCAAAGTATCTCCAGTAGGTAAAGAATTCGGATACACTTCTCAAAACATAGAATTTCCGCACGATGTTTGGCTAACCAATCCATGCCAATGATAACATCAAAGCTTCCCAATTGCATAGGAATAAGGTCGACGAAAAACTCGTGTTCGTTAAGTCTTAAAGTGCAGTCGTGTATTACGACGTCCACGACAATAGATTTTCCGTCGGCAATTTCGACAGTGAAAGATCTTTCTAGATTGACGCGCGGTTTAGAAAGTAAAACCTCGAATTCCAGGGACACGAAACTCCTATCAGCACCCGAATCAAACAATACAGATGCATAATGTTTATTTACGAGATACATACCATTCACCACATCGTTGTTGGCTTGCGCTTGGTTGGCGTTGATGTTGAAAGCCCTTCCACGAGCCGGTGGCACAGTTCCCGCATTGCGAGGACATTGAGGGCGAATATGACCAGCCTCGCCACAGTTGTAGCAGGTTCGGTTAGTAAGTATGGCAGTGTTGTTTGGCGCACGAAGACAAGTAGCCACTAAATGACCATACTTCCCACACAGTGAGCAGACTCGACATGGAATGTTGCTTGCATGGTGGTACTTGCATGTGTTACACATAGGATGTGGACCAGCATAAACCTTAGCCATGGGAGCTTGATTCGCAACCATCATTTGTTTTTGAGGAGCATTAGGAGCGGTCACGGCGTAGTTGCGTGTCGGGATGAACTTACGCTTCTTGTTTTGGGAAGATGACTCGGCCCTTACCTCCTTTGTTGCCTCGGGTGTCACCTTCACCATAGCCTTGGAACCCTTTGCCGACATCGTGCCAGCTCTTATATGATTCTCGGTGAGCTGTGCAGTGATAGTAATCGCTTCCTCTAAAGTTGTGGGCCTACTACCCACCACAGCATCTTGAATTTGAGGTGGCACCCCCTTGATAAATTTCTCGATGTTACGGGGCACGGTGTCCACCATGTGTGGTAAAGCATACTCAACTCATGATGTCGGGTGGAATAAGCCAGTGATTCCCACCATCTTGTTTAAGGTTCCAGAATTCCTCCTCCAGCTTTTGTAACTCGCTTCTTGGCAGAACTTTTGGATCATAATATCTTGAATTCCTCCCAGGGCATCGCCATTGCAACCTCAGTTCCCCGGTTTCTCTTTTCACTATTCCACCAAGTTAGCGCTCGTTGTTGAAGAACACTTGTGGCATAGAGAACCTTGAGCTCATCGGGGCACTCGCTAATAATAAATGTGTTCTCCATACCTTCAAACCACTCGAGAAGTCCCGTGGCTCCTTCTTTTCCACTAAAACTAGTGGGTTTGCACGAGTTGAAGTGTTTGAAAGTGCAAGTACGATTGTTCCCGTGTTGATCATTCCCGTTTTGATTGTTGCTATTGTCTCCATTAGCACCACTATTGTTCCCATTGGTATTGTTGTTGCTATTAGCCATTAGTGTGCTATTAAGTTCAGCAACCATCGTCGGAGAACGGCAGCCATTTGTCGTGCAATCATGGCAGCCAGCTTACGGTCGGAACTTCCACGCTTTCCACGGTGACGAGACATGCTGGATATACAAAATGAGTTAGTTACAGGAGCGGGGATAACAGAGGATAGTAGTTTAACAAAGATAAGCTAAGAGTTTTAAGGTACACGGATGTTTCCATTTGGTAACGCATTACCATTTGAAAACGTTGACACGTCAAGGTGAATTGACCCATTTACCTTAGAAATTTGTGTATGTTGACCATAGTTTATCACTCATCCCAGAAATCCCCAGGTAAGCATAACTAGTCCCGTAGGATTTATGCGATATGCTTGCCTTAGCCCGAGGGCCTTTTGCCAGGAAAACCAGGATACAGGTGTCTATGTGTCACACAATATTTCTTAGGTTCATAGAATCAAAACCTTGATGGGATTTATATAGATTAGACATAACGTCTAAAGATCCAAGTCATAACATAAGCATAATATTCCACGCGTCGACGAGAATAAGATTAAGAGAGTTCATGTTCGGGGGAGTCAAAGAGTCAAAGTTAAGTTTAGGGAGACAAATAACAATGGTTAGGCAATCCTATGCTAAGGCATCAAATTGCACGTAAGGGGCATAGCATTATGTAGCATGAAAAGTATATAATTTACAAGATAGAAATATAATTCTATAAGGTTCATGCATACTATAGCCTAGGTCACCATTTCTAATAACCTAGATCCCTATAGTTATGGGCTCTGATACCAATCTGTCACACCCCAACCTTGACGGCGGAAACGTCGAGGAGTGAGAGTTAAGATCGTTCATAGCCACATAACGCTATTAAAGAAAAGCAAATAAAGTTTTAACATAAGTTTTAAATTGTCACATTACAATCAATAGTTTCAAGGAAATATAAGCATAACATAGAATGCAGTATATCATTCTATCTTATTTATTATTCTAGGTCCTTTCCTAGATGTGCAAGCTTCAAAGTGTAGATAATCAAACTTGGGCATTACCTGAAACATGTTAAAAATAAAAGATCAACACTAATGTTGGTGAGCATTCCATAGTTTTAATACATAAGTATATATAAAAGATGGCAATCAAGTCATAAATTAGTGAATATAGTGATTAGGGATGCTATGGACAATGCAACAATCAAACCTTGACAATGTTTTACAAGTCTCAACGTTAAAAGTATATACGATCAGCTAAGTGTACTTGGATCAACCAAGCAGGCTTGTCTTACCCATAGATCTATGACTTCGCTGGGCTAGCAATAGTTAATGATTGTACATATAACGCCATAACATGGTAACCACAAAAGTTCAACTAACCACAACTTTACATGATGAATTGCCATAGGTTTACAAGTCTCAAATAAGTTTACAAGTGCAATGGTAATATGTTAACATGTTTCACCCCAAAGTGTGAAAATAAGCAAAAGGGGTATGGAAATACTCACTTGACCAAATAATATATAATTGATGATTAATAAAAATAAGCAACGTTCCAACGTAGTTCTCACAAGGCACCTATATATATACACGTTTTAAGTTAATAATTAGATTAACGTTTTAATGCGAGCTAGGAATTTGGGGACCTAAATAATCACAACTAATTAGAGAAATTATGCATATATTATAGTCTAATAAAAGAAAACATATCTTTTATAAAATTTTAAAAAAAAAATTTAAAACTTTTATATAAAAAATAAAAAAAAACTTGTGGATTTAAATTTATAAAATGTAGGTAATTTCTATAAAATATCATGATTAATCCACCCTTAAAATGATTAAAATAATGTAATGATTTAAATTGTTATCTAAAATAAAATAATAAAACACTATATTTGTTGATAAATATTTGTTAACATAATATAAATTTACAGAAAAGGAATAATTAACTTTAAAAATATACAAAAGTTATAAAACCAATTCTTATAATTTTTAGAAAAAAAACAAGTTTCAAATGAAGGCTAAAAAACCTTAAAAATAAAACATGGGGTCCCCCGGATTCGAACCGGGGACCTCCTGTTTACCTCCTCCCATATTACCGCTGAACCAAGGCTCTCAGCCGCGGTAATACTCAGTTCCAATTTCTTTTGAATTAAATCTCAATACACCCCCAAATCCAAGAACCCTAGAATCGGGTGATTCAAAATTGACTGATTAATCGATGCTTGGGGCATTGTTAACCATGGGGCTTTTGTTCCCCATGATCAACCGATTGAATACATGTAAGCAATTTACCCTTTCGATTGACAATTGAAGGTGCACACGTTGATGAACGAGTCGCGAAACGAGAGGTGAGGGAACGATGTGTAATGTTGATGATAATCCATTTACTTCGTGTGGAGCTTCGGATGATGCTCCCGATGTAAAGCCCTCTATCAATTCGTTGTTAACAGGTTGTTATGGTGGTGTTCGGTGGTGTAGATCCGCGATAAAAAAGTGAAGTTAAATCTGCGAATTATGGTTGTTTCAGATGCAATTGAGGATGGTATTCGATTAATGATTGATAGAGGGTCGTTTAGGTTAGTTTAATTGGACTATTATGATTTGTAAATGCTCGAACGGCTATGCTTTAATGCATATCGGTTAGGCGATCGTTTAGGGTCGAAACCGATGTTTAAACTCAATTTAATGGAGTAATCAAGTTCGAAACATGCAAACGACACGATTTGAGTCGGTTTTGGGCTTCGAAAACGAATAAATTCGAGCGTTTGACCGTCGCCGGAGCTCGCCGGAGCTCCGCCGGACTTCTGGCCGGAACGCGGCCTTGGGGAAAGGTTTGGAGTTATTTGCACAAATGGTCCCTGAAGTTTTAAAGTTGTTATTTCGTGCCCAAACTTTATTTTCACAGTTTCAAAATTGACAAGGAGGCCCCTTGAGTTTAAATTAGGTTTAATGTTTGAATATTCTCACAAAAATTTTCATTCATTTTACCCCTTTTTTTGTTCTTATTATTACTATTATTATTATTATTAGCATATTTATTATTACTCTTATAATTTGTTATTATTATTATTATTTTTATTATTATTAAATAAATATTATGACCTTACAAATTTAAAAGAGCAAATAAGGTGATAATCATAAGTAACCCATAATTTTCATAAATAACACAATTAGCCCATGCAAGAATTTAACAAGGCTAACTTTAAATTAACCCAAAATCACAAGATGTTACAGTCTCCCCAACTTAAAAGAATTTCGTCCCGAAATTAAGAATAAGTTAAGAGAACAATTGCGGGTATCTCTCCTTCATATGATCCTCACGCTCCCAAGTGAACTCAGCTCCACGTTTGTTTTCCCAACGAACTTTAACAATAGGTGTGGTAGTTGTTCGGGTCTTCTTCAGGGTTCGACCCATAATCTCAACAGGCTTCTCAACAAAGTGCAATGACTCATCAACTTGAATTTCCTCTAGTGGAACATGCAAATTTTCATCGGCCAGACACTTCCTCAGGTTTGAGACATGGAAGACAGGATGAACTCCGCTAAGTTCAGAAGGTAACTCCAGTTTGTAAGCCACTTTTCCAATTCTTTTCAAAATCTTGAAAGGTCCTACAAAGCGTGGGGCTAACTTACCCTTCTTCCCAAAACGTACAACACCCTTCCATGGAGAGACTTTAAGAAGAACCATGTCGTCGACTTGAAACTCCAATGGCTTGCGTCTTTTGTCGGCATAACTCTTTTGGCGACTTCTAGCCACCTCAAGATTATTTCGAATTTTGGAAATTTTGTCGGTCGTTTCTTGAATAAGTTCCGGGCCAGTGATAATATTTTCCCCAATGTCAGTCCAACAGATTGGGGAACGGCATTTACGACCATACAAAGCCTCGAATGGTGCCATTTTGATACTTGAGTGATAACTATTATTATACGAAAATTCTGCGAGCGATAAATGCGTATCCCAATCACCACCAAAATCAAGGACACAAAGACGTAGCAGATCTTCAAGGGTTTGGATTGTTCGTTCGGTTTGACCATCAGTTTGAGGATGGTAAGCCGTACTTAAATCCAATTGAGTTCCCAGGAGCTCTTGCATCGAAGACCAGAAGTGTGAAGTGAAACGAGCATCTCGATCAGAAATGATGTGTAAAGGCACGCCATGACGACTCACAATTTCGTCAATGTAGATTCGAGCCAGCTTTGAAACCTTGTATGTATCTCGTATAGGTATGAAGTGTGATGTCTTGGTCAAGCGGTCAACGATGACCCAAATACTATCATGACCACGAGGTGTACGAGGTAACTTGGTTATGAAATCCATGGATATATGCTCCCATTTCCACATAGGGATTTCAGGTTGCTCAAGTAAACCACTTGGTCGTTGATGTTCGGCTTTGACCCTTGCACACGTGAGACACTTGGAAACATAAGACGCGATATCTTTCTTCATCCCAGGCCACCAATATTGACCACGCAAGTCCATGTACATCTTATCGGAGCCAGGATGAATGGAATATCGGGTTTGATGAGCTTCGTTCATAATGAAGTGTCGAAGATTATCACGATTTGGGATCCAAAGTCGATTCAAGAAGTACCACATGCCATTCGGTTTTGTCTCCAGTTGTGACCGAACATTAGACATCAAATCTTCATCTTTTCCTTCGTCAGTTAGTGCCGCTTGTTGAGCCTCGCGAATGCATAACTCGAGGTCACTATCGATCCTTATGTTTTGGAGCATGATAGTAGCCTCGTTGACATCCACATGGATCTCGGTATCAAATTCTCCTAGCGTATCAAACCATTGCCTTCGATCTCGAATCTCTTGAAGCGAGACAGTCTTATTGTGAACCTTGCGACTTAGCGCGTCGGCTACAACATTCGCCTTGCCAGGATGGTAGCGAATGTCGCAGTCGTAGTCGCTAATTAGCTCGATCCATCGTCTTTGTCTCATGTTGAGGTCCTTTTGGTTAAACACGTGTTGGAGACTCTTATGATCGGTGTAGACTATGCATTGCGTTCCATATAATAGTGTCGCCAAATCTTCAAGGCAAAAACCACAGCACCAAGTTCAAGATCATGTGTTGTGTAGTTCACCTCATGAACCTTCAATTGTCTCGACGCGTATGCTATAACTTTGCCTCGTTGCATGAGAACACAACCAAGACCTTGATTAGAGGCATCGCAATATACGGTAAAGTCGTCGTTTCCATCGGGAAGTGTGAGAATAGGAGCGTTACACAACTTGCGTTTCAATGTCTCGAAAGCCTCTTCTTGCTCGGGTCCCCATTCAAAAAGTCGATTCTTTTGAGTTAGCGCCGTTAATGGTTTAGCAATCTTCGAGAAATTTGCTATGAACCTACGGTAATATCCCGCTAAACCCAAAAAAGAACGAACCTCGGTTGGGGTTGTGGGAATGCACCAATTCTTCACCGCTTCAATCTTAGTAGGATCAACGTGAATACCTTGGCTATTCACCACATGTCCTAGGAATTGAACTTCTTCTAACCAAAATTCACACTTGGAAAGCTTAGCGTACAATTGCTCCTTCTTCAAAAGTTCAAGAACTTGTCGCAAGTGTGTCTCGTGATCGACTCTCGTCTTAGAATAGATAAGAATGTCATCAATGAACACGATTACGAATTTATCCAAATACGGTTTACATACTCGATTCATGAGATCCATGAACACGGCAGGTGCATTGGTCAAACCAAAAGGCATAACCATGAACTCGTAGTGCCCATATCGAGTACGAAAAGCGGTCTTTGGAATGTCATCATTGTGAACACGTAGTTGATGATACCCAGAGCGTAGATCGATCTTTGAGAATTGAGTTGCCCCTTGAAGTTGGTCGAAGAGATCATCGATTCGAGGAAGAGGGTATCGGTTTTTGATAGTAAGTTTGTTGAGTTCCCGGTAATCGATGCACATACGAAATGAACCATCCTTCTTCTTCACAAACAGTACAGGTGCACCCCACGGTGATGAGCTAGGGCGAATGAAACCCTTATCGGTCAACTCTTGCAATTGACTAGCTAATTCTTGCATTTCAGACGGTGCAAGACGATAAGGTGATTTAGCCACAGGGTTTGCGCCAGGGATTAAGTCAATCTTGAACTCAACTTCTCGCATGGGAGGTAACCCTTTAAGATCCTCGGGAAAAACCTCAGGAAAGTCTCGCACAACAGGAATGTCTTTCAACTCCTTACCCTTGGCTTTCGTATTAACCACATATGCCATGAAGCCATGTAGTTTTTACTTAAGCACTTGCGAGCCTTGATACAAGACATGAGTTTGAGTCTTTGGGATGATTTCTCCCCAAGACCTTCAAAGTATCTCCAGTAGGTAAAGAATTCGGATACACTTCTCAAAACATAGAATTTCCGCACGATGTTTGGCTAACCAATCCATGCCAATGATAACATCAAGCTTCCCAATTGCATAGAATAAGGTCGACGAAAAACTCGTGTTCGTTAAGTCTTAAAGTGCAGTCGTGTATTACGACGTCCACGACAATAGATTTTCCGTCGGCAATTTCGACAGTGAAAGATCTTTCTAGATTGACGCGCGGTTTAGAAAGTAAAACCTCGAATTCCAGGGACACGAAACTCCTATCAGCACCCGAATCAAACAATACAGATGCATAATGTTTATTTACGAGATACATACCATTCACCACATCGTTGTTGGCTTGCGCTTGGTTGGCGTTGATGTTGAAAGCCCTTCCACGAGCCGGTGGCACAGTTCCCGCATTGCGAGGACATTGAGGGCGAATATGACCAGCCTCGCCACAGTTGTAGCAGGTTCGGTTAGTAAGTATGGCAGTGTTGTTTGGCGCACGAAGACAAGTAGCCACTAAATGACCATACTTCCCACACAGTGAGCAGACTCGACATGGAATGTTGCTTGCATGGTGGTACTTGCATGTGTTACACATAGGATGTGGACCAGCATAAACCTTAGCCATGGGAGCTTGATTCGCAACCATCATTTGTTTTTGAGGAGCATTAGGAGCGGTCACGGCGTAGTTGCGTGTCGGGATGAACTTACGCTTCTTGTTTTGGGAAGATGACTCGGCCCTTACCTCCTTTGTTGCCTCGGGTGTCACCTTCACCATAGCCTTGGAACCCTTTGCCGACATCGTGCCAGCTCTTATATGATTCTCGGTGAGCTGTGCAGTGATAGTAATCGCTTCCTCTAAAGTTGTGGGCCTACTACCCACCACAGCATCTTGAATTTGAGGTGGCACCCCCTTGATAAATTCTCGATGTTACGGGGCACGGTGTCCACCATGTGTGGTAAAGCATACTCAACTCATGATGCGGGTGGAATAAGCCAAGTGATTCCCACCATCTTGTTTAAGGTTCCAGAATTCCTCCTCCAGCTTTTGTAACTCGCTTCTTGGCAGAACTTTTGGATCATAATATCTTTGAATTCCTCCCAGGGCATCGCCATTGCAACCTCAGTTCCCCGGTTTCTCTTTTCACTATTCCACCAAGTTAGCGCTCGTTGTTGAAGAACACTTGTGGCATAGAGAACCTTGAGCTCATCGGGGCACTCGCTAATAATAAATGTGTTCTCCATACCTTCAAACCACTCGAGCAGTCCCGTGGCTCCTTCTTTTCCACTAAAACTAGTGGGTTTGCACGAGTTGAAGTGTTTGAAAGTGCAAGTACGATTGTTCCCGTGTTGATCATTCCCGTTTTGATTGTTGCTATTGTCTCCATTAGCACCACTATTGTTCCCATTGGTATTGTTGTTGCTATTAGCCATTAGTGTGCTATTAAGTTCAGCAACCATCGTCGGAGAACGGCAGCCATTTGTCGTGCAATCATGGCAGCCAGCTTACGGTTGGAACTTCCACGCTTTCCACGGTGACGAGACATGCTGGATATACAAAATGAGTTAGTTACAGGAGCGGGGATAACAGAGGATAGTAGTTTAACAAAGATAAGCTAAGAGTTTTTAAGGTACACGGATGTTTCCATTTGGTAACGCATTACCATTTGAAAACGTTGACACGTCAAGGTGAATTGACCCATTTACCTTAGAAATTTGTGTATGTTGACCATAGTTTATCACTCATCCCAGAAATCCCCAGGTAAGCATAACTAGTCCCGTAGGATTTATGCGATATGCTTGCCTTAGCCCGAGGGCCTTTTGCCAGGAAAACCAGGATACAGGTGTCTATGTGTCACACAATATTTCTTAGGTTCATAGAATCAAAACCTTGATGGGATTTATATAGATTAGACATAACGTCTAAAGATCCAAGTCATAACATAAGCATAATATTCCACGCGTCGACGAGAATAAGATTAAGAGAGTTCATGTTCGGGGGAGTCAAAGAGTCAAAGTTAAGTTTAGGGAGACAAATAACAATGGTTAGGCAATCCTATGCTAAGGCATCAAATTGCACGTAAGGGGCATAGCATTATGTAGCATGAAAAGTATATAATTTACAAGATAGAAATATAATTCTATAAGGTTCATGCATACTATAGCCTAGGTCACCATTTCTAATAACCTAGATCCCTATAGTTATGGGCTCTGATACCAATCTGTCACACCCCAACCTTGACGGCGGAAACGTCGAGGAGTGAGAGTTAAGATCGTTCATAGCCACATAACGCTATTAAAGAAAAGCAAATAAAGTTTTAACATAAGTTTTAAATTGTCACATTACAATCAATAGTTTCAAGGAAATATAAGCATAACATAGAATGCAGTATATCACTCTATCTTATTTATTATTCTAGGTCCTTTCCTAGATGTGCAAGCTTCAAAGTGTAGATAATCAAACTTGGGCATTACCTGAAACATGTTAAAAATAAAAGATCAACACTAATGTTGGTGAGCATTCCATAGTTTTAATACATAAGTATATATAAAAGATGGCAATCAAGTCATAAATTAGTGAATATAGTGATTAGGGATGCTATGGACAATGCACAATCAAACCTTGACAATGTTTTACAAGTCTCAAACGTTAAAAGTATATACGATCAGCTAAGTGTACTTGGATCAACCAAGCAGGCTTGTCTTACCCATAGATCTATGACTTCGCTGGGCTAGCAATAGTTAATGATTGTACATATAACGCCATAACATGGTAACCACAAAAGTTCAACTAACACAACTTTACATGATGAATTGCCATAGGTTTACAAGTCTCAAATAAGTTTACAAGTGCAATGGTAATATGTTAACATGTTTCACCCCAAAGTGTGAAAATAAGCAAAAGGGGTATGGAAATACTCACTTGACCAAATAATATATATTGATGATTAATAAAAATAAGCAACGTTCCAACGTAGTTCTCACAAGGCACCTATATATATACACGTTTTAAGTTAATAATTAGATTAACGTTTTAATGCGAGCTAGGAATTGGGGACCTAAATAATCACAACTAATTAGAGAAATTTATGCATATATTATAGTCTAATAAAAGAAAACATATCTTTTATAAAATTTTAAAAAAAAAATTTAAAACTTTTATATATAAAAAATAAAAAAAAAAAAAAAACTTGTGGATTAAATTTATAAAATATAGGTAATTTCTATAAAATATCATGATTAATCCACCCTTAAAATGATTAAAATAATGTAATGATTTAAATTGTTATCTAAAATAAAATAATAAAACACTATATTTGTTGATAAATATTTGTTAACATAATATAAATTTACAGAAAAGGAATAATTAACTTTAAAAATATACAAAAGTTATAAAACCAATTCTATAATTTTTAGAAAAAAAACAAGTTCAAATGAAGGCTAAAAAACCTTAAAAATAAAACATGGGGTCCCCCGGATTCGAACCGGGGACCTCCTGTTTACCTCCTCCCATATTACCGCTGAACCAAGGCTCTCAGCCGCGGTAATACTCAGTTCCAATTTCTTTTGAATTAAATCTCAAATACCCCCCAAATCCAAGAACCCTAGAATCGGGTGATTCAAAATTGACTGATTAATCGATGCTTGGGGCATTGTTAACCATGGGGCTTTTGTTCCCCATGATCAACCGATTGAATACATGTAAGCAATTTACCCTTTCGATTGACAATTGAAGGTGCACACGTTGATGAACGAGTCGCGAAACGAGAGGTGAGGGAACGATGTGTGATGTTGATGATAATCCAATTTACTTCGTGTGGAGCTTCGATGATGCTCCGATGTAAAGCCCTCTATCAATTCGTTGTTAACAGTTGTTATGGTGGTGTTCGGGTGGTGTAGATCCGCGATAAAAAAGTGAAGTTAAATCTGCGAATTGTGGTTGTTTCAGATGCAATTGAGGATGGTATTCGATTAATGATTGATAGAGGTCGTTTAGGTTAGTTTAATTGGACTATTATGATTTGTAAATGCTCGAACGGCTATATGCTTTAATGCATATCGGTTATGCGATCGTTTAGGGTCGAAACCGATGTTTAAACTCAATTTAATGGAGTAATCAAGTTCGAAACATGCAAACGACACGATTTGAGTCGGTTTTGGGCTTCGAAAACGAATAATTCGAGCGTTTGACCGTCGCCGGAGCTCGCCGGAGCTCCGCCGGACTTCTGGCCGGAACGCGGCCTTGGGGAAAGGTTTGGAGTTATTTGCACAAATGGTCCCTGAAGTTTTAAAGTTGTTATTTCGTGCCCAAACTTTATTTTCACAGTTTCAAAATTGACAAGGAGGCCCCTTGAGTTTAAATTAGGTTTAATGTTTGAATATTCTCACAAAAATTTTCATTTCATTTTACCCCTTTTTTTGTTCTTATTATTACTATTATTATTATTATTAGCATATTATTATTACTCTTATAATTTGTTATTATTATTATTATTTTTATTATTATTAAATAAATATTATGACCTTACAAATTTAAAAGAGCAAATAAGGTGATAATCATAAGTAACCCATAATTTTCATAAATAACACAATTAGCCCATGCTAGAATTTAACAAGGCTAACTTTAAATTAACCCAAAATCACAAGATGTTACATTTTACTTACCACCGGGGTCGGTAAACACATGGAATTATCTTGCAAAACAGTTCTTAGATAAGTACTTCGCTAAAGTTAAAGCATCTATTCTACGCAAGGAGATCATTGGGATCAAACAACCAAAAAGAGAAGTGTTGCATACTTATTGTGAAACATTCAAGAAGTTATGTGCTTGATGCCCATAACATGGCATCTCAGAACATCAATAACTTCAATACTTTTATGAAGGTTAGCACTACTAGAAAGACGTTTGATAATGCCTCTAGTGGGGGAGCGTTACTTGATAAACACCAACTCAATCAGAGCCATGATATCCTCTATAGCCAAAGATACTAAACATTCTTCACAAGAATGTGGATGGTATGACGATGTAACATGGGTGGTTAAAGAAGTGAGCACCCCTCACGTTGAAAGTCAACTTGCTGAATTAACAAAAGCTGTAATGCAACTCACAAAAGGTAAGGAAGTTGAGCAGAAACCTCAAGCATGTGGAATATGCTTATAGTTTGGACACCCCACTTATATGTGTCCCACACTTCAAGATGATGTTGAAGAGGCACAAGCAACTAGAGGTTATACGAGGTAGATTTTATAGAGAAACTTAATAAAACTGATGACATAATTTATAGATCTTTTTATCGCTAACATCGATATATTGTTACTATATGTAAAACTCTTTATTATCATATTATGTTCAACATATATGAACAAATAATTAAATAACCTTTTAACATTTAAAAGAACCAAATAGTTATGATTTATGTTTGTAGTTTTTGTGTTTTTCTTTGGTTTTCGCATAACTATTGGGTTTTTTTAAGAACCATCTCCTATATATATATAAAACATCATTCGGTTTAT